>CAXKWD010000009.1:97739241-98339241 GCA_964059195.1 Ectobius pallidus
ATGTCTAAAAAATCAAGTGACTGCTAGAAATATCATTGTAGATGAAAAAATACCTCATTTTATTTAGCGACCATCAAAAATCGGATTTAAATCACTTTTTTAATACAAAAAGCAGAAATTATTCAGTTATTCTCAGGCCTCCAAAGAAATTTAGTCTTTATTATTATTATTATTATTATTATTATTATTCTTGAAATATTTTAATATTCTTTTAGTAAAACTTCTCTGTAGGTAATTAAGTCTTGCATGGTGAACCATTTAGTATAATGAAATATCGCAAGCTTGTTTAGTTGAGGCCTAAACACTAGGCCTACTGTAATATTCATCCTGTAATGTAGTTTATTTTTAAAAACGTTATTTCACTTATAGACATTCAGATTTTCATTATCTTTTATAAAAGCTTAGAAAGAAAATTTCTTGAAGGGATATGACAGAGATCAGTGTATGTGGTATTTATGGGTAGGCCTATTGCTTCAAGAAGAATCAATCCAAAACTTAAGCATATTAGCATGTTAAGGCAGACTGAATGTAAACGAACTCACGTGACATGATTCAAAAAGCATTTCAAAATATTTATTTAAACAAAAATTTATGTGATCTAAAATTTCATTTTAAAGATATGTAAAGTAAAGTGATCCCTATACAGGCCATTGAGGCCCAGAGGGTTCCGGGAGGTTGAGGCTCCCAGATTTTGGACATTCGGCACATGAAGGTGGTAAGGTTGTCAGCCTTACGCACCGGCCGCCTTTACCCCCAGGAGTGCTCCTGGTACTCATTTCTGTTAGAGGCTGAGTCGACCCCAGGGCCATAGTGCCACCAGAAGGATTAGGCCAATTGAAAAACTCCAACGACCTCATCGGGAATCGAACCCGCGACCTTCCGGTTTGTAGCGCAGCGCCTCAACCACAACGCTACGGCATACCCCTTAAAGATATGTATTATCACGAAATACATAATAAACGTTCACTAATTTTACACTACGTATAGGTGCACAGTACGTCCTCTCTTAATTCTCCCGTGAATTTTAAAGTAGCTTATAGGCCTAAATATTAACTTTATACATTACATTATTTATTTAAACAACTTATATATTAGTCTCATGGTAGAATGTGTTGAATTGGCCCCAAATGAGGCTTCTAACTTGTTATATGTCCCTCAAGGTCTACTAATTTGGATACCCCTGCCCTATGCTATACTCATCCCCTGGAACAGGTAAAGTGGAAGAACTACCTAAGGGCAACAAACTGGATTCAAGGTGTCTGCTGAAGATAAAAAAAGAATAAAACCAGCATGTGCCATGGGGCTAGATATATCGACTATTCACCACCTGCCAGTTACGAAATATTGCCTTCATTGATCTTAAGCTAATTTCAATGAAAATGTTATTGTTTCCGTATGCTTTTCTGAAAATAGGGGCTCATAAAATTTATAATAATCTCTTTGATATCCCGTCAGTTGTTAAAAAAGCCACTATGATCAACTTTCTGCAGACCGCATACCTGCTTTCTCTTCCCAAACTGTTTTCCTCTATGAGCCATTATTTTGAGCTGTGGAATATAGTAATTACGGATGCAACTTCTGCTATTAGAACCGATTATACCGCCCTCTTTTGATTATTATGGCTTTTCATGAAATATTTCCTCATAAAAATGTTATACAACGTTTTAAAAACGATTGACTAAGATGCAAATGAGATAATATATTTTAACATGTATGCATGTATGAATGGATGTATGTATAAAAAGAAAGTCCATAATTTATCTAATGCTGGATTTTGTAAGATGATATAATATGATATTCTTTATATGTAAAAACATAATACTCTCATGTAAATGAATATATAACTAGAATTGGTGATAACTGATAAGTTCTAATGGGTGTATTAGAATGTCTGAGTCCTAAGTCACCTATACTTTGTGCCTGTGATGAAATTAGATGAGTAAATGAGAAATAGCCTATGTAAAACTCGTTTTGAACAATCTTCAGCATAACAAGAATCTGGCTTTTATATAATTTAATATTCTTTTCCCGTTTACATAGGAAAGGCAAAATATAAATGTTGATTAATTAAACTGAATGGGTACTTATTTAGAAGGTTATTTGCATAATATGTTGATGGACTTATAAAATACTTGCTACCTTGAAGTATAGGCTATTTTTTATTATAGAAAAAGTACGTAATTTTATAGTTTTCCCTTGCACCCTAATAATCAAAAGTGTAAGTGTATAATACTTTCCTTGGATCTTCTGTACAATAAGTAGTGTACCTTCGAAACCAGTTTTAAAAAGTTACCTAGGAAAGCTTCTTAAAATAATGGAACATCCAAATTTCTTTCATTGCACTTTTTTAGTGGGACTTATGCACTCGCAGGAGTGAACCGAAGGAAATTTTATTACCCGCTGCATAAGAATGAACTAGCATAGATTTAAATATGAACGTCCAGAAATACGTTGGTTAGTAATGTATTCATACTATGAAATAAAAGTTGTATGTAAGTTAGGAATCTTGATTATCGGAACAAATGTGGTCAAAGGTTATCTTGTAAGAGAAAACTAAGATAATAAAGTATTTTCCAAAACATGGCGGTCTCATCTCACTCCATCGCCCAAATATCGGGATGACTTTGAGGAATGGCTTTTCAATGTGTCGCTAATTAAGGTCGCTAATTTTTCGCTAAACCCAGAGTCAGTGTATTTACTGAGTTCACATTCTTCTGATGTGGACATATCGTTGTTATGCAGTAGCATAGCGGGTGCAACTATTCAACACTATTCACGTCACTGGACTGAACAATCTGCAGGAAAGAGAGAAATTGGACAGAGTTTCTTCTAGCCCTTGATGAGTTATGAGGGTCACATATTGTTTACTAATCCCTGCAGTTATGTGGGAAGGGGTTGGGTTATCTGAGTAGTTTCAAGAATTGAAGCTTTCATGTTTTGCTAAATAATACAGGCCTACAGACGACTGTTGTTTACTTAAATAGTTTCATACAATTGACATCAATTGGCTACAGAAAATGATATTTACCTTATATAGGCCTACCTGTAGCGTTGCCTTTTCAATATAAAGTTAATCATGAAACCTTAGGAGGTGTAGTTGAATTTCAACTAAGAAAATTGTGCAGTTATCATTGTATCATTTAAAATACATGAAGTGTTCTTTTTTCAGAGCATTTTCTAGTTAAAAACTAAAAACTGTACTTATAACACTGACACATGATAATAAACACATTTTCTTTAAATCATTCATTTATGCAGATATACTTCGGATATTATGGGCCATCAGTTGCTCTAGGTAGTTGATTAACTCAAGTACAAGTACTAGTTGCTTAACTCAGGTATGTTAAAAATAAAGGGTCAAATAAAACAAATTATCCCGCTTGTAAGTTAATGGCATAGCCTTATAGCTCATGATTGAGCTCTTGAACTATTGCATACTTTTAGGGGATGAGTTAAAAACGTACCTATCATGATATTAAGAAGTGAAGTATTGGGCAAAAGTACTATTTATTTATGTAGGCAGTGAAGACCCTGGAAGTTAGGGCTCCCGGATTTGTTTACAATTTGCACTTGCAGGGGGTTAAATTCGTCAGCCTTCATTTCTGTTAGAGGCTGTGCCGACCCTATCGAGAAGAACTAGACTTAGGGAAATATCGAGAATCAAACCGGTGACCTTTCGGTTTCTACTGCAGTGACTCAACCAACTGCATAATGGTGTGTTCCTTTCACGATAGCAGGGATAGGTCCATATAAATAAATTCTTGCCAAAATACATCATGGACTTCCTCGCTCCGTTTTAATAATAGAAAGCAAATTCAGAGTGTGCATTATTAAAATAGTATAGTTAAAAATATGAAAGATGAATAAATCTATATAACCTGTAAATTTACAGTATCTTTAATTCATAAAATAACTTAATATTGAAAATAAACAATATACCGATACACAGAATATGCTTGAATGTTTTACAAGCATGTGGGCTTTAGTAAAGAAGTTACCTACAAAAGATGATTGGTAAAAGGTAACTTTCATCCAGATTTGAAGAACTAAAATATCACTGAAGTTTTAAAGATTTTAAACTGTAACTTGATTTTACACTGCCTGAACTATCATAGAAAAGTTTAAGTTCCATGGTACCGGTACTGCATGTATAATAGACAACCTCGGTTCAAGGGTTATGTTAAAGATGAGACTTGCAGCAATTTACATATAATTATAGAGTCTGTATTCCATTGATCTCGTATATATTCTCTAGATTGCACTGTCTCCTTTAGGGGCCACACAGGTTGCATTTTTTAAAAGCAATAACTCAGAACTCTTCCTTTTCAAACTCTTAACTTGATCGATTAACTTTGCGAATATGTATGTTTAAAACTTACCTGTCTACATAGCTCAGTACATATATTCCTGTGACAGCATGGGGTCGTCTATATAAAGATATATCCACAATCTGAAGGTAAATATCCAACGGGCACTATTTCGTCGAACGCGCACAGTCGGAGATTTCAACGCACGATCACAACACAAACTCACTCACCACCAACCAACCTGCTAGTGCGGTAGGAAAAAAGGGGCTCCAATTTCAAACACTCCACAAGATTAACACCACTCTCTAAAGATATCACAGTAAACACTTTTCACTCCAAGCACACTAATTTAGAACAAAAATAGTCTGAAAAAACTAGATATAACATCGAAAAATAGTCGCGATGCAACTGCAACAGCAACACGGTTCACAGGCCGCTACTCTTCTCCGGAGACTCGGTTCCAGACCAGGTAACAACGACCGGTGCCATCTTGCGTTTTGTTCACGTCACAAGACATTGAGCCAATCAGAAAGCATTAGGCGGTGGCTCTGGAATTCGTAGACCTCCTATTACCCCTTCACCCTCCCACACATGGAAGGAAAACCAGCTCATAACACCTGAGGCATTCGTTTTCTTTTTTACTATTACACGCCTCAGAAAAACGATACATAGTACAGTCCCTGGTCAAATTGTTAGTTTGGAACTTCAGTCTTTATTACTCAACCCCAGAATATGAACTCGAGCAGGTCCACTGATTGCCGTGCTAAGGCTATACTTGAAGCCGTCACTGAAGAAATTAATCGTGTAAGCGGTTTATAGGCTGGAGTTGATAAATCCCTTTCAATTACTGTTTTCAAATATACAATTACAGTACATATATTAAGTTTCAAGTCTGAACTACACTGGGAAGAGATACATATATCGCATGTGTTGATATGAATATAAGCATCTTGTGGATTAAAGGTTTTTTGCATGGTGGGAAGATCCCATTTTAAGTTAACAGGATAATTTGTTATAAATTCACATTTCTTCACACCGTAACATACCTGATTATTTATGTTCACCACTAGAGAACAAAAAGACATGGGCAAGGCTAGTTTTACTAAATTGTGCCACCTGTGGAGGACACAACACACGAGTCACATTGATTAAACACGTGTAATAATATTTTATCTTATTAAAACTTAATATTTCACGTTGCAAGTATGACTTTTTTGCAGGGATTTTATAAAAGAACTAACAGCAACTGGAATAGTAAACGTAATATTCTATAGCAAATTGCTAAAAATGAGAGACAATAAATGTTATTGTTTTATTATTTATTTGCCTGTCTTGAGAACATGACAAGAACAGGAACAGATCTTTACATACAAAAATAACAGTTAAATAGTTAGATTTAAATAAACATGACAAGAGGTGTATTTCAGTTTCCATCAATAGATTTTACACAATCAATGCGTATAATTTTTAACTTATCTATCTGCATAATTATGGTACTTTTTATATTCAAGTTTTGTCACAGGTACTTTTAAACCGATTGTTATTCATGAAATGTATCTTTATTGCCTACTTTCTGAAATTTATTGTATAGGCGGTGTACACTAAAAAAAAGAAAATAATTATGGGAATCAGTATTTGTTTTTTGTAAGAAAAATAGATTGTGTAATTTATAATATCTAAGCTTATATCCTGGGATATAAAAATATTTCTTGGAGAATGTTAGTATAATCTATTTTTTTATTAAATAATTTATATAAAAACAATAGATGGCCATTTTTCTGTTTGACAATTAAGGGATATTGAAAATATTGTACAGTAACATGTTTCAAATTGAATATAGGCCTAATATTTAAACTGTCGGCAACAAGTATGTTTTATAAATGTATTTTGGAAACTGTATTAATTTACTGTATTTAATTATAGCAGGATTCCAAATTATCATCATTATTATCGCTGTCCTTTGAGGCTGTTTCGGTCTACCTTTTTGAGTCACGAATATTTTCGGCCGAAAGATATTTCTTACCCGACATTTTGATCACACTAGGATATAGGTTGAAGATACTGTGGTCATATGTACTATTTTGGTCAGACTTAGGCCTACATATGTTACTTGTATCTTAGGAATATGTGTCCTCCAGTTTCGTAGGAATGTGACATAACTTCATTTCACCAGTCCTAAAATGGACATTTTCACATCTTAAAAAAATCACGTTTTTGGTTATGCAAGAGGGGTGAATGCACCGCAAGATTTACATGTAGAATGATGAATGACTAAAGAACGACATAATGAATAATGACCCAAAAACAGTGACCAATATGCTCTACCCGAAAATGGCTCTGACCGAAAATGCATGACCCAGATGTCCGAAACCGAAATATCTGTAACCCAAGTGTTCATTGACCGAAAATGTATGACCTAAAGACTGCTAATCATTGCTGTTATTGTTATAATTCCAGTTTCAGGACAGCTAGAATTGTAACATTTTGCTGGAATATTGAAACATCCAACTAGCATAAGCGTGCAAATTTGGTTTTCGTAGCTTCCCTTAGAATGGAAAACTGGTTGGATAGCCGTGATGTCATTCACATCTACAACGATCTGGACCATCCATTCATAAACATTTATGTTTACCCTCTTCACATGAGCTAGAAACTTGAATTTCGGCAGACTTATAGCTTTTAACTAATAACCGATGGAAAAATTCCAGAATGTTCAAATTTTTAACCTTTTATCCCAAAAAAAAACTTTGAAAGGTTTTGATTGTTTATTTGTACGCCTTCAGATATTTTTGCAGAGAAAAAGTAATATGATTGACGTTAATATTCTAGTTATCCTACTCATTCCTTCACATATGCTGATCAAACTTTCTAAAAAAACCGTGATCTAAAACTCAAGTTTCTTAATTATGGCTTATTAATTCCATCTGGGCACTTTTTTTTATAAGTTTACCTGATTTATTATTATTATTTATTCATTTATTGATCCCTGTTAACTTTTTTCAAAGAGGTTCCGCGGAATACACTGAGAAACGCTAAATTAATTTAGTTAATTTTTAGTATATTTAATTTTCCAAAATTTAATACTAGATTCGTAATTTATAATAATTTTCCAATTGTGCTTTTGCTACAAGAATAGAAGTCGAAATTAAGTCAGAAACTAACACAGGAAGAGAATGAGAAGTAGGCTATACATCGTTGATCATATTGATGATGATAAAGTTGGAAATTTTGATTCATTAACACTAATATAGACGATGTAAAACACCTGCATCGAGTTTATACTACGCTAGATTCGATTTAAGAATTGGATATACATGTAAGTACATCCATGTTACAAGGAACTCCCTGTGGACATGACATTACGATTTAAGAATATTTGACCCATGAAATAGCTGAGGTCGTCACTCTGTGTTTAAGCAACGTTATGCCCAAAGGAGTTCTCGGGACAGCAATTTTCTTGCAGTTTGATTCTATTCAAGTAGCAATATTTGCATAGAAGTAAGATTTATGATCTGAGGTACAAATGATTTATTGCTTGAACAATTTTAAAGCCCCAGTTTCTATCTTTCTACGGACGTTCGTTTTTGTCGAATCCATGTCGCATGAACAAAAGCATTACGTTTAATAAGATTTGTTTTATCTTAAAGTAAATATTCAGTTACATACATTTATCTCACAAGATGTTTGGGAGCCTATAGTACAGATCATTGTTATTACATGTGTTATAACAATAATTTTTATTTTATTGGTTGATTCTGAATTAAATATTGTTCTCTTTTATTTTTTAATTGTCATTTTGTATCTTTGAATATCAAGTTGCAGTAACTGGACCATGTCTGGACATGTTTTGTGGCCCACAAATTTGAATATAGTTTTATAAGTATAAATAAGTCTATATATATGTATATATGTATGTATGTATGTATGTATGTATGTGTGTTTGTAACGTCATCTGGGGGTTGTTGTAAGGCAACCTTTAACTAGGGGAAGTGAAATCAATAAATAAATTTCCATTTTTTTTTACTGAAAGTTGTTTCTTCTTAACATTAAAACTTATTATTGGTTGAATGTTTCTGAATTTTTTAAAGATTCTTATAATATTTTTAATATAAGTATCTTCTCAACCATGAATATATAGTTACTTTTTCAAGTTCTCTATGAAATGAGTAAAAAATGTCGAGGTTTGCCACTGTAAATATCACGTGATACCATATTTATGAAAGTCTTTGTAGCAGAACTAGACATCCACAACATCCTACACAAATTCAAATTCTGAATAAATTAACCCATAGTGTAGGCCTATTATTATTTATTTTTTGCAGTTTCTATTTAGGCTACTTATTACTCTAAAATATTCTCACTGAGATCCTAGGTCACATGAAGAAAAAATACATCAGAAAAAATCAAAGCAATATAATCAGAAACTATAAAATAGCACAGTAAATAGGCAAGCTATTTTTTATTTTGAAAAACAACCTATAATATTCTCAATATTCTCAAAACTAATTTGTTAACTGTACAGCCTTACTTACTTACTTACTTACTCAATGGCAACAGACAATTCCTGAACAAGTTAAAGAAATATTATCTACTCTATGGAACCCTGAGGTTCATTGCCGCGCTTACCTATGCTCGCCATTCAACCCTACATTGTGCTAAATCCATTAAACCATCCCTCACAAATCCTACTTCTCTTAAATCTATCGTAATATTGTTATCACACCTATATATAGGTCTTTCAAATGGTCTCTTCCCTTCGGGTCACCCAGTCAATTTTTTTTTTTTTTTAGAAATATCTTCCTCTCCCATGCGCGCAACATGTCCAACCCATTTCTATTATCTAACTACCATAACGCAGTTACGGCCAAACATGTTCGATTTTTTCTCAATTTTCCATTAATGTTCCTTGAAGTTTTTAAAACTACGTAACTAATGTATAAGCATTTTTATTTTGTCGTTCTGTTTCAAAAGATGTGACCTTTTTAATGGTTCTGTTTCTACATCTTTCTTCCAATACATAACCCCAGTGATTTAATAGCATTTTGTCCGTTTCTCTGTAAGTGTGTTTATTACGCACTCACGATCAAATGCATTGTTCGGTTTTATTCCAATTTGGGATGAATGCTCCTAGAAGTAATTAAAAACAATGTGTGTGTAAAGTTTCCGGTTCTAGTTGGTAGCCGCTTGAAATATATAAACTCATATCCTATATGGATCAACATAACATTCACTATACCATTCTCCTCCATAACACACTCCGAGTAACATTGTTTGTTAATATTTTTTCTCGTTTGTTAATGTTTATGTCTATTTGGTTAATGTTTCTCTTTTGTTAATACCTTAAATATTATAGTGACTGTTTCTGTGTAGTCTGTACTCAAATTATAAGAATTATGTATATAGAGTGGGTGACACTTTTTAAAGACTCTTTTTTCCAAGAGCTGCCTTTACCCCGCTGCCACCCTAATCCACCTCGACCTGTCAAACAGTGAATAAAATGGTAATTAGTCGGTACAGATTTTCGGATTACTAAAGTAAAGTAATCCCTATACAGACCATGGAGGCCCAGAGGGTTCCAGGAGGTTGAGGCTCCCAGATTTCGGCACATGAAGTGGTAAGGTTGTCAACCTGACGCATCGGCCGCCTTGACCCCCAGGATTGCTCCTGGTACTCATTTCTGTTAGAGGCTGAGTCGACACCAGGGCCATAGTGCCACCAGAAGGATTAGGCCAATTGAAAAATCTCATCGACCTCATCGGGAATCGAACCCGCGACCTTCCGGTTTGTAGCGCAGCGCCTCAACCACTACGCTACGGCGTACCCCCTTGGGATTAGTGAACAATGCTATTATATTATTTTGTGGACAGACGATAATTTGGGACGAGGCCTTCTTAAAATGGCACCAACTGTATTTTAAGTACCGGTAATTGCAAGTATATTATATCTTTAACCCTGTGAAATAGGTTTTAACTCAATTTGGTAATTCAATAAATATATAACTGATGAAGATCATATCTTAGATTTTTTTTACACGCGAGGTACTCTATACTGTTCATAGAACTCTAGTTAATTTACTCTAAAAAATTTAAATCGATTTGATTGTAAGGTACTCCGCGTTCAATAAACCGAATACTCAACAGGAAACATGAATCGACGTTCTTGATTTTTCCTCCAGAATGAAGGGAACTTCGATGACTAAATATTAATATGCAACGTGTATCAGTGATGGTGCGAGTATATACTTCATCAGACACTAGAATGGTTTCAAAGCTGTAAAGCAGACGCCCTTGCATTTCACCTTGGAGCCAACACGGAAGCTGTACAAGTTGCAAATGCCGCCTAGCAGGAATCTTCTCTCATAAAGTAAACACGCTTTCAACAAGTTTCGCAAATATGCCAATCGTGTAGCTGGTTTACTCGTTAAGAACTCCATTACTACTTACCGTTCATTCCTTTACATTGTTGTAATGTAATTCACAGCTGTTCTTGTTTACATTTAAACTAGCTTCGCTCGTTGATGGGTCTGCTCCCAAACCCCAGTGGAATTCTTGGGAAAAGTTACTGTATCGGAGATAGAGTCCTTGTATTTAGACTGCCGTAGATTACTGTTTATTGTAGTCACAATAAACCTAAAAAAATATGTGAAATATCAAGATTATTCGGAGAGAAAAAGTAAAAAATCTGTACTTTTTTTAATATTCCCGGCTATAAATCTGCCAATCTGCTCATCAGGAAGAGGGTAAACGTTAATGTCAGTGAGTTATTGAGAATGTTTTAAAGATTTTCTTAAGGTAAAATTAAAAAAAAAATGAACTTTTTGGAATTTGCCCATCGGTTATAAGTTTGGGGAGGGGTAAATAAATTTAAAAAATATAACTTCTTGAAATTTTCCAGTCGGTTGCAGGTTGAAAGCTATAAGTCTGCAAAAATATCAAATTTCTTGTTCACGTCAAATTGGGTCAACATTAATATTAGTGAGTACGTAATTTAGACAGTCGTAGATGTAATAAAGGTCACGGCTATCTTACGTTTTTTCATACTTATAGGTAGATAGAATCACTAAATTTGGCATGTGTTAATATTCCTGCCAATTTTTCTGATTTTTAGTTTTTTGCGCTGCCAGCGAATATTAAGTCAAGAAGATTACCAAACACTAAGGCAGACTTTTGAATTTACAACAATGCTATCTGTAACAATTATTACAACTGGCATAAACGTTGAGGTGCTCTAGAAATTATGAAAAAGATTCGGCATTGCATACAATATCAACCGCCATGTCCATTGTAATAACGCTCGGTTTTGTTTCGGGTGACAGGCTGATAGTATATTGAACCAAAGCGCACTCTCGTGTGCACAGTCAGAATTCCGGGGTGCGCGGGTAAAGAGAGTTAAGTCCACTTTCTTGTTACTGAGAATTAGAGTGACTTCACACACTATACCAGCCCAACGTAGCTTTAGAGATGGATAAACCCATGAGGCACGCATCTATAACTACCGTACAATTTTGATTATGACTTACTGGACTTAACACAAATGTAAAGAACATTTTTATCTATAATTCTATGGACATATCTCAATTTTTTAGGATGGTGGACTTAACTCTATATGTTTTTAATATATATATATATGTGTGTGTGTGTGTGTTTGTAATCATTTAAGACCAATGAATAGGTACTGATAATCCAATTCTTACCCCCAATAATATTTTCATATAGGCACCTCTGAATAACTGTATAGAAATACTACATGATACAACTTTTTGAACTGTGGGACATCGACTTTATGTAGAACTGTATAGTTCTCAAAACATTAGCAAGGGAAAATTTAAACAAAGGAGCCAATGCAAGTTTAAAAAATACAGTATTCATTTAAAAAGACACAAAGCCTTTTCGGCTAAGAAGCTTGCCTTCTAGATGTAATTTTTGCAGTGAGTAGCCTAACTGATTTTCAATCAATAGATGTATGAATGAGAGATTGGCACAAGTTTGCAAACCACGTCTGAACTTGAACTAACAACGACTTACACCTGCGATCAAGCACATCCTCTGTCAATCGCTGTGAGCCCGGTTTCCCACAACAAGATGTCTGCGGTTTTCAACAGCCAGAGAGAAACGTGTTGAGAAAACGACTCACCAATTTGGAATGTTTTGTACGTCGCGTATAACAAACCAAAACACAATTCCAACTAGACTTAATGTCTACTCCCAACAGAAAGATTTACTGCAACGTGAAATTATAGGCTTCGTAATCTGCACCTTGGTACCAGTTTACATTTTACAGGTGAAAGAGATTGTTACTTCGAATGGAATCACGAACAAATTAAATAATTATATCCACCGGTAATAACTATTCTTCACTCCTTACGAAATGTGTAGAATTTATTAAATAATATATATTTCCTCATTTCCCATGTGCATAAAATGTCCCTCTGATACACCTCTGTTGCCAGAGGGGCATTTTACCTTAATGTTCCAAAACTTTACAAAATTCGTACAAAACACCTTCCTCAAAACATTTTCCATTTGCTTATAATTCATTTAGATAGTTTGTTAGTAAAGGAAACTAGAACAAATAAATAACTTAGATTGTCTTAATTTCTAATAAGTAAGGGGCAGATTCTCAGGTCCTTTCCTTACTACCAAAACCAGAAACTTTCATACACTTTTTCGAATCAGTGTTGTCCTATTATTCATACCGAGTGGTCACACTGAGTTTTAAGAAGTGTTAATTATTGCCGAAACAAGTGAAATCGTTTTTAGAGTGTTGGCGACGACTTGCATTTTACTACAGAGGACAAAGTGATAGTTGTCAAAAGCCTTCCAGAAACACGCAGGTAGGCCTATTGTTTACCTTTCTGCAAGGGTGGAAAAGTTTTAAGAACTAATAAATGAATAACTTATTTCGTCCCTTGTTGATCTGCTATGCGGTTAGCATGCGTAACAACTGAAGAAAGGGGGGAAAAATTACATTCAGTTTCATATCCACAACCGACCATAAAGCATTCTTTTCACCCAATTTGAAGCATTGGGTTCGAATCCCGAAAAGGCAATAACATTTATATAGAAACATCTATTGAAACAGTATTAACCTTTTTTGACCTCTTGCGCACGAGTGCTTATTTCTCCACTGATTTTTTAAGTTATTTTTATAGGATACTCTACAAATAGGGGTACGCCGTAGCGTAGTGGTTGAGGCGATGCGCTACAAACCGGAAGGTCGCGGGTTCGATTCCCGATGAGGTCGTTGAGATTTTTCAATTGGCCTAATCCTTCTGGTGGCACTATGGCCCTGGGGTCGACTCAGCCTCTAACAGAAATGAGTACCAGGAGTAATCCTGGGGGTAAAGGCGGCCGGTGCGTAAGGCTGACAACCTTACCACCTTCATGTGCCGAATGTCCAAAATCTGGGAGCCTCAACCTCCTGGAACCCTCTGGGCCTCCATGGCCTGTATAGGGATCACTTTACTTACTTTTTACTCTACAAATAAAATGCGAGCAGAAGTCTCATTTGCGGCAGCACAAAGAAACTGCATCTCAAAACTTCTTCTGATTGTTTAGACCTTCTTCAATTCTATAACCTATTATTGTCTTAAAACAAGTTTCCGCAAATTTAATTAAAATTTTCAGTTTAATTTTATGGGTAATATATGTTGGATTCTATGTAGCACATCCAAAGTTCACATTATAACCTAAAACGAAGTTTTGAACCAAAAACCTGAAAACCTATTTCACATAATGAAAAACCTAAAACAGTGTTTTCTAAAACCTAAAAATCCTGTCCCTGCTAATAGGTTAAATTAACCTGTAAGCTCGGAAGTCTTAATAAAAAGGTGATATTTCATTCCTCGTCATAACGAATTTCAGAGAAAACTTTGAGAGTTCTCTTGCCCTTAGTAAAGATGAATTCGATAAAATGTGTAGTATGTATAGGCTACTACTCTGTTTAAGTGGCAATTATCGATATTACCGTAGTGTAGGTGACAATTGGTTCGCAAAGGTCATCCGTAATATAGTCAAACCGAGAAAAAGTCTTTGTTAGATGATAATGTTCGTATTTCAATTGGTCGACAATCAGTGAACTAAACAAATGAGTCGTAACTCAAGATAAGGGAGATATCGTTTCAGAGATCAATGAAGATCAAGCAAGCATTTTAAGTATGTTTGGTCGATTTCTAATACAAGGCGATAACGTGTACCCTATACGAAATTATAAACTATATGAGCCTATACATTTTTTTTACATAGTTTTAGAGTATTCAAACTTAAATGGTCAAGCCTTTCGGTATTTATTATTGTAAAGTATCTGGTAACAGTAAAAAACAAAAAATTAAAAAAAAAAAACTTCCCTCCAGCATAATCTTAAACTGAACAAATTGTGCAGAGTGTAGACATCAGAGTTCTCTTACCTTATACAGAATATTCCAATTATCAGGTGATAATCGGTGGAGGTAACCAGACAAGCTCCCCCTGAAATCAAAAGAGAATTAATTATTTTTTTCTGCAGACGTACACGACACACCTAATGAAATTATTATTGGTTTCATTTATTTTAATGCTTCTGTAAATTTGCTTTTCTATTTTAATATTTAATTCGTGTATTGTATCGAGGTAGTCCATAAAGTGGAAACGTAATTTACTATTTTCCTAAATGAAGAGCTGTCTCGAATTTTAAGAAATCCTATATGTTTTCATTGGAATTTGCTGTGACCATTCCTTCCAAAAGTGTGTATTTCTCTTATATGCATAAATTGAAAAGAAACTTTTGATAAGAAGCATTTAACGTGAAAGACAATAAAAGCAAACAACTGAACCCGTACAAGCAAATGCCCAGAGAAGTATCAAAAGCTAACGACATAATTTGTTTGAAACAAGACGACTTGGCTTCCTGTGCAAGGTTGTGGGTTCGATCTCAGCCAGGTCTATGGCATTTATGTGTGCATTAATGTAACAGGCATGACAGTAGATTTACTGGCATGTAAAAGAACTCCTGCGAGACAAAATTCCGGCACACCGGCGACGGTCACAGGCCTAAGTTGCAGTACATCCCCGTCGTTAAATAGCCATATACCAACCTACTAACTAGTGATATATTTCCGTGGACAAGTCATTGAACTCATTTGTCTATTATATGCTAGCTAACGTAAACAATTGGGTAAGAGCAAAATCAGTAAACCTCGAAGATAAGCAAAGTACGTTATGGAGCTTGGAATTTACAAAGGAAAAGACCTAAATAAGAGAAGGAAATAATAATTAAGAACTGGTGATAATAGGAATTTAATGTTTACGAGGTATTTGAAACAGATAAAATAGTATATTATGCAACGAGCCTATTCATTGACATGTGAATATCTTTTAGAAACAAGAGTAGAGGGTTTTATAATTATTTTCATACGAGACCTTAATTACCATTCATAAAAGTAGCATACGACTGCTTTGTTCGACCATTATTCAATGTCTAAGTTCTGAGTCTTTTGAATATTTTCTTGATCAAACGACTCTGTCTCGGCGATCATCTGTCACTAAGTTTTCGTCTTTTGCGCTAGATGGCAGGCGGCAAGGCAATTCAGGGAACATTGTGTTTTACCTCAAAGCAACGCACATGAAAACACGCGAAATGAACTCGATTTATTACAATATTAAAATTAACAAGAACAGAATTGATTTTATTTCAAATACAGGTTGTTTATCGTGCACTTTGAATTCCAGCTTTCAAGACTTGAAGATAGTTCCAAGCACGAAATTAACGATACCACAACAGTGCTATAACGAAATTCTATATTATAATGGATGTCATTATCATACTGTTACGTCACATGTATTTTAGAATTGTCGAATACAAAATTATATAAGTATTTCATTTTTAAAATTTAGAATCAAACTCATGAAGTCAGATCAGTTGCCGTTTTACTACCCTCACGTAAGAGTAAACAACTCTACCTGAAGGACAGAGGATAGGTAGGTCTTAGGAACAGTTCTGTTACAGGGTTCTTAATAACAACTCATTGGTCATGGCAGAAACCGGTTGTGGTCTTCGTTTAAAAACTGTAATATAATGACCAGCGTTAAAATTTTATGGTACAAAATTGGAGAGATAAGGACCACCACCTCACCATTGCTTTACGAAAGCTGTGTTTATATATTTATGCGCCCGAAATTTATAAAGCTTCATAATTGTCTCCTACACTGAATAGGAATGGGTAAAATTACAATAACAAATTTGTGTTACGTCCCTTTAGAGAACTTGTATTTCGTTCAAGGAAGAGCTTTGTTTCACAACAATAAAGATGTATGAAAGATTTAGAGCACTCATGTAATTGCCCCGAGCGTTTAGCTGAAGTTCCTGGGGGCAATAAGGCCCACCTAACCATTTTTTCGTTGTTAGTATTGTAAAAAGAATTGCAGAAACTAAATAAAGATATAATGTCGTAACAAGATTATTTTATTTCAAAGTAAAAAAAAGGCACACATTTGTGAAGTGAAATGTGTCGCCAGTAAACAAAATCTAATGAATGTCTACGACTGGGCTTTATTTCCAGTTACATATGACATTAGTAACATGTAGATAAAAATCCTCACATTTCACATAAACTATTAGACTATTACTTTTATATCTTTGATTTTATAAAAAAAATTAGGTGATGCATTTATAGGCCAGTAGCAATGAAAAAGTTGAAGCACAGTAATATAGAACTTACAAATTCCCAACTTAGCACTTAAATTAATAGGCAATCTATATGTTAATTTCTGTTTAAAAAATACATTTTTTGTTTTCTTTGTCCGCAGTAGAAACTTGCCAATGCATGAAGGTGTTATATATATACTATAAACATCGAAAAAATAATGCTGCTACCTGGTTCTAACATCCTTCCAACATTTCAATTTATTATATTTCACATTGAGATTTAAACTATAGTAAAAATATATGGAATCAGTATTTTTAGTTTCCTGTAAAATTAGTAATAGCACTGCTATATGGTTCTAGAATCCTTCCTACACTTCAATTTATTATAGCCTAGTTCACATTCAGATTTAAATTGTAGTCAAAAGAGATAGAATCAGTACTGAATTAGAAATATGTGTTGCATGATGTAGTATGTAGTCTTTTTACTTGATGAGAATTACAGGCATTACTGCGAGAATTACTGCTAAGTAAATAACAGAACATCGTGGCCTGATTGATAATACAAAATACGTAGTTAATTCCTAGACGTAGGCCTATGCTTTAGAATGTTGTATACAGATAAGATAAGCCTATAATCAATTTGTGATTATTACAGCGAATGTGAAATATTCGCTGCACTTGCAATAAAATTAAATGGTTGTGCCAATTTACATGTTAAACATTTCAGTTTATTCATGAACATGAATACTTTCAAGCTCGTTGTTCGATTTCACGGTTGAGGTCGATGAAACGATAAAAGGAAAGGGCGTTAAACTAACAGAACATCCATCAAGATTTGATGCCTGTTGTGACAGATCGACATGGTTACACAGAAGATGTTATCTTGATCGTTACTTCAGATACCATTATAAGATAATATGAACAGGATAGCAGCAGTGGCTGCTTAATGATCACATGTTCTTGCTACTTCTTTACTTGTAACATCTTTTATGCATTTCTGCTGTATTGGCTGCTAACACTCGAAGCTCAAGAAGTATGGATCACGCACATATAGTATATATATATATATATATATATATATATATATATATATATATATATATATATATATATATGAGGGTCATTCAATAATTAAAGAGACAAACTGACCTGGAGAAAAAACAGTTTATTTTTACAAAACAAGATTTCCCTACTTTTCAACATAATCCCCATCAACATTTACGCACTTGTTCCAACGGGTTACTAGCTTTTTTATACCGGCTGCAAATAACTCTTTGTCTTGGTGTCGGAGCCAATTTCCCACAAATTTCTTGACATCCTCGTTATCCTGGAACTTTTTCCCACGTAATGCCTCCTTCAGTGGAACAAACAAATTTCATTAATTCGAGTTTCAAGTGAGGAAGTTGCAACTTCAACAGGCAGGGCAGAACGGTGTTCGTTAGTCACTGATTCTCGACCACTTTTGAACTGTTCTACCCACTTGTAAAAATTTCCAAGGTTCATACAACTTTCACCATACACTTTAGTCATTCTAGAGTATATATTAGCTGGTTTTTCACCTTCAGCAATCAAAAAACGGATCACAGAACGTTGTTCAACCAATGAGGAATTTTCAAGAAGACCCGATATCGTTAAACTTAATTTTGATGTTATAAACAGAGCAATGTTGATCCATCAGCTGATTAGAACTCATCCCAGTGATGCCAACTTAAAATCCAATGTATCAAACTTGTACTACCAACCGTCTTTTCTCCAGACCAATTTGTATCTTTAATTATTGAGTGACCCTCACACACACACACACACACACATATATATATATATATACATATATATATATATATATATTATTTTATTACAACCACGGTTAGGATTTTTAAGTGCAATTTTCATATGGAGAAAGGAAGGGAAAAGGTGCTAAAAGTAAGGCAAAATAGGGGGAACAGGGTGCTCCCGGTACTACACTCGTTATGCACCAAACTTACATTCACGAACAGCAGTCAACTGACTGATTCCAATGAAATTAAAAAGAAAAATGGAATATTTAGAAATTATTTTTATTGTTGCCAGCGTGACTTTAGTCCCACGTTTCCTGGAAGCAGACATTTTCACTATTCCTCGGTTCACTGCAAGCTGATGAAAAGTTAATTGAAAGTTACTTAAGGTCTTAGACATTAAAACGAAACATAGATAATCAATGAAACTCAAAAGTCTTAGGTTATAAAATATGATGAAATACTCTTTAGAAGATTATTAAAAAAGCTGCTGAGGGCGGAAAAGGGGGATTATGGGAAAGGTGGAGTAAAAAAGGGACAAGTACCCTATAAAAGAAAAAAAAAGGTGCTAAAAATTCTCAACTTCTCAACTGGAGACAACGTTTCACACTGTGGTTTTTTAATTTGCTCTACGAAAAAAGGTGCGAACCTAAAGATTCTAACTCTCATTATAACGCTATAAAGTTTGTGAATTAAGCTATTTCTGTTACGTTTGTGGTACTTTATGTTTTGTATTCTCACCCTCTTTGTTAGCCTTTGTTTTTTGTCGTTGGAAATGTCCAGATATTCTTTACAGAATAAAAAAAAATTACATAAACTTTAAAAGCCAAAATAAAAGCGCAAAACTACTTTTTACAGTTTAAAATACTACTGAGGCCTGTAATGGCAGTGAAACCTGGGCTCTGAATAAACGTCTCGCAAATATTATAAATTCATTTGAAATAAAAGCACTAAAACGGACATTGGGGGCCTGTCAATGAAATTGGGAAAAGATGTATAAGAGAATTTCAGCTTTAAGCAATCCTGAAACTTATAAACATCTGTGGATAAAAATAATTTAGCATGTGCATACACGAAAGGTACGACATCAAAAGAGAGATCCTTTGTAAACCGGAACAACAAGGAATATAAAGGAAAACGTTTTCTTCTGCAAAAACAATATACTTCAGCCAATAATTGGATTTGGAAGCACGGTGGCCTTACTTGTAGCAAATGGAGAGACGCAATAAAGATGACAGCGAATATACTGTATCAGCAGTCCGTAGTGTACCAGGCAAGTACCAGGGCAATAACACTGTCGGCGTTGCCACAGGGAGTTTGAAACCCTAACACATATCCTAGGGGCCTTGTGGACTTCCACGAAATTCGAGTCATCACACAGTGCGTTTTATAGGCCTTGAGGGGAAAGGGATTTACATTGCACGGTATATGAAGTTATGGGTGGTATTTGCATTGAGGGTAGTAATCGAAGAATAGGCCTAGACATTATCACCTTCAAACCTCCGTATCCGGAAGGATAGGTCTATGTAATAGTAAATAGACCCTAAGGACCTTCGAAAGGCATGAATATCAGCCGAAGGAAGTGAATGAGGATATATTCTTATAATAACTTATATGAACCAAACAAAGAATTTTACAAGAATAAAATAATACTATATGAAATCCATCAAGGTTTCATCAAGGTTGGAGCTCGAAAGACAATTCCACAATATTGCTCTATGAATTTCGCAAAAGTTTTGGTCCAAACAAAGATTTAATCACGGACATTGTTATTACAACTCTGAAAGGACCCATAACAATTTTCAGGTACCATGCATGTGGTTCATGAACCATGTGGTTCATATCTGTTTGTGGATATTTGTTGAACTGACGACATATTTAGTTATTCATTCCATATTTCAAGATTTTTTCACTTTCTCATCATGCTGTAACTACTCATTAATTTTTAACCAACAGTAGAAAACCCCTTTTCTGTTTATTTCTTCAACTTCTAGCATTTTTTACACCACTGAGAACTTAAATTAAGCTATGTAGCTAAGGACTGAACAATCAACTTTTTAAATGTTGTATTTATTCTTAATGTACAGTCATCTCACATAATATATGAACATCTATGAGGAAATGACAGGAAAACACTATTTTATGAATTAAAAGTAATTCGAAGTAGAGCGGCTAAAATTATGTACATTATCCGATTCAGAACACTTATCAATGACATATTTAAAAATTTCTGGAATGATGTCATTTTCAGTCTCTGCAAATGCAGCTGTAGTAACTAATTTTCATCCTATTGAAAAACTTATTAGACCTAACACTACCGTAACTACAACACGAGACAAGTCGATCATCTTTTTTGAAGCATGTTATTCAACATATTAACCAGGAAGCGTATCCGGGTCTTTTACAAGTTTTTTACTTTATTTTAATTTTTTAATTTTTACCTCAATCAATATATACTAGCTTATTTCTGTAAATTCATTGAATAATATCTTTTAAATGACTTTCGTATGTTATATAGTTTGTTGGTAGTAAAATTGTTGTTACAAGTTAATTATGTAATATTACATTGAAGTAATGTTTGTATGTTACCCCATGCATGAACTTTGTTTGAACTTTGATTTACCACTTTCTGTCAGTAGAAACAATGGACGACATTACTTACTCAAGAGCATGCTTTCATTTCCAGAAGTTCTATCCAGGTAGTATTTTACATAAAACCTTATTATTTGTCGAATTGACAGCATATAAACACTAATTAATACTCATTATAATGAGCATAACATAGGTGCATCAATAATATTGCATTGCCCACCCTATCAAATTGTCGATCGCTTTCATCTTTTAGCCCGCTCTGCTTGATTCATTTCTTTATAATAATGTCAATGTTAATATATACAAATATACGATTTAAACAAAATCTAGCCATTGAATAATTAAACGCAGGTACCCACTACTGATATAATAGTGTGCATTCTATCTAAATGAATAATGTGAGTGTGTTTCAGGTTAAAATGCTCCTCATTTATGTGCAGATTGTTATTAGATTGAATATCAGTGTACGACTATAAAATAAGGTTAAGAAGAAGCATAGCTATAGTAACCATAAGGGCTGAACTATTCATTTCACTGATAGCTAAATTTTAGCTAGCACGAATTGCTGTCAAATACATAAATTCCGCTTCTTGAGCAGCTTTGCCTTACACGAGAAGAGGACCAGCAGAATACATGCTATGACTTAACTTTCACCAGAAACCAGAAAAGGATAACAGCTAAACGACATATTTTCCTCGAATTTTGTCTGGGAGACAAGATTAGCTTTACCAGTAATTTTACATTATCCACAAATACAAGCTATCTCCTAACAGAAAGGAGATGTGTTCCTATAACCTGCTTCAGGTGTGAAAAATGACCTGAATCCAGGCAAAATTCGTGGTATTGTAGCATTTCCTTAGGAAGTATTTCAAGAAATAAGACCGGAAATTCAATTACTAAGTTTTAGGAACCCATGCATACCAAAAAAGTTGTTGACAAGCTCATAATAACCATTTCACATGTTTACATTCGAGTTATTATGAGAATGTGAAACCGGTCCATCCTTAACACGCGATGGATTTCTAGAAGTTAACCGTGCATAATGATTAGGCTACATTTTTGTACTAATTATAAGATGTATTTCAAAATGAACAAATACATAAAATATGTGTTCTTTATAGGAAAATGTATAACGTAAGTTACATATTGCATATACATATATAATTGGTTATGTTTTGTGACATATAATTATGTGATTGTTAATTATTTAAGGCACATGTGTTTTCTTACTCAGAGGTGACAAGAGTAGTGCATATGGTTTTGTAATTATAAGTAACTAAAGCAAACTTATCTAGCAATTAATAGATCTGTGAACAGTAGACCTATTGTCCAAAAAACATCTAAGATTGTACTTCATTAGTTAAAACGGCCTCCACCTTGAAAAAAAGTTTTTTTTTTAATCCTTACACATACATTGTTTTTAATGACTTGAAGGAACCAAATTGGAGTAAAATCGGGCAACGCGTTTGGTCGAGACTGTGTAATTCGTAAACAAATTTACAGAGAAACAGACGAAATGCCGGTTAATCATTAAAGGTATGTCAAAAATAACCTGGAACAAAGTTGTAGAAAATTTTACTTTAGAGAGTTGAAGTAGTCTTCAATGTTTTATATCATGAACAGCTTGAACCATTAAAACGGTCATCGTCATGAAACTGAAGCTGCAAAACAAAAATCCTTACACACGTCATTTTTAATGACTTCAAGGAACATTCAAACCAAATTGGAAAAAAATCGATCAACGCATACGGTCGTAACTGTGTAACAATTATACATCCAACAAAAGAAATGCCGAACGCTTGAGTTAGAACTGGATTTCGCTTCGCTCTATCAATAAATGAGCAGTTAAATAAATAAATAAAATTATTTTTATTAGGAAATGTAACAAAATAAAATGTATTGATAGAGTTATTGTTTGCCATGTTTAGTGCAAGAAATATTTACCATAAACTCATCTGAAATCGGTCCTAATAAGGGAAAACGTTCCTTGATATCGACATTATCCGTAATGTATGAATGTCAGTCTGTTGTTTCGGGTAATGTATTTGATAATATCTTCGTTTCATTCGGTTTCATTGTAATTGTCTCGTAAACATTCTTGTATTGCTAAGTATAAAATTAATGTCTAACTTTTATTATAAATTGAGAAAAAAATACTGTATCACATTTTTAAAAATATATAATAATATTCAGTAGTTTCATACTGCATATGAACAGATGATACATGTACTGTAATATACTGTAGTTACAAAATTTCGCGTAGGATTACGAAAATGTTTGTGAAATCGGTCTACAGTGTGTCATTGTCAATGCAAATCAATTATACATTCTTCGCTGTAAGAATGTTTGCGGCTCTTGTGGCATTTACTGTAAACTGTAATATGATTAGTTACAGTATCTTGTTCAGAGGTATCAGCCTTCTAAACTCAATGTACAAGTTATACGGGCATGCCAGAGTTTATTGTATATCGTGTCATTATTCAGTTTTCGTTTATTTTTTGCTTCATTTTCCTTTTCACTATAAATTGCCTGTCTCTTTATCTTTCTCTTTTCCATTTTCTTTCACTTTTCGTCTTCTCTTTTGTTGCTTCTTTGTTTTACTTATTTTATGTTTTGGTATTTTTGTTTCATCTATTGTGTTTCACTTTATTTCATTAGATTCCATTTTATGTATTCTTTTCCATTTCCCAGAATTTGTGTTTCTTTGTTTTCTATGAAGCAGAACCATCTGTAGCGAAATCCTTGCCAATTCTAGAAGGAACACCTCTTCTTACATGTAGAAACCAATAAAGGAAGTTAGTCATGGCAAATAAAGAGTTAATTTATCTTGTCCTTGGGGTTACACAGATTCTTGTCATGCTAATTGGAACATACATTTTCCAAAAACAAACAGTTTAAATATTGCTTAAGACCATAACCGATGGAACTGCCGATAATGTCTAACGAAACTTCTTTCAAGAGAACACGATGAATGATTCAAATCATCAATCTTTCCATTATTGTCGTGTCCCTCCTACTTGGATTCTTGTTTGTCTTTTTTCTATTCAGAAGCATGGGAGGCAGAAAGAGAGAGACAGAAAAAAGCACTTACGATACACTTAGTATGAAAAAAGTGTACTTGGGAAGGTCGTAATTCCTTTTGGATCGCAATAAGAGTAAATCATCTATTAGCCATGAATAATTTGCAGTCATTTCTGCCCGAGGGCAGGTGCATGTCCTATGCCTCTCCTGGTAGCCTCCAGCTGAATAAAAAAGACGAAAGAAAGATAGCACCTGCTGACTGGACGAAGAATTGAAAGTCAGAAGCTGTGCTCTTACACTCCATATAAAGCTTTAACTTCCTCATCAGCAATTTATAATCTACGTTTCATGCTGGAGGGTTTGCATAGTCACTTCTCCTGTCATTGCTGCTTCTTTTCTTTTTTGTTTCTCCTCATGCGAACATGAATAGAACTTGTTAAAGTATGTTACATCATTGTCCAAAATCATAACTGATTGTAAGTGAAGCCATAGATTATCAATCGTGACGAATGATGTCTACGTCAGTAAGTTCAATAATTAATTTTTTAGACAGTCGAAGGTAAAAGAAGCACTTTTAGCCAGTGGCGGATGCAGATTTTTTTTTCGGGGGGATTTGAATAGGTAGGAAGAATACTAAAAAAAAAAATTAACTTACATATATAATTATTTTATAAAATTGGCCACTTTAGAGTGCATATATAGACTTTTTGAAATTTCGGGGGGATATATCTCCCCTATCCCGCTGCGTCCGCCACTGCTTTTAACGGTGGACGATAAAGGAGAAAATTATGCCACTGAGCGTTATAAAATTACGACAATCCAGGTGACCAACTTCGAATGCTACGCAAGGAAAATACTCTAGGAAAATACTCTTTTAGTTAAGAATAATTGCATATGATTATTAAATAGACTCAATCTGATATAAATTGAAAATATTACATTTCATTACGCTTTTTTAAAAGCTAAATTTCTCACAGTGGTCGCAAAAATGTCATACTTGTTGACTGAAAAGCATTGTCCATTCCATCTCTTACATTGGTAGCCATGTATGAGAAGTCAATAACCTCTGCCTCCGCAAGTGCACACTAGGTGGCAGGAGAGTTCACGAACAGCTGTAAAGCTCCCAAAATGGTTGCAGCGTACGTATTAAAAATTATTTCGCAAATATTGACGTTATTAACCATAACCATTGTAGTGACGAAATAAAAGGGGGTAGACCCATTTTGTGCCCTCACTGTACAAAGGCGCCTGGCTAACTCACCCATTGACATACATACATACATTCTGAGTTTTCCCTCAATACAGAGGCTGTCCTCCAACCAAACAATACAAACAAATTAAAACAAAGTATCCACATATCACATTTCAACACAATCAATACACTTTTCTGAGCTTGTCATCATTTGTTAATAATCTGTCTCCATTTTTCTCTGTCCTGTGTATCTTCTTCCACTGCACCAACTCTTCCCATTGATATCTGTACATTGTTGATCCATGTAGTCGCAGGACGCCCTCTTCTTCTTCTCCTTCCAATTTCCCATTCAAGTATATATTTTGGTATCCTTCCTTCTTCCATCCATCGTACGTGACCATACCACTGTAGTCTCTTCCGCTCAATAGTAGACTATTGTTAATGTCTTCTTCCACTTCCATCCTTCTTCGTATTTCTGCATTCCTTATTTTGTCTCTTCGTGAGACTCTGGCTGATCTTCTCCAAAAATCCATTCCTAATACATTCAGTTTGTTCATATGTTTTCTGTTCATTGTCCAAATCTCTGCTCCATATAACACTATACTTTGCAATATTGACTTAAATATTATTCTCTTCGTGCTACAAATGATGTTCCTGCTCCATAAGACTGAGTTCAACATTCCAATTACTTTCCTCCCATTATTTATCTTTTGATTGATATCCATGTCTGATGTTCCCCCTTTTTCTAAGATTGTGCCTAAATAGCAGAAGTTGTTAACCTTTTTTATTCTTTCCCCTTCGATGTACAATTCATCTGTATCATTGGTTAAGTATTCTGTTTTTTTATAATTGATCTTCAAACTCCATTTTTTATATTCCTTCAATAGTTGGTTACACATGTAGTTGGCATCTTCTCCATCTTGTGCAATAACCACTTGGTCATCTGCGAAAGGTAAGTGATGTATATATTTTCCATCTGCTATTTCTAGTCCCATTCTGTTGCATTTCCGAGACCACTGCCTCAGACTAATATCTATATAAATTTTAAATAGTAGTATTGGTGACATAGGACAACCCTGTAGTAGTCCTTTACTTGTTCTAAATTGTGGTGATAATGTATTTCCAACTTTGATCTGGCAATTATTATTTCTATATATTTCCTGTAAAAATTGAATTAAGGAAACATCTATGTTTGCCATGTGTAATGCCCTCCATAGTAATTTTCTGGGAACGGTATCGTACGCTTTCTCCAAATCTATGAAAACTAGTCCAATATTTTCTCCTTTATCTGTACATTTCTCTAAAATTTGTCGTAATGTGAATATGTGGTCTGTACAAGATCTACCTGCTGTAAAGCCACACTGTTCTTCTTGGGTTTGGAACATAGATTCTAACCTCCTTTGGATTACTTTTCCAACAATTTTCATCAGTGAGTTCAACACACAAATTCCACGATAATTTGAGCAGACTCTGCGATCTCCTTTTTTAAATATCGAAGTTATATATATCCTAGTTTCATTTCATCAGGTATTCGATCTCCAGAGAATATTTTGTTCAAAAACTTTGTTATTAATTTTATTATTTTAGTACCACCATATTTCATAATTTCCAGATTAATATTACCTGGTCCTGGTGATTTCCCATTTTTCCCTGACATTATCGCGTCCATTACTTCCTTCTCAGATATTTGTAATTCGATTCCTTGAAATGCATGTTCACTTTCTTCTTCTGCAAATTCCTCTCTGTCTTCATTTAGTAATTTTTTGTAATAATCTTCCCATTCCTGTAATGATATTATTTGGAGGTTCGCTTTTCTTTTGGTTTCTTGCCGAAGTCCTTTAAGTACGGACCAGGCCTCTTTTGATCTTCTGAAACTTAACTTACTATTCACATCTGCGCAAGTTTTTTCCCAGGTTTCATTTTTTGCTTTCCTTATTTTCCTCATTTTCCACCCATTGACATAATAATTGTTTAACTACTTTCGGATGAGCCATAAATTTGAAATTTGGCATATTTATAGCTTATATCTTATAGCTTACTTATATCTTGCAATCAATGGAAATATTCCGAAATTATGCGATTTTTTTATTTTTACCCCCGAAAAACATTCAAAATGGCGGACGCAACTTTAAGATCTGTGCAGACCTTCTTGGAGGCCTATAGGCTAGTAGCTAAACAGCAAGTAATATAAATAAAAAACCCGATTGCACCAACAATAACGAATTTTGAGAGATCTACAATTTTGGTCCTATGACTTCCTGTCGTATCTCCATCGGTTAGAGGCTACTTTACATTGAGTAATTCTTTTTTACTTTAAGTAAATTTTGTAAATTTTCCTCACATTATATCATTTTTGACGCAATTAAAGGACAGATATAACCGCAAAATTTGGCAGGTATATTGGCACATACTACAGCCATACTTCCGCAAAATTGGATATTTCTAGCTATTCCATAACTATGCAAGAACTGGCTTGAAATCCGAGACGTCTTTCACATCTAGTACTACAGTCTAGATCATCCACCTATTAATATTAAAGTTTATTAATTTCCAGATGAGCTAGAAACTTGAAATTTTGACACACATAGCTTTTAGCCTATAGCCGATTGGGAAAACTTCAAAAAGTTCCAATTTTTTATTTTCCCCTTCAAAATAAACTTTGAAATTTGCTGACTGCATATTTGTACGGCTTCAGATGTTTTGACAAAAATAAAGGAATAGGCCTAATATAGACGTGAGGAATTTTGTTGAAAATTCGTTCTGTTAATTTTCTAGTTATCCCACTTATTCCTTCACGTATGTTTATCAAACTTTCTAAAAAAAACCGTGGTCTAAAACCCAATAGTTTCTGAAATATGGTCTTTTAACTCCATCTGGCAATTTATTATATCAGTTTACCTGATTTTGTTTTCTCAGTAGATATTTAAAATCATAGTTCCATCATTTTCAGAGTAACTTAAAGAGTGAGTATTTTCGTCCTTGCATAGCAATGTTTAAACAATTAATTACAAACAGTCACTTTGAAATTTTCAACAAAACAACTAGACAGATCAGCAAATAAAGCTTACTGAGTGGATTTTAAGTAAAAAAATATATATACCTTTATAGCCTAATAAATTGTTTATGATTTAACCTTAACAAAAGTAAGTAGGCCTAAACCAATGGAAAACTATTTTTTGCTGGAAGAAATGGTCAATTCTATCATAAAGTAAGTAGGCCTAGTAACTTTTTGGTTTGAAATATCTAGACATCAAATCTGCAATTTGGTCCCGAAAATTTGAAAATTAACCGCAAGGACCTTTTCTCATGAAATGGTAAACGTTTCCCGAGTGAAGTAAAATAATTTAGAAATTATTTCGAAAAATGTATAATTTCTATGTTTTACAGGTTCAGAGTACTGAGCTAAAGGTAAAATTATGCAGCAGACTATACTAGGTTGAAATAAAACACAAGTGAGCTTTACTATACGAATAACTGATAAATGCATGCGCAAATACATTAAGATTACAACCGTTTAAAGCATATCTCTATGATATTGACTTTGCACAGAGAATGAATGACAAGTTCAACGAAGAATAGAAGAAGTGAGGAAAAGGGGGGAGGAGTTGATTACCGGAGAGTGGACATTATTGATACTGAAATTCTATTATCATAACTTAAAATCATTGCTCTGGTATTACGTATCACGTTTATGAAGCTATACTTATAATGCAATGGCGGCATGAGTTTATCTATTGCTGTCAGCGATTTATACTCGTAGTTCAAGGAACCTGCTTATCACAAATGTATCATCAAATCTAATTCATAAAAGTATTTCGAACTAAACAACTTTTCACTTTCAAAGGTTGGATATTTTATTACAAATGGAACAGTTTATCGGGTTGCTTCCGAGACAGCACATCCTTAATTTGCTATTATCAAGATCGAAAAAAGAAGAACTGCGTTTCCTATTATTTCAGCAACCAATTAACCGACTGAATTATTGATGTAAAACACATATTATTATATGATTATTATAGCCTATCTTCGATTTTATGACAAAAATGAAAGTTTTAACCGTACGTTACTCTATATCAGCTATTTGAATCGAAATGAATCGAGAGCATCTATACGTAGCCTATACTTTCGATCTCAGAATGAAGCACACTAGCCTTACATTAGGCATATTCATGTGTATTAAATTGTTGGAAATTACAGGTGTTATAGGTCATATACCATTAGATAATGTGGCTAATTTAATTGTTAGCGTTAAAAACAAGTTCTTCACGCAGTGCGTTTTTGTAGGCCATTCCGAGGATTCATTTGGTAAGTACATAAGCAAGTAAGTAAGTAAGTAAGCGACCAAGTAGGTAAGTATTGCGGGTGCCACTTTTTAAAGCCTTTTTTTTTCCCAAGGACTTCCCCTATCTGCTGATACTCTAGTCCTCTTCGATCTATCAATCAGTGAATAGAAAGGTAATTAGGCATATTTACACTTGTCTGGAGTCCAGCACAGTGTTGCCAAATACGTACCACAGCACTTACTTTACTTAAGAAGTAATGAATGATAGCGACAACACTGGGGAAATAAGGGAAGAGAGAGAGAGAGAGAGAGAGAGAGAGAGAGAGAGAGAATAGGAGATAATATTGGTGTTTGAGGACAGATATAATGAGAGATAGAGTGAGAGAAAGAGAAAGAGGATACAGCATAGAAAATAGGAGAGAGCAGTGAGGAGAGGACAGAGGAAATTATATATAAATTTATATCACTCTCATTACTCTTTGCATATTTTTCTCCTCTCTCCTCTTCTCTCCTCACTTCTCTCTCCTGTATCCTCTTACTCTCTTTATAACTTATATTCTCTCTAAATATCCTCTCTACATTATCTCTTCATTATAATTATATATATAATATAATAATATATATATATATCTGTGTGTGTAAAACAATTGACAAAGAGATCCAGAAATTATCACATAATATTTTTGTAAAACTTGAGATTTTAGTTACTGAATAACAGTGTCAGAATATAATGCATATACGTAAATATACGTAAATCATGTAAATACATAAATAGTTATAACGAAAGAAAAATTAACATTTCATTAAAATGTTAACATACATTAAACATGCTGCATACGACTGAATATAAAAATTATGCAGAGTTTCATCAATAAAATTAAATAAAGCTTGAAAACCTTATCTCATTGTTTGGCTGTGTACGATTCTTACAATTGATATCATACATAGCCTATGTGCCGAATTATCTTGTTTGTCATTACTCACATTTTCGTGATATATTATATTAGTTCAGTTCAATTTTCTTTTATACCATTTTTCAGGCGGCATACACAAATGGAAATTGGTTCGCTTACAAAAATTGTTAGCGGAATATAAAGTCGAAACAGCTCTAATTGATGTGTCCATGCTGAAATATATAATGAATTATCCCAGTGGCTATAGCTGGGGATGCGTCCGTCCACTTCTTGCAATCATTACATCACCCAATCATTCTACTAATACAACATTAAATAAGGTACTAAATTAATCTAACTGTAGAACTTACTTAAAATTGCCATTTAGCTCATATCTGGGTTTCTACAAGAAGTGTTCCAAGCCGTTATGCGGGTCCTAGCTTGCATACCAACACTCGCATTGGCTACCGAGGAACTTCTGCCTCATTGGCCCTTTACGTACAGGTGGGCAACTGTTTTTTTTTTATGCTCCAAAGGTACCGAACTGTTGCTGGCCATGTGGTAGGCCTATATGGCCCTTTTCCACGAGCAAAATATATTCACAGTTTATAGGTAAATTGCAGGAAAGTTAGGAAAAGTGATGTTAGGGTTAGTGACATGCAGAGTTAAATTTTGTGGCAGTTAGGTTAGGAATAATTATATTAATGTCAGTGGCATTCTGACCTAGGTTGGTACCTGATAAGTTAGGAACAGTATAGATCGCATCAAGTTTACAGCTCTGTTTCTGGATCACGTGACACAATGACTCCCTCCACTCCCACACCTGAGAAGACAATACTTGTGAATATGCATCATTTCATTGTATCATTTTAGGTTAATTTCGTGTGAACTTCTTAGCGATTTTGCTTATATTTAGAATATTCCTACAAGGGAAAAATGTTGACATATGGATTCTACAGGTTAACGTGAAAGTTGGACTTTTTTATAAAGAAAATAAGGGGGAAAAAGCCAGATATGAGCTATATAAGCTCCACCATTTCTTGATGTAAGTCATTAAAAATATTCTGTCTCATATTTCTTCTCATATTACAGATATGGAAATGGATCAGTATCTCAAAAGCCAGATGGCTGTTGTTTCTATCTGGATACGAATCATTAACAAACATTTTTATGGGATTCGACATGCCTTTAGACTTGGAATTTCTTGTAGCAGAAGAACTCTCGAACGATACTATACAGCTGACAGAAGTGTATCGCGTCCATGAACTATTACCTCTGCAAATAAATCAAGTAGGCACATGGAATAGGATAAACGGACTACTTTACACAAACATTCCTCTCAAAATCAGAAGAAGCAACTTAAGGAACGTCATGTTTCGAGCGTTAGTTGAGGAAGTAAGTATATAGCCTACCTCTTTATATTACTTGTATACATAATGCTCATCTGCTTTGTTGTGTGCTGTCTTCTGAACCAAGATTTGCACATTCAAGCCCTGGGAAGATCTCAGTACCCATGTTAGAGATTCGGAGCAAAACTTATCAGTTATCACACATAAAATAAAATCAGGTAAACTGATGTAACAAAGTGCCAGTATGTTTTTGTTTAAACAGTTATGACTGCAATTATGATATGCAGAATATGTTTTTTTTTTTAATTGATTTCCAAGTTAAGCTCCAGATTTATTCATTAAGCAGGGCTTACGGAAGAACAAAGGTCTAGTTTTTTTTTAATGAGATTAAAATCTTCCTGCATTACCTGAACTGTACAGATTTGTGATATCATGACAATCGCACACTCACATAAAAATGTCAAAAAAATTCAAATTGGCCGGTTTCGGGTTTTGAACCATGGACTCCAGAATGTGAGGCCAAAGCGTTACCATCTCGGCCACCGGGGTCATTTTAACGGTCTAGTTGGATAAGCGCATGTAAATCGATAGTGTTTTTTGTCATAGCTACCTGTATTTTAATTTCCAGGGCCTTATAAGATAACAGTAAAACAATAGGCAGTGTTGTCAAGATAATTGATTTTCATTTTTTTTTATAAATTCTTTCGAATACGTATATTACCATAAAATAGGCACTAAATTGAGCATTACTCCGAAACAGGTCAACCGATTTTATCTATTATCAATAGACGTCTTCCCATGGACATTATAAATGCGTATACGAAGTTTCATAAATATACGATAAAGCGTATTTGAGTTATTGCTCCTTTAAAGTAGACATTAAATTGGGGTTTACTCCGGTACCGGACAACAGATTAGGTTCAAATTCAATAGGGCACTTCTCATGAACGTCATAAATGAGTATACCAAGTTTCATGGAAATCCGATACAGTGTATTTTAGTTATGGCGCCTTTCTATTAGAAAGGCGCCATAATCTATTAAAATAGGCACTAAATTGGGCATTACACCGGTACCGGTGAACCGATTTGGTTCAATATCAATAGGGTTCTTCCCATGGACATTATAAACGTGTATACCAAGTTTCATTAAAATTCGACAAAGCGTATTTGAGTTATCGCGCGTACAGACACACGGACGGACGGACGGACAGACATTTTTCGTCCCCACACACAATCTCATAAAGTACCATACTGGCACTTAATAAAAAGTGAGTCTACAATGGACTAGTCGGCATACCTCTTCCAAGCAGATCACCAGGTTAATGGGAAACAGAATTGGTTTTTGGTTGAAAATTGTGATTTTTTAATTGTTGTATATTATTCTCTGGGCTTTCCTCTTTAAAATGACGTATCGTACATAATTGTACTACAATTCTTTCCACGCTTTTTAAAATTTTCTGAGAATATTCGGACTATGAAGCAGGGATGCTTTAACTTTGAAGCTCATTTTCCGTAAATTTACTATAAAATATATATATATAACATACCTTGTCTCAGCCTCTACGTGTCCTAAAACTTGAGATTTTCATAATTTGTTTATTCAGATGTCTTACTTACACCGAAACAACTTTTTTTTAATCGGATAATCTAATATGTACAGGTCATATTGTGCTTAAAAATGTTAATAAAATTGGTTATAAAGAAAAAATAATTTTTCAGTGAATACGTATACTTATGAAAAATCATTGTTACAGTATGACACAGAGTATGTATCTTGAAACAGTAAAAAGATTAAGTGCCTAGCTTTAGTAGTTTTTTTTAGTTTTGAGTTCTATAGTTAACATTGTAAAAACATGCTATTCCGCTTACCCAGCAGTGCTAGCTCTGGTGAGAACGTGCATTAACGTTAAACTGTAAGTTTCGGGACTGTAATAACAGCTTCAGGACATCAGTAGTCGTCGCCCTCGGGAGCTTCTTTTATTATCTAGCAAACACCTCTCTATCACTGTTAGCCTGAATAGCGCAGCGAGTGTTATGCTGACTTTCTATGCTCAAGGTAGCGGGTATCATCGCTGTATTTGTGTCCACACATATGACAGGCACATGTCTGTAGATTTACAGGCAGCGTCACTGCCATGGCCTATACGGCAGCGAAATCTGGATGGTCGGGTAAAATATCTTGACCGCTGTGTATAACACAAAATTTGACATTTCTACTTTAGAATTCAACAGTCATACAGAGTGTTTATAAATAACACCGAAATATTTTCCAGGGAATCAAAGTCATTATAATTTGGTGCTCATAAATCAATAATTATGCGAAATAGCGTTAAAATGTTCATTAAATTGACTTCATGCCTTCCTAGTGATCGATAAAAACCTGACTCTTAATCATTTGTCAACAGCTATATCATAATTTAGTGTATCCATAATCTGCAAAATTTACAGACTAATCAGATGACTGGTCGCCACTGCATTAGTCTTCTTTTTATTCATAACTACTGACTACAGTGTTAACAACGAAGTTCCTTTGTTTTGCACTTTTTTCTAATGTTAGAAGTCAGTGGCGGCCTGCCCTGGGAGATTTTATACTGTAACAGGAAAAATTGAATCCATAAAACAAAAATCTCCTAATAAAAGTTGCTTGTCTATGTCCCCTCTATACACAGGTAAAATATTTTGGTGTTATTCATTAACACCCTGTATAATAATGGGAAGACCTTTTAATGAGGAAACAAAGATGTCATAATGTATGTAATATGTACGTATTAAGCGGTTATATTAGTTTTCTATGAAAAAAGTAACCGCTTTTCTACATTTGAAAAAAAGCTAGTATAATAAAATTAGGCCTATATAATTTCACTATTCATTCTGTTTCATATGCCCAGAGAAGCATCTTCACGGAAGTAAGAAGAACTGACAAAGAAGTACTTGTCGGAGGAATGTACGGAAAAATATGGTCGACATTGGAAGAGAGTTTAAACTTTCAGTAAGTTAGGCTATATGTTAAAAATAAATATCCAAAAAATAAAGAGAAGGCCTAAAGCACGTAAAATCTGTAACAACATTGAAAGACATGAACTTTCTAAGAAATAAGTTCAGTAGCAACGAGATTAAACTAATATAAAAAAAAAACTTATATGAAACTCACATAACTTTCTCTGCAAAATATCAAAGTTAGTCTCTTAGTACAATACAGGGCTATTATGTATGACATGTAATTTGGTTGTAAGTAATGAAGAGTATGTTATTACCACATCGTATCGCATCCCCGATGGATACATAACGCAAATAAAATCTGGTTAATGTACTCACGTAACTTTCTTTACTTTAAGCATGGCCAATACATCTTTCTCACTTCACATTCTGTTATACAATAAGATGTCTTATTGCAAAGAACGCGTAGTTAGTTGTTGGAATCTGATGCATAGCTTCATTGTTCACCAGGCAAGACAGAGTGTCAAACAATAGGTGACTTATAACCACCCTTAATAGAATTTTTCGAAAAAATGTTTCAAATAGAAGTTTTAGCTCTTTATAAGCACCCCGTGTACAAAATTTACACAAAGTCCCTAGAGCAGTTTCCGAGAAAATAGCAAAAAAGAAAATTTTCTTAATGTCAAGTCCCCTTAAAAATTAGAGAAATTCGTTGCTAAATCACGTCCTCAGAAGTACCTAACACAAATTTTAAAAAAAATCATACGATTTTCCGTTCTGGAGCTATGCTCTAACAGGTACACAGACACAGAGATGTTTCCAAAATAGTATTTTTGGATTCAAGTGATCTCAAAAGTGTATTTTTTATGTTAAAAATTAAAGTTCAAATTTGGAGGTCGAAAAGAATACTTGGTACCTATGGTACGGGCAGAGGAAATAAATATGAATGTTTTCAGTGTACACAAAGTAGGGCGTAGGGGATGCGTTCGCTCCTCTCAGGATTTGAACGACCTATTGAAATTCAAGAGAATGCGTACATGAACCCTATTTTTTAAACTCGTGTCTCTGCATATTAATTATATTAATTACTTCAGTCAAATTTTAGAAGCCTCATAAATAAATTGTTATAAATAACAGGCTAGCCAGGGCATTAATAGGAAACAAGGAGCAACCCAAGACGCCTGAAGTTTTAAACGGTCCATAGGGTATTTTTTTTTAAATACGCCACTTATGTAATCTCAATTTTCGTGTCATTGGTAGGCACAACTATAAAATGCGACAAACAGAAACTTCAGAAAAGTAAACGGCCAGCGAGAGTTCTCTTGGAAATTTATTTAAATTTGTACATTGATGATGTATGCTATGACGAATGGTTCTAAATTAACTTTTCATTAAATTCGCATTTTCTTTCCTCTGAGTTTTGCGGTTTTACCTACCACTTGTAGGTACATTTATGCAAACAAAAAAGGGCGAAAATATATTATCTAGCGCTCTTTCCTTGATAACTAGAAACTTAATTGTCGAGGGCTGAATTTGCTTCAGCCGCGACGATTTGACTCATGTTACTGTGAAACTTCGACTGCGCATGCTCTGCTGGGGTTTCCTGATTCCCAGCTCTGATTGTGCTACGGGGAGGGAAGCCACTATGTGTAAAGTATTGGTTGTAGGCTGATGTGTCGTGCGGTGGATATTAAGACGTTGTACAGTATAATATTTAAAAGGTCAACACTATCGAATCCTTTTGAATTTAATAGGCTATATACATTATACTTTGCCCCAGTCCTGCCATCTGCCTATGGTAGATGACGCAGTGGTCGGGTGGTAGGCCTTGTTCCCCTCGGGGATGTAGCGTCACGGAGTTTAGTATACATTATACTTATACTGTGTTAATTATGTAAGTAGGTTTTAAAAATATATTCTTTATTTTAAATATAGGCCTATGAAACAGTTTATGCACCACACCCTCTTTTTAAGCCACGAGCCACGCTGAAGTTAATCCTTTGGTATTTACATTTCAGGACAACGTTTGAAATCTGTTATGACTATGGCTTACCTGCTCCAGACGGAACCTGGAGCGGAATGATTGGGAAGCTTATTAAAGGCGAAGCAGATGTTGCAGTGGCAGATTTCGTTCAAACTACAGCAAGGAGAAATGTAGTAGATTATCTCACTGATCCATTCGTTTCCACGTAAGCAACACACTTCCAATTAAATATTAAATATTAAAGGAATTAAATATTAAATATTAAAGAGATTTTATTAGAAAGAAATAGAATGTTATTCTTTGAAACGAAAATAAACTGTATTGTCTTCAACATAATCACAGTTGAGGAGGATTTAAATGAATTTAAAGATTAATCATAAATGTGCCCTTTGGTTAAGTTTTCTAAATATCCGGCTTTTTCTCAGTGGAAGAGATGACTTTAACTCTTATAGTTATAAACAAACAACTAAATAAACAAATAATCCTAATTTTAAGACGTTATTATGTAATATTTACATTTGGAGAGACTTTCTGGAGTGTGCATATATTAGCAGCTGTAATTTTGGAAACGTGCCTTGTCCAGTATACTTTTGCACGCGACTATACATCTCGGTATGTGTCTAGTTTGTCAAGCTTGACCTCGTATACTGTTTGTAATGTTAAGTGTCATTTTACGATTCTGTCGATTGTAAAACAATGCTTTTACTGCATTGGTACAGGATGGCAGTTTATGTCCGTGAACCAGACATGGAGGGTGTTAACTGGACTGGATATTTGGCGCCTTTTAGTCCACACTTGTGGGAGGCAATGGTCGTCGTCATTCTCCTTCTTTCTGTTGGATTAACTGTGACATACCGTATACGGAGAGAGAATGGATACTCAGATATGAATTATTTCAATTTTCCTGACGCATTACATTGTATTCTTGGAGTCTTCTGTGGACAAGGTAAAATAATATTCATACAATTCACAAATCATTGAGATGCAAAAGAAAGTCAACATTTTCTTCTTATGTAAATTTTGAGATTGCGCTTTTACTTTTTTTTTAACTGATAAACAGTTTCAGCTTAGTTAATGTTAATCAAATGAGGGTAGAATAGAGCAATAATATAATTTTAAAACCAACTTATACCCGCAATAATTTTATAAAATGAAAGTTTCAGTTTATTAATGCAATGTCTTATGTAGCTTAGGTGTACAGAAGTATAGCATGTAAAAAAATTTAAACCCAGCAGAAATAAATAAAGTTACAATAGATTTGATATTACTTACTGAAAATATAAAATGTATAGAATGATTTCTCTGAACTTAACTATAATTTGATGAATCGCAGTTGATTCAAGTTACTTTCTGGTATTAAAGACAAGAATAACACCTTTAAATTATTCTGGTACATGCTATTCTAATATAAATAGAAATCTATCATACGAACGATAATTTATTTGGTTTAATTTAATTTAAGTATTTTAATCACGATGAGGAAATGGGCTGGATATGTTGCTGTGCATGGGGAGGAAATACATATCTAAAAAATATTGACTGAGAGACCTGAAGGGAAAATACCACTTGGAAGATCTAGACGTAGGTGGGAGGACAATATTATAATATTTAAGGGAAGTAGGATTTTCGATAGATGGTTGGATGGAGTTAGCACAGAATAGGGTTGAATAGTGGGCTCGTGTGTGCGCGGCAATGACCCTCCGGGTTCCTTAAAATATATTATATTCCTTTATCTTGCTTGGGAATTATCTATTGTCATTGAGCAAGTAAGTACAATTGTATAAAAATGTATTTAAATATTAGCTAGATGTCCTAATTTTGCTAGGATGTCAAAAAGGATGAAATGCGAAAGCTATTATTACTATTATTACCAAATGGTGATTTTATGTTTCAGGTCATGTGACACCTCCTACAAATTGCTCCAGCCGTTTCATCATATTAACATCATGGCTACTGGTTATTGTTCTTCTCGCCTTATACTCTGGAGTACTTATGTCTTTTCTTGCTGTTCGAAGAAGTTTGCCATTACCATTCAATAATTTTGAAGAGCTACTGAAGCACAAGTCTTATACATTGATTTTATACGATCCAATTTTATTTCTTATGTTCTCAGTAAGTATAATCACGACTGCAATAAGTAAAATAGTGATAAACATAGACATGAAAGCAAACTTAGCCGAGGGAATTGTTTAATTTTGGATAACATAGAAAATTTCTTCAGTGAAGATTTTCCCTTAGGTTACATAAATTTTACAATATTCTTTGACAGCCGTTCCAAGTCTGCCTCATCAATTATTATGTCAGAAGTAAGAAACTGACACTTTTACACTCACTTAAAAGTAACAAGTAATTAAAATTACGAAAAACATATTCACATTCGCGAGTAAATTATATTGCAATTATTATTACAATTTTCTTCTTCTTCTCCGTTTCACCCAACTTTGGGGTACGTTGAATCAATCACTTCTTAGTGTTTTGTGTTTTAATTTTAGCCTAGTATTGCTTCATTCTTTCTGATCTTGCTTTTCTTTCGTCTTCACTGATCTGGATCATTCGTTTGGTTTTGACTTTGACTTGGAACCTCTCTTTCTTGACTTTGGTTATTTTTTTTTAGTTTTATCTATGGGCATTTTTTCTGTGATTTTGAGTTCTTTTAAATCCTTCTGTTTCCTTAAACCAATTTTATTTTTACCTATATATTTTTTATCAATATTCCACGCGGGGAAAATGAAGAAATGGATATAAATACATCAAACAAAAATACAAATTATTTAAATAAAAATAAACAATTAAACCCATCCACAGCAATAATAAGAAGGAAATTTGAACATTGGAATTATATAAATCATGGACCAAAACTAGAGCTGTGTTTAAGACCTGCAGTTATGACATTTTAGGTTATATTAAAGGGTTTGTTTGGTTCCATCTTCTATGGAATGCATGGGGATGTATAATATGTGATCTGTAGTTTGAATTTCTATGAATTTAAGTCAGTAAATATATTTACAAATTCTATAGACACTGTGTATATTAATGAAAATATTAATTTAGACGGATAGTTAAAAGGTCTAGATAGACAAATTTTACTAATTTAATACTTTTAGAAGCAAAATTAGTGGAGAAAAATATCGGAGCTCCTGCTTATGCCATACATGATAATAGACTGTTTTAAAGATACGTAAATTTAAGAAAATCACATTTTATATTTATAGAGTCGAAAAGTGCATAATAATTTAATTGATACGATTTTACAAGTCATGGAACGTCTTACCACTATTTTATTAAAAGAATAAGGTAATTAAAAACATAAGCATTACATGAACAAATATAATAAAAATAGTTAAGAGTATTTTTTAGAAAATCACGAAAAATGAAATCAATTCATGTGGTATTAAAGGTATGGTAATGTAGTCACCACTCTTCGTGTTGAATCCCCAGACGATATCTGACCCAAATATATAATTTCGTTCTTGTTTTATGTTGTTCACAGTCACACACACAAATAATTGAAAATTGATTTTTTTTTTATACTCAGGAGTCAACAAAACCTGTAGCATATATACGCTGAAAACTTTACATGGAATTTTAGGGTCAAAACAATCCTTTCTCTTCCTGTAGTAGCCTATCTATGGTATACATGAAGAAAGTAATAAATGACATCATATAACGATGAAAAAGCGTGTAAAAATCATGCTGTTTATAGGCATACTTGTACCAAAGTATTAATTATTTGAGGACCGTTTTGGCAAAACTCAACATCTCAATTTTTTTGCCAAATTCGTTTTTTAATTGTTTTAGGTGCTTTGAAATGAGATCTTTAAGATGGTGAACATAAGACAAGTCAACATAACCAATTCATTTTGAAGCCTCAATATACAAATCTTCTATATGTTAATAAAAACTAAAGAAACCTTCTCCTGAACAATTTATGTTTTGGCACATGTTGAGTTTTATCAAAACGGTCCTCATTTGGTATTCATGTTATCAGGAAAGCCTGAAGGACCTGATGTCCACATACAAAAGTGTTTATAAAGGACGAAGGGGGTATAATAATTTGAATTAAATAAAACTGACAATAGATTTAAATAAAACTAAGAGAAAGGTTTGTATAGCTATTCTTTACCTAGAATGGTTTGAAAAATCTAATAGCCTATTTCTGAAAGATTAGATTTGGATACCTTGAAAGATGGCGATGTTTTGTTTACAACGCGAGGTATACTTAGGAAGCGATATTGCTATGTGTTTAAAGAGCTCTTGAAGACGTTTCAGTCAGTTCTCTAAACTTAACAATTACGAGTTAAATTCAAATACAGTAAAGTAAAGCTACAAATAATATGCTATGAAGATTTTGTGCTTAACCTCCTACCGTCGACAATCACCGGCGAAAATCGAACATCATAGTAAACAGAAATTATTTCGGTCAAAGTAATTGAAAATTGAAACCGGTGGCTGTCGACATTCACCAAATTTCCTAATGTTACTGTCAAATTTAACAAAAAACTCTTTTAATATGTCTTATTATACCCATAGGAATCAAATAACACAGCAATAAGAAATCTTTACGAAAGAGACCTACAGAATATACCTCATGCTTTTACGAACAGCTTCAGTGAAAGGCTTCCGGTGGAATTGGAAGGTTTTAACCGAGTTTGCAGTGATCGCAAATTTGCACTCGCCGAGTTTATTCATAGTGAGCGGGTATTGAGAACAAAAGGCAAGATAAAGTGTAAACTTTCAGAAGTGGAAGGCACTTATCTTACTACAAGTACGTCTATTACCATGAGCAAGAACAACAGATATCGAAATATAATTAATTACAAGTAAGTATCAAATAAATCATATATATACTGTATATATACATATATATATATATATATATATAATAAGACCAGGGTCCTCTCTGTTTTCTTCCCCATTTAAGTAAAAATGTACCCTTCTTTCTGTTCACTGTTGCAAGAACATTTAAGGGTAACCAAAATGCTGAGAGTGATTTTATAAACTACTTGTTCTGGAAACTTAAAATTTAGCACATAATTAATTAAAATTTAAATCGAAATTAAAGTTGAAAAACGTTTTAATATTTTAAATGCCTGTATCAATTTGTTTTTATATATAAATTAGTTTAATTGAGTTCTTATTCAAAATTGAAGTCCATCTCCTCTGACAGACATTAAAATACAAAGCTGAATATTTTATTTACGTTTTTTATACTTTGCTTTACAAACCTACTGATGCATTTTTTAAATATTATTTATACGTTTTGTTTAAAAAAACCAAGAAAAATTAAAAGTTAAAAAAGCTAAATATTAAAAAAAGGCCTGAGGCCTCTACCGAAATCTGATTAGTAATTTTATAACACACAAAGTAATGTACATTGTGGAAATGTCATGGCTGTGTGTCAACTTTTGTGTGAGAAAACAGATTTTGAACGTAGCAAAAATAAGATGCAAATTGTAACTGAAAAAAAAAACAGGCATTTAAGTTTCCATGCACCGGCTGTTGGAAGCGCATGGAGTTTTAAAAGTGGTGTCAGCAATATCTGTTCCATTCCTTCAAACGGCATGAAATTTTGCACAATTATACTCTAGGGTATGCTTGATTGTTTTACTCTAAATTCATTTTTTTTGCCAAATTTGATAAATCAACACTTATCTTCTGTATCTGTCACCTCTTAATCATAAAACTACAGGTAATGTGAGAAAATATTCGTAGATATGTGAAACGATTGGATATAATAAAATTTCATTTAAGGAAAAGAGAAACGAAGTGAAAGGATAATCTTTCAAGCTAATTTCCTTCAATTTCTCTCTAAAGTAAACATTTGGAGCTGTAATTCTGTTTTATTCCGTTGTGTTATTCAATAACCGTTTCTTTGTCGCACACTGGCCATTCAGCATCCACAAAAGTATACTCAGAAGTCATCCGTGGCAAGTAGATACTTTAATAGAGTCATTATGTTGTCAAGCTCTTTCTTGTCTATTGAAGTATGCACAAAGGGTACTTGATTTCTTTATTAGAACACATCATTCAGAACCCGAGGTGCTACTGGTTTTATATGTAGTGTAGTCTACTAGTACTTATTTTTCTTCCTTATTTTAAAGCTTATAGCACGTTTAGTTCGCCAAATTATCTTGTGGGCAATTTAGCGATTGCTGACGGTGTAGTCGTCAGATGAAAGAAAGGAGATAATCTGTTATTGAAGTTCTTGAAGTTATTTAAGTACCCTGGACCTTCATGGATTTGCATTGATGTTGAACCACGCTGGATCTCCCGTATGCTGCAATTAGGTCAAATAGGAAATGTTAGAGTTGAAGGCATTGGTCCTTTATTTAAGCTCCTCTCCGATAGATAGTGTATTTAGAGACTACACATACTTTTCTTTTGTCGCCGATGACCACTTTTACATCTGGGTCGTAGAAAGGACATATTGTTATTATTAGGGTTCGGATGTTTATGAAATAGAGAAGTGGAAAATATGACTGCCAATATGAAGCTAAAAATTACTAATGACCAAAAAGTACTTAATATGACCTCATAAAATATCGTATTTTCTAAAAATAAATGTTCCAACTTAAAACGTTTAATGACACTAAATTATTACTCCGGATTAATTGAATCAGATAATCACGTTTTAACAATTACAGATGATTTACAGTTTTACTTGTAAAGAACTTCTAATCTGTTAATGTTTTCAGATCTGGATCTGGTACCCTATGATCCCCAGGTGGGGCGAAGGGGCCTCCAATGGAGGTTTCATTACCTATACTAATTTTCATATGCTTATTTTCCGAGAGAGGGTAGAGGGACAGGTGGTAAGCCCATCGCTCCGCAACCCCCCTCTGGAAACTAAGTATTTCTTGGACGTGAAAGGGCCGAGAAATTTTGTCCAGAGGCTCTAATTTAGGCTTGGAGTTCTTTTACGTGCCTTAAATCAACGACACGGGACCCCCAGCTTAAAGTCCCTCCCGGAGGACTCCGTGCCCAGGATTTTTACGTCCTGAAAAATCCATCGACCGCGGCCCTGCGGATCTAGAGGCGGGCACGCTACCTCTAGACCACCGCGGCCGACTAATGTTTTCAGATACCACTGCAAATTTGAATTTAAAATATTTTTAAAGCTTGTCTATTGGAAGTTGTTAACAACAAGGTGGAAGAGGTAATTGTGCTATTACTTGTTATTTTCCCTTCAAATTTCAGTTACAGTAAAACCAAAATATACGTGACTTTTTCGGAAAAAATTTACACTTAAGTCGACAATTTAGTGCACTTACTTCATAAATGTGCTCTTTTACTGAATTTATAACTGAAATATGACGTTAAATTACAAATACGACCGAAATATGACCAAGACCATGAAAATGACCAAAATATTACTTTATATGCAAAATAAAATAGGTCCGATTAGGATAAAAAATGTGCAATTCATGTTTAATTTGTGTTTACGACGAGAATGGAGGTCAGGATAAAAATATGACATGTCATAAAGATCCGAACCCTAGTTAATATATACTAACACAACGAGTGCATGTATACAACACGATACACGATACACGGCAGAAACCTGTCAATATTGCTTCTAGACTTTTGACGAGAGCCTCATATTGTTCACTAATATCCACACTTAAGTATCGGGGAGAAGTGTTATCTGGGTAATTCCAAGAAATGATTTTATGTTACGGCACAGACTATGCTACATTTAGATTATTATGTAAGATAGTAAGTAAAAAATGTTTTAAATTAATTTAGAAACCTTTACCTTCAGTCACTTCAACTGATCATTTTGCTTCCCTCCATGACTGGTCTAGTTTTGAAGTCAGTAAGGTTAAAGCTAGAAATATGTGATTTCTCTGTTGAGTGTCAAGGAATTTTTTAAATGTTATATATTCTGGATTGCACAGAGTAGAACGCAAGGTTTCCAGTTATTAGAGAAATAGCAATCAAATTTTCACGATTTTTTTTATTGATTCTGATTTGCAAGAGCACTTTCAGTTCAATGAGTTTCATCAAGTGCAACAAAAGATGTTATTTAAGCGACGATATAACTTAAGGAATCTACTGCATATTTCTCTTCCCAATTATGAGCCTTATTATGGAGAGCAAGTGAAAAGATGATTACTTTTTATACTAATTGCAAGTCACTGTCAGATATTTAAGTAATATTTGTGGTGTTCGCAACCATAGTAAACGAAGACCATTTAACATCAACGAAGAAATCAATCCTCCGAGTTTTTAACAAGAGGAACTTCTTCCACGTCTTTTACACAGAGGCCATCTAGGAGCGTGCCATTCAACTATTAACTTGTTTCGCTATAGTACCTGGGTAGGATAGCACATGCTTTCAGGTTACTTTTCCTAGCTCCTTCATAATTTTGAAAATTTGTATTTATGACGATGTAGCATGACAACGGTTTACAAACTATTAGTAATACATTTTTCTATTAATTTACGTAAGTTAATTAATTTTGTTTCCGTTCATAAAGCAATATTTCTTATAATGCACTCCGCGTTTTGTAGAGTGTAACCTTTATTTTTGGCTGAGCTTTAATTACCAAATTAGAGCATAATAAATTATCACAAAACCCATCATTTATCCCATATTAAGAAATTAATGTAATATCATGTTGTACAAATAATGTATATATATATATATATATATATATATACATTATTTTACTTTACTTTTACTTTATATATATATATATATATATATAAAGTAAAAGGTAAAGTGATCCCTATACAGGCCATGGAGGCCCAGAGGGTTCCAGGAGGTTGAGGCTCCTACATTTTGGACATTCGGCACTTGAAGGTGGTAAGGTTGTCAGCCTTACGCACCGGCCGCCTTTACCCCCAGGATTGCTCCTGGTACTCATTTCTGTTAGAGGCTGAGTCGACCCCAGGGCCAATATATATATATATATATATATAAAGTTATTTAAGTGAAACGATGAACTTATGAAAAATGATTTGCCTAATTTGAAATTTCTTGTACAAGGAATGTTTCTTTCAACATTTGTTCATATTATAGAAGAAACAAATATCATAAAACCTACTCAAGATAACTTACAGGTGCCAAATTGTAGGTGGAGCGCATAACAACATCCAAAAAAGTTATAATTATTTGTATATTCAACAGACATTCTTTTATTTTTGAGATTGTCTCTCCAGGAAGTTCTCTTCAATATCGCCCTCATAGGAAGAGATCTATAGGGTATCCGTTCTGGTAGAGGGAACATGATTCTTCGAGATCATAAACTATCATAGCATTATACTTATTGCGGATAATGATAATTACATTTAAAAAATCGAATGTGATACATTCACCTAACTTCATCTACCTTAAGCATGGGCAATATGATATAGATATGATATAGCGTTATGGGAGAGTGTATTCAGTTGTCTCTTCCTCATACAAAAATGTATTGTTCGCCACGTACAAACAATGCTAGCTTATAACTATAATTCATAAACTATTTGCGAAAAATGTTTTATTGAAATAAAATATTTATCTGTTAGTATAATACCTCGCACCTCGTGTATAAAATTTAAACAAAATAATTAGAACCATGTTGGAAAAAACCGGAAAGAGATAATTTTCATGTAAAGTAATAATAATAAAAAATAAAAAAGACTCTACGCCAAGCTTTCGTATCGGGGCCACAGAAAATATCTAACATTTATGTTTTCAAAGGATTTTTCTTTTAGTCACACACAGACATGTCTCTGAATATTGTATTTTTTGTTTCATGACTCCTGAAAACGTACCGTAGGCCTATATTAGTGCTGAAAACTCGACATCCAATTTCAGAATCCAACATAATACTTCCTCTGCTTATTAGTATATATGAAACGGATAGGAAAAGTAAAAATGATAATTTCACTGCATTTTGCACATAAATACCGGTACGTTTAGAAATATTAATTATTTACTAAACAAGTGGTAAAAAAGACACTTTATTTTGCGAGTAGGTAAGTTTGCCAAACGAGCCCGTAAGGGCAAGTGTAGATATTCTACGAGCAAATTAAAATAGCTGTCCATGTACACTATTTTTTAGAGAGCCGTTTATTTGTTATTGTGTAACGTGCAGCCATTTTGGACACTTCCAGCTATCCTGCCACCTCAAGGATGCACTTGCGCAAACAGAGGGTATTGATTTTCTAGTGCATGGCTGCCGGCATATGGGATGGAGTGGACAACGCTTTTCAGCCACCATTTTTTTTAACTACCGTGAGAAATTTAACATTTAAAAATTTTATCAAGAGTTTTAACATTCTAAATTATCAAACTGAGTCTATTTAATAATCTTAAGCAAATATTTATTACTAGAAAAAGAGCATTTTCTATGTGATTGAAACCGTAGTTGGTAATCCTAGAGTGCTGTAATTTTATAGGCCTACCTCTCAATGGACCTGTCCCTCTACCCTCTCTCGGAAAATAAGCATATCAAAATTAGTATAGGTAATGAAACCTCCATTGGAGGCCCCTTCGCCCCACCTGGGGATCATAGGGTACCAGATACAGATACAGATACCTCTCAATGCCATAATTTTCTCCTTTTAATTAATATCCATTAATATCAATTATTATCAAGTGCTTATTTTAGTTTCGAATGTCTAAAAATTGTATTTCCTCAATGTTCTGAAAACTTGAATACTTTTACCTGTAAACATTAGGATTTTTGTGCCTGACAGAATTTTCTTTTTCAGATTACTTCAGATGAGGGCCAGTGGAATAGTACGTCGTTATACGAAGATTTATATGGATTATAAGAAGGATGAAAAACACGAATCCCCTGCTACTGTAGCAAATTTACAAACAGTAGTGCCACTGATAACACTCCTCCTTGCCGGAATGTTAACATCAATCCTAATACTGTTTGTAGAAAAATTGTCTTTTTTAAAGAAGAGTGATAAGTAGGATGAGATGCGGATTTTGCATATTTGGATTTTTTTCCTTAAACACAAGGATATCCATACAAGCATTAACTCATTTCTGGGTTTAGTTTCCCACTCTACTGGATTTCAACACGCGATGTTCGGCGTTGGTATGCGGTCTCTGGCTTGCAAACCAACACTCCCATTGGCTGACAACGACCTTGCATGTCATTGGTCTGTTCCATACGGTCCTGCAACCTCTACATATAGCTAAATAATGCATACACTAACCACATTAGTTAAGTGCGCGAGCGGAGGTGGCAGCCGAAGCGAAGCGCCCTTGCATTTTCGAATAATGTACGATACACTGTTTGTCGGTTTCGAAAATGTGGCATATTATATCTTCCGGAGAGTTGTCTGACCATTATCATGTTGGCAGCTGATTCCAGCACCACGTGACCCATCGGCTTCTTCCCAGCATGCAGCTGCGCTGTTTCTAGCAGCTGTTTCTGTATTATTGTGATTCCTTTCTGAGCGCCATTTTAGGTTAGTTTTTTGTGAACTTCTTACCGATTTTACCCATACTTAAAATATTCTCAGAAAGAAAATGTGCCTATATATGGATTCTAAAACTTCTGGAGAATAATATTACATGAAATTTTGCCGTTTTTCGCGTGTAAAAAACAAAATTAACGAATCCAGTAGAATGGGAAACTAACCCCTCATTTCTTGTTATTTGAGATCACTGCATAAGATTTTCTTACGCATATTTGAGCATATTTTCAACGAGAGAGCATGTTCAAACTTTAAGAACATATATTTGAATATCTAGAGAATCATATTACTGAAAAGAAAATTTTAACGTTAATTTTTTGTTTTGTTTTTGTGAAGTCTTTTCATATATTTTTAATTACCGGGTCAATCTTTCACAGCTGCTGCTTCTTGTCGTGACCTCCAATGAGATGGTTACCTCCCGAAAAAATAGTAAAGATTATATCACCGTAAAATATTTTCGAGTAAAGACATTTTAATGTAGGATACTTATGCAGTTATTTATTATTTATTTATTTACCGGTATTTGTTTATTATTTTTTATTTACTGGTACTTATTTATTATTTATTTATTTATTATTTATTTATTAATTATATATTATTTATTTAGTTTATTATTTATTTAGTTTATTACTACTTACTTGGCGTGTAATCTTTTAAACAGGGATAGACTAGTAATTTACCTGTAAGTATTTTACACATAATTCGTAACGTAAAAACAGTTCCATGCACGTGATGTAATAATAGTATATTGCGATACAAGTGCCGTTTACGGGTCGAGGAAACAGATTGAAAACCCGAGGCGCAGCCGAGGGTTTTTAAGTTTTCGAGACCCGTAAATGCCTTTACGGCCCGTGTGTTGCATGCTATTTTTTGCACGACGGTTACTTATATCAATTTAATTATATTAATTGTGATATTACCTGAAAATATTATGTGTATACATTCTTGAAGAGAGATGTTTATTTCAGAAAGTGATTCGCATGTGTTTGTTGTTGTGGGAACCGAATATTTGTCCTGGGGGCCTTGTTCATAAAGGCATGTATTATGAAGTGTATCGTAATGAATTATGACGTGGCGCATGGACCGTAAGTAATTTAACCTCATCGCAACGCCCTTAGCAACACGACTGTGTGGGAATGTCAACTTACGATCCATGTAAACAACTTTCGTAAGTAACACTTACTAGCTAAGGAGTGCAAAAACATACATTTTGACAAAATAAACACTCATTGCTTTATGTATTGTTAATTAAAGCAATAATTTTGCCTAGTAACATTCATTCCTTATATGTTGGTTATTATTAATATTTTTAATTTTATCGATGTTTTTATACATAAAACTTTCAGTGCAACTGCAAACTGAATTGTCACATATCACAACTCTTGAATTGAGCTGAATAAAGACAATTATTACTCTTTGACCATTAGTATATCATATGTAACTGTGCTGTTGGTGTCGTAACTTCTTGCTTCTTTTAAATCAGTCCATGATCATGTAGTACTGCTAGCTTGTATTTACACTGCTATGGATTTTTACGTATGAATATTGCTGTTTTAGTTTTGCAAGCTTGTAAATTTTATTATTGTTGGTTATCAGTGGGTCCCAATTCTAGTGCTTGAACTGATTGTACAAATTTGTTAATGGAACGAAGTTAAAACTCATAAGACACGTTTTACGTATTTTACGTTATTTATGCGTCTTTACGCGTATCTTACACGTTACGAAGGACACCATTTTTAGGCGTCAAGTCCTAACCGAGCTTTTAATGTATCACTTGTCACATGTGTCTCTTTTACAATTTACGAAACTAAATGTTCTTAAGGCATCAGTAAAATAATTAAGAACGTTTTAAACATAGTGATTCTAAGCAACAATGACGCCATTACTAAAACAAGTTTACTCTTTTTAGATGATAATCAGAATGAATTACAGTAGAGTTCTACTAATCTGGACCCGGCTCGTCCAGACATTTGGTTAATCCGGACGGGATTATTATTATTATTATTATTATTATTATTATTATTATTTTATTTTTATTTTTTTTTAATCACAATCCTACATCAGTTCGTAGTTTAAAAACATAGGTCTACTCTACGAAAGTACAGACCCGGTAGAATTAAAACTAAAATTAAGTTGTAGGAAAAGTTACATTTATGGGGAAAAAAACATCTGTTTTTATAGCTTAACCCATCTAAAACCTGTACTACAAGTTCAGTGTGTGCATTGTAAGACAAATTCCGTTTAATCCAGACTTGTGATCCGGGCAGGGTCTGGTCCCATCTTGTTCAGATTAGCGGGGCTCTACTGTAATATTATGTAATTCAACTAAAAAGAAAAGAGTAAGAGTAAATGTCAATAAAACTTTTAATTTTTACCTATATAATTATAACATATTTGTTATTTTATATAATTTAGTAATGTGTGCACTAAGCCATCGATATAAAAGATTTGAATGTAAAATTGATAATTATTGTAAAATTAGTGCCTTCTTTGTGTTGTTTTATTGAGAATTCATCAGCTCCATTCTATGTATTTTTTATTAATTAAAAATATGAACAAAAATTAATTGATTATTAAATTTATTACATTTTTATTAATAAAACCAGTTAAAATGTTAGAGGGAAGAGTAACAATTTAGATGGATTTTAGGCAACACTAGATAATCTGGCAATACTAGATAAGCTATTTGGCAACACTGTTGAGGTATAAAGTATATGTCACTCTTGCTTAATCCTAATTGGGGTAAGTTTTAGGATTAAAATATGAAAAATACTTCAGAGTTCAATATGTCTCTGTTCATATATAAATTGTACCTATAATAACTTTGTTATTGTGGAAAATGATTACCAAAAGATTATTTTTATTAAGGGGAGCTCATTATAACAGCTGTCAACGGGGCTCACAGATGGAAGTGGAGGGCCCTGTCTACAAGCTTACCAATTAAGGAAATAAAATAATAAAGCAGATCTGATTTTAGATGATCAATTTGTGCTTCTTCGCCTGGGTTGGCGATATCACTGCTTTCTCATACTGCTGTTTTGGCATAATAAAGGCTGTGGGCTGAAACGTAGGACTCCTACAATCCTATTGGAAAGCAGACTGTTATTTCCTCAATTAGAACGTAATTATATGGTCCCTTTTCCTTCTATTTTTTGCTGAACGTCCAAAATTAGATCATCATGTTCATTATCTTCTTCCTGTTATAATTACTATATATTATGTCAATTCTATTACCTTTTCGTTCCTATTAAATAGAATAAAACTAGAGGTGTAAGATCAATAGAGTAATGCTTATGTTAAAATAAGAAGTTTTCTTTTTACCCACATGTTTGATTAATTATCGTTAACAAATCAGCTATTCCACTGAAATTTCCTTCAATCTTTTGAAAGTTATAACCCACAGAATATCGCATTTGAATGTTTATACTACATTCAGCTCTGAAATGGAAAATAACTCTTCTGCTTCCTTGGGTATCATAAACTATTCGCTTTCTTTTATTTATATTTATCCATAAACTTTATCTTATCTTTATCTTATTACATAAGCGATTATTCTGGCTTTTAAGTGATTATATTTTCTCACTTTCAACAGAAATAGTAACCACTAAATATCGAAAAGTAGAAATTTCTTAATCTGATCAATCGTCCAATAACTTATAATAAAATTATTATAGATATGGAGCCCTATATTTGTGAATCTTGATAACCATATCTCGACATGATGTTATTTTATATAGATATTAACGGTACTATTACGGAATATTCGGATCCTTTAAGAATAGAATATTATTATATCACCCGTAGAGTTTTATTGGAAGTCATAAATAGATAGCACTTCTCCTAACAACAGAATATCGCTTAATCATAATTTAGTGGAGATACTACACAAAAAATATAATATTCACTCCATCCAATTACAGTAGGTATACATGCTTTTCATGTCATATGAAGACAGGCAATAAATATTATTGAAGGGATGTCTCCACTCATATTTGTAGTTCTGAGTGTATTATTGCTAGAATTATAGATGGAATGATTCCCGTGGCGCTGTACAAACATGTATTTTGTGTATTAAAGCCTGTAGAGAGCAAAGTTTGTTGAGTTCATGTTTGCATAATATGTTTAAATTCTCCATGCTGTCATGTTGATAGATCAGTCATTTGTTAAGGTTGCGGTACAGTCATCTTCAAGAATCAGTACAGATAACAAACTACCACTTAATATTAAAAAATGTAAAAAAAAAATGACATTTTCAAGAAGCAAAGAAACCATTAGATTTGATTATAGCATTGACAACATTCTATTACTTCAAGTGAAAAGTAAAAAAAGATCTAGGTATTGTTTTTACTTCTGATCTAAGATTTAATGAACATATAGAATTAACAGTTAGGGAAGCATTGGGAATCCTTGGTTTCATAATGAGAAATTCATACATGCTAAGCCAGGAAACATTAACTCGTTTATATTATTGTCTCGTTAGAAAAAAATTGGAATATGGCTCTATCATTTGGGGTCCATTTACTGTAAAAAAAAAAAAAAAAAAAAAAAAAAAAAAAATCGAAAAAGAACAAAACAAATTCCTCAAGTTTTTAATGTTAAAAGTTTGTGGCTATTATCCATTGTATATGAATCATGATACACTCCTGGAAAATTTTGAATTCCAAGCTTTGTAAAATAAGTAGATTAAGAAAACTATTTTTTTACTCCTAGAGCAAACACAGACTTGCACAAAAATTCAGCAATGAATAGAACTTTGAATAGGTACAATCAAATCCACCCACTTAATATAGATATATTTGAGAATATTATAGGAGAAAAATTCCTCCGGCACTGGGACTTGAACCCAGGACCTTTGGCTATTCGCGCCAATGCTCTACCAACTGAGCTAAGCCGGAGCTCAATTCACAGCGCCAGATGGAACTTCTCTCCTATGACTGATTGCCCTAATGGTCTACCTCACAGACAGACAAGTTATGTCACAGTACTGTGAGGCACACTAAGTAGTGATTTTTGTGACCGGGCTCCCACTGTTATTGTACAGTTAACATTCAAGATAGATATATATGCATTCATGAGCCACAGATTATTGTCTCTGTTGGACACTACATGAGAATATTACAACTGTACAATAACAGTGGGAGCCCGGTCACAAAAATCACTACTTAGTGTGCCTCACAGTACTGTGACATAACTTGTCTGTCTGTGAGGTAGACCATTAGGGCAATCAGTCATAGGAGAGAAGTTCCATCTGGCGCTGTGAATTGAGCTCCGGCTTAGCTCAGTTGGTAGAGCATTGGCGCGAATAGCCAAAGGTCCTGGGTTCAAGTCCCAGTGCCGGAGGAATTTTTCTCCTATAATATTCTCATGTAGTGTCCAACAGAGACAATAATCTGTGGCTCATGAATGCATATATATCTATAGATATATTTGGAATGAATCTTAAACAATTTAATTCTGCTGCAAGCCAACTGTTAAAACTTGTCCAAAATGGTAATTCATAGGAATCTGTGTGTGAATAGTAACACCGTATATGATATTGCCAACTAACATATTTTTCATTGTTTTATTTTACTTGTTTTACTCTTATTTCATTTATTTTTTTCCTCTACATTCTTCATGCTTGCTTTCTTCTTCTCTTTACTCTCTCCTATTCTCTTTAATTCTTACCTTACATTGGTCATTATCCTAACGTTCCTACTTTTTATTATACCTATTTCATATTTGTGTTATTGTAAGTACATGATGTATTGCTAGTATAGTCATGGACATTGTAATTGGGTGTATACCTGTAATGTTCATTCTTGATTAAAGAAATAAATAAATATATCATCAATAAAATGAGGGGTCTATTAGCAAACCCGGTATTCTCCATTTTGAAGACAGATAAAGATGCTAACTTCTAATGAAAGTTTAATGCATTTCCTGGTACACATTTAGTGTACGTGATGAAAATCTGAATTCCTCCCTTATGTGGGACGTCGGATTTGCAACACGTATACTAAATATGTAATAGGAAATGCATAGACTCTCATTAGAAGTTAGCATCTCTATCTTTTATGGAAATGGAGATTGCCGGGTTTGCTAATAGACCCCTCAAATGGTCATTCACTCTCGTCTTGTAATTACCAAAAATTACTGGCATGGCTCCGTTATTTCTTTCTATATCTGTTAATCTGTTAATCTTCACAGTTTTTTACAGTTTTACAGTTTTATACAATGGAACTACTAAGACAAAGTGTTATTCTCTGGTATGGGATCAGCTAAAAGCAAGGCCCGTTAGCAAGATGTCAGAAACTGGGGAAAGAAATCCCGAAATTTCACACTCAGGTTGGTCACTTTTTAAACCTGAGAACTTCTGAATAAGAATCTTCCATATAAGTGAATCAGAGAAAGTACTTTCCCCCCCCTTAGTTTGGAGTGGCCCTTCTGTCCCTTGCGTTGATGCCTGGAGAAAGTACTTGCTCTAAGAATTGAATTATTGTGCTTAACTAATTAACTAAAAGGCCATAAAAGGCCATATATTAATATTATTTAATACTAATCTATTTTCTGACCTAACTGCTTTCGAATGTAATGTTTTCAGAAAACTTCAATAAAATTAAGGATATTGAGTACTCGAAAGTAAAATCGATCGCAGAAAATGTAAGGTCAGGGTATGATTAATTATGTCGCGATAACAAATTTCTGTCTCATTATATAGACCTATATTGACAAAACAGAAGTGCTTAGAAGGTAGCAATAGAGGCAGTTAACATAATTATTTTACATATGTAATGGAGGCTGTAAAAACTATACGGAGTGAGAAGTGTATTTGTTTGTATGTTATACTCGCTTTTATTTTGAATGAAAATATATGTTTTTCATACAGAAATGCACAAAACGATATATCAGTGGAGCATATGGCTGAGATTATTGTAGATTTTCAGAAGTATACTCACTCCGGTTGCGTATCTATTCTTCATGCGACATCAGACGGATTTTCAAGTAAGGCTGTACGATTAATTGGATTTTTTAAGTCTTCAAATTAGTCATTTACATGCGGAGTATATTATATTTGGTACACAATTTAAATCACATGTGATAATTTACAATAAAGAACAAAAAAATTACAACACTTTTAAGTTTAAAAATTCAACAAGAGTAAATTATAGAATGGATTTCTACTTAACCCCTAGATTGTGTTTAAACATCTCTGTTTGTTGTAGTTTTTATTTCATCACGTAATATGTTACAACTTATGGGACCTAAAAATAAATATGAATGTACTGTTTTATTTAATCTAAATTTTGAAATACTATTGTAAAATTTTCTTCTAATGTTGCATCCATGTAGGGTACATCTTTTCAAAGATAAATTAAATCATCAATTTTGGCGTGAACGAGTACCATGTGATCTAATAAATAACTATTTATAATATTAAAAATTTCTATTGCGAGAAGAAAGTTTACGAGAGTTAATTGGCCATTTTTTAATTATTCTAAAGAACCCTCATTTGCAATATAAGGATATCTCCAAATCAACTTGAACTCCCAAGAATAATTCACAACATATAATAACTAAGAAACATTAATATGAATCTATATTGTGATAGTTTTTTAAATGTCTACCAACAAATCTAACCGAATAATGTGAACATTAATGCTTTTGTATTCAGATATCATTAACAGAAATATGAGCAATAATAATGGAACATCATACATGACATCACAAGTGTTTCTGTTTCAGAACTAAAAGAAGACAGGAGGCTCACAAAATTGGAAACTTTAATTATGGACACGAATCTTCGTATTCATTCTATCCATTACCAGGAATTCAACTATACTAATCCTTGCGCATATGGTCGGTCGTTATATGTATCACTCATCAGTGAAGCCGACATTCTACACTACGTAAGTGCTAATGATATGACAAATTATATTACTCTAGTCAGTGTTTATAAATTGCAGAATGAAATATCCGAACTGATCACACAGCCTGTGGTAATTAGATTATAGAAGTAAATGATGGATCTCTTAATGTAATGCTCATAAACTGTCCGACCTTCGTCGTTACTCTCAGTAACGGATCATACTTTAAATTATATGGAATGGTTATACAACTCCTTTACTTATTTACTCAATTGCAATAGACCATGGGTGCGCATCTGTGGCACATCGTGTCACTGTGCAGTAGGGGAATTTCTCCCACTACAGTCACCCTTGACGTCAGCATAAAGCAGTTTCGACGTGACACTGTACATGAAGAACAGGTTTCTTACGTCACAGAAGAGATGGGGGACTAAAACGTTTCCCCTCAGTTGCTCACCTATGCAATAGACAATTCCTAAGAAAGATGAAGGAATATTATCTATTTTATGGAACCCGAAAGTTCATTGCCGCGCTTACCTGAGCCCGCCCTTCAACCCTATTTTGTGCTATACAGCTCCTTTATCCACCATAATGTCAATCATTAACACATGAAGTCGTTTACCCTTTCAGAACTAATTTTGAATATTTATCTAAGCTTGGAATCGATGAGGACAATTTTGATACAAGCGCTGGTAACCACGAATGATAGTCATAACAAGTGGGGAAAATCCTCATATTTTACATAAAGCAATAGTCTATTAATGTTATATATATGCTTTTATACAATATCTTAGTTGAATTTATACGTCAGTAGCAGTAAAAAGGCTAAAATAAAGATGTTATAAATAAAATATAAGATAATTAGTTGTCGTTGGAAAATAACTTCCAGGCAACTAGCAACTGCTTACTTTAATTTTAATTCGTGGTATCGCGTTTGTCAAAATGTTGTCTTTAAATCTACCCTTTTGGGAACTTCAAAGAAATTAAACAGAACAATCTGTAAATGTTATGGAGTAAAATATTCACTATACTAACGTAAGTTAATAATTATGTAAAAACTTTGTTTTGATAAAATAACGTGTCCATATTTTGCAACATTCATGTACTTAAGAAGTAGACTTCATTTATTTATCCTAAGATAAAAAAAAATGTATGAAAATTAGGAGCACACGCTCACTGAATCTTAATATAGCTTGAAGTTTTTTTTTTTTCAGATTGGGGAAAGATTAAATTCAACAAATGCCAGATGGTTAATATTCTTGCCAAAATACATTACATTGAGAAATGAAAAAAAAATGTATGAAAAAAAAATGTATGAAAAAAAAATGTATGAAAATTAGGAGCACACGCTCACTGAATCTTAATATAGCTTGAAGTTTTTTTTTTTCAGATTGGGGAAAGATTAAATTCAACAAATGCCAGATGGTTAATATTCTTGCCAAAATACATTACATTGAGAAATGAGTTCGAGAAGGTGGATATACCGTTTGACTGCGAGCTCATAGTGGCTCGAACTGAAAATAGTATAGTACGTTTCACGGAAATCTATCGAATCCATCCAATGTTTTCTCTCAAAGAACACACAGTGGGGAATTGGAGCATTGCAGCTGGCATACAATGGACGAATTTGTCCATACATGAAAGAAGAAATAATCTATGTGGTTTAACATTCACAGCACTGGTTTCTACGGTATGTACATACAAATTTCTCATACTATCTTATGTTTTGGTTTGCTTTTTCAGAACTGCGTTGCAAGGCTAAGGGACTTTTTTTTTATACTGTAGAATTATCAATATACCACATACCAATAGCTTTAACTTGACACGTTATGTTGAGACATATTTGGTTTACCAAAAGAAGTATAATTGCTTAAGCTCCTTTATTATTGTTATTATTATTATTTTTATTATTATTATCATCGTCGTCATCGTCGTCTTCGAAACAATAATCCTCTGCATATGTGTGGAGATTTGATTCTAAACTAAAAAAAAATTAATAGGTTTTATTTTGGGGAGTAAAGCATGTTTGATCCTTTTTACGACAAAATAATTTTGGAGAGGAGGAAGCTGACTCTTTCTCAGTCTTATGTTATCCCAAATTTAGAAAGATTTCTTTTTGCAGGATGAAATTCTCACTGAAGTAATACGAACGGGAAACAACAACTATTCCATTGGAGGTTATTTCGGAGGTGTGTGGAAAACTTTAGAAAGCAGGTTAAATTTTAGGTAAGTTGTTACTAATTATGGGTAGTTACTATCCTGTTTTGGGGTATGTCGTAGAGTAGGGGTTCAGGTGCTGCTCTACAGACCGGAAGGTCGCGGGTTAAATTCCCGATGAGGTCGATAGAATGTTTAAATTGGCGTAATCCTTCTAGTCATCTAGTGGTACAGAACTATGGCCCTGGGGTCGGCTCAGCATCTAACAGAAATGAGTAGGCCTACCAAGAGCAGTCCTGGATATGAAGAAGAAAAAAAAAAAGGCTTAAAATATTCGAAAACGAAATGCAAGAATAATAACTATTTCAAAAGTAGAGAACATTAAGAAATAAATTTTCTGGCTATAGGTCTATGTAGATAACATTAAGCTTGAAACTTGTTACAAAATGAAGGCTGAAATTGATCGCTGGCAATGAAACTAGGGTCGGAGTTCAATTCTCTTCATATAGATATATTCATCATGCAGTGGGTTTGTTTTTAAATTTGTGATAGATCTTGCCACCGATAGAGCGATATTGGGTTTCATTATTTACCATTCTGGGGACACTATTAACCTAATTACCTCATAAACTATGGACCTAATTACAAAACCAACATAGAATTTACATTTTATGATTTATTCACAAGTTGTTAGCCGTCTCAAAGTTTTATGAAATTCCGAGCTCTCGGACTCCGTCTCTGATTGGGATCTGATTGCCTTGAGTCCGAAAACTAGCTTTTTTATAAAGCTTCGATTCGGCTGATAACCCGTGAATAAATCATTATTAGTATTCACAGAGAAAAATTCAAGATTTTACATACCGGTATTTACTTTATTGTTATCTACTGCTTATTTTAATATGCACACTTATACAACTTCCCTCTGTAAATTCAGAGATCATAAACTGTACCATACATATACACGGACATAATAAACATAGGCTAATTAAAGATTACTAGAACAGAGTGCATTTTATTAATTTTATTATAATTAACCTTGGTGTCGCAAGCCTTACAGGTTCCAGGTCATCAGAATGTCAGGAGAAAGGACATAGAGCTCTACTTATTATACCCAATAGAATTCTTAGGTGAGAGCTAAATCTAGCCTATTGGGAAGCAGACAATAAAAATCTAAATTTAATTTTAATTCTTCGCAAGGTGCTAGTGAAGTTTTACATAAAGATTTTTTTCGGGTTTGTATCAATTTTTATTGGAAAGAATAATACAAATATAATTAGTATTGTTCTTAGAAATTTTAAGGAATTAGCTTAGATACATTGGCACAATACATGGAGATTGTTGATAACCGTCTAAAAATATCATTATAAAGATTTTACAAAAAAAAAAAAAACAACAAAAAAAAAAAAAAAAAAAAAAAAAAGTTGTTCCAAGGTTATCAAAACGAAATCATGTATAAGGCAGGGGTCCAATTTGAGACCTGGTACTTTTAAATAAACACCAATTTAAAAAAATAAAAATAAATAAGGCGCGGAGATAGAGGTAAGGAAGTAACATTCGTCCTGTCGCTTTGTTTATTCCTGACACGATAGGTCGAGAACCTTATGGGGCAGAAATGTGACGTTTGGCAGGCTGCTTCAAAATTTATCCCCGTTTATAGCTACGCACATTAAAATTACGAATTTCCAACAGTATTTGTGCGCAAAAGAAAAATAGGAATCTCCAACTCCAACTTGGCAGCAGCGCACAACTATGATAGGATGATAGGCTAGTCCCGCTAGGCAAGTCCCGACTAGTCCATCCTCATAAGCCTAAATCCACATTATGATCCTACAGAAATTTTTCAGAAAATTTATCTTGATGAGAATATTTTTCAAATAAATTCTACCATGATGTATAACTTAGTAAATAAATATTATACGCGCTGTTTCAATTTTTTAACTTTCTCACTCTTTACAAATATCTCAACATTTACTGCTACACGTAGGCTACGAATTGTGGCTTAAAACCTGACCGGGACTACACGAATTCAGAAAATTAACTTCCCTTGGTTTACCTGCAGACGTTTGGGTGAACAAATTACATCATGACAGACAAAAAAGTAAAAAAAAAAAAACTAATTCCACACAAATGGATAATTATTTTTAAAACCTATATTAATTGGTAATTTTTACAGTACTCACATTTTGAAACCCTTAAATGAATTGGGCGGCAGAACGAGAAATGGAAGCTGGAACGATATGGTTGGAAAAGTTATGATCGGAGAGGCCGATATAGCAATAGCGGCATTCAGCATAACCAAGACCCGATTACAAGCAGTGGATTATCTTGACCCTCTGCAAATATCCAAGTGAGTAACTAACAAAATGCATGTGCAATTTCACCCTAGTCATCATCTTCGTCTTATTATTAATCCTATAGCAATTTCAAACAGATTTCTGTGACGTATCTCTGAGGCTGATAAACAAATACTTTATCTTATTTACTTATTTTTATTGATCTTACGGTATTTTGGCTAAACTGTTTAATTAAAAGTAATTAGTCTCATTTCCTATTTTGATATAGGCTACTATTTCATATTTCTATTTGGATATATTTTGAACAAATTAATTCCATTATTATAGCAATATGAGTTACAAATTCATTACTTTCTTAAAGGATAAGATAATACCACTTGTAGAAATATATATTTTATCATACATAGAGTACTATTACTTCCACAAAGTATCTGGCCTTGAAGACTTAACCCAGCCAGCGAGCTTCTCGTTACGTCTCGTTACCAGCTTGCGCAGACTCGCATGCGGGAAAGATCACTTAGCTACTGTTGAGCACAGAGTGAAGATCATGCAGCACGTTGCCAGTCGTAGAAAATACTAGTTGAGTGGAGGGATAATGACGCAGTGAGAAAGATACAGACAACACTTGGAGTGATATAGAAGAGCTGAGCCAATCAGGGTGCAGCTACCTCTCCTAGGCAGGAACTCTAGGAACGGTGACACTCGCTCCTAAAGCATATACGTAAAAACTCAGAGACTTTGTGGAAGTAATCGTACTCTACAAGCAATGATGAAAGGTTTATGGTTCGTCAAATCCTAACAGTGTAAGGAAATGGTAAGTGTATTCAAGATTGACACAGTTTTGTTTCATATGTAACTAATCTTAATGTCGACTGAAACCGAAAGTTATTTCTATGATCATGACTTGTGCTACTCTTTCACTACATTAATTTGTACATAAATCAATTTAACTAAGTTAACTTATATATCCACAGAGTGATGCTGTACATTAGGAATCCGACGTCAATTTGGCCCAGCTGGTTCAGTTTCCTTTCGCCATTCAGATGGGAGTTCTGGATGGCTATACTTGCTACATTTTTCCTTCTCTCCATCTGCCTTACAGTCATCAGCCACATTGAGTGTCGGCAAAGAACGGAAGAACCTGGAATCTATACACTGTCCGATTCACTTCTATATGTTTTAGGCAGCTTTTGTTCTCAAGGTAAATGCCTATGTCAAGTAGGCCTATGTCCAAATGCTAGCTTGCGGTCGGCATATGCGGCCCTCTGCAGAAAGTTTGCGATCCACGACGTATTATGTACCGCCATCCATATATCTATGGCTTGATTCTAAAAGGGAAAATGTCATAAAACTTGCTTTTGAGATAACTAACTTTGAAGCCTTTATAGAAGTAACATTTTTTGCTGAGAACTTCCGACATTGGCCTCTAAGGTTTCTGTATTATGTCTATTAATAGCATCAGACATGGGCACTTTTAGGGCACTTTGATTATACAAAAGATAAAGACTATCCGAGCTCAATAATGCATAGATCTCATTTTTGCAAGGAACTGACATTGACCCTTTTAGAACCAAGCCACAGATATAACGAACATGCTCACACTAAAATTTTCCTTCCTTACAATGTCAGCAAAAGGCAGAGGGGAAACGAAGGCAAAATTTGCATAGCATAGAACCTCCTTGTCTATATCTGGCTCACAAAACACCACTTACTAGTAAGTTATTTATTTATTTAAGTGTGATCTAATTGTCTAATTATAAGCATTAAGAACTTGCATAAATACAAATACAAAGATACCGTACTGAAGGAAAAGTCTGAACATTAACCCTCTATTCTTGTCCTCTACTATTAGCCATATGAACATTTTAATGCATATTGATACCTCGACAAGAAGTCGATAGTTTGATAACTTTATTGGATGATCAATCGCTGACACAGTCCTTCACAATTTTCACTCTCATTGTTTTCCCTGGTATAATAACCATCTGTGAGGACAGGACACCATAGGTGGAGTAGAATAGTTAGAGATGGTTTCAATCGACGAACTTTCTAAACCATTCGTATTTAATTCAATTGCAGGGCAGGACAGAACACCCAAATCTTTGGCTTGTCGAATTGTACACCTTACCTCATTTTTCGTCGGCGTAGTTCTTCTTGCTGCTTATTCAGCAGCTTTGGTGTCGTTCCTAACAGTGCAACGTACTGAACTGCCATTCACTGATCTACATGGACTACTGGCGGATGGAACATACCAATTTTTTCTTCCTCAAGGGAGTTTATTGGATTATTTTATGGTAAGAACCTTTCTTTAATTTACTCGAGTTGCTAAGCAGACGATCTCTAGACCTTACAAAAAGTAATAATCTCTCACACGGACATGGTTTAAAATCACGTTAAGATTGTTTAAAAAAAAAAAATCTATAGTTTTTGTAAGCCTCGGCTCGAGACCAAGGCATCTACACGAACCACGGCTATGGTAGGTTTAAAACCTCAGCTACAGATATTCAAGATGGATATATTCGATCAACTGCCTAGAAGCTAGCCTAATCAGAGGCGAAGGCATTAAATCCGCGTTTTAAAATATTGAGAGAATACAATTCATTACACGAATGCAGTGACAATTAGTTCACAAGAAGATATCGTTTTACGAAGAATCGACACAAGAATTGGCAAGAACGCTATAAAACGTGATGCTAAAGGTATATGTCATATCTAGGGACCGGATTCTTAGGTTTTTACCTATTTTTTTCCTTACTTCCAAAACAAAAAGCGCTCATACACTTTTTCGAATCACGTCCATAAGATTCACCCACATTAATTTTGTGGCACCTAAAAATACCTAAATGGGGTATAAAAACCTAAAAATACCTCAACGGGATATAAAACCTAAAATATATAATTTAGACTACTTTTTTGTCTTTTTTGTTAGTCGGTTGAGAAATCGATATTTTGCGGAGAGACAATTTTTGTCGGGTTGAAATTAATACCACCAGCGTTTCGTTCAACCCATTATCGTCTAGGATGGACAGTATCAAGAGGGGAAGTGTAAGAGTACCAGCGTATTCCTTTTAAAATGTTCGTACGAGCAACCATTGTTGCCGTGTCTGAACAAGGATATAGATTTCTTTGTTTTAAAGCGCTTGTTTGCATTTATTACTGCCTGTTATTCATACTGAGTGGTCACACTGTGAGTTTTAAGAAGACGTGTTAATTATGCCGAAACTAATGAAATCGATTTATTACGGCAGTGGATTGGCTACGACCTGAATTTCACTACAGATGGAAAAGTAATATTTTGTCAAGCCTGCCAGAAACACGTAAGTATTATTTACCTCTCTAGAAAAGGGGGAAGTTTTGTCCCTAGTCGATCTGTTGTGCGGTTAGCATGCGTAACAACCGAAGAAAGGAAAATAATCAGTTTCACATTATCCACATTCAACCGTGAAGTTTTTTACGCACTAAATTAGAAGCATAGGATTCGAATCCTGAGAAGGGTAGTGTCTAGATACAGTAATAACTATTAACTAAGAGATAACAGGAAGAACTTCACAGTTGAGAATCTTGAAAGATATTTAGTGATATCCTGTAACCAGGAAATGTGAGGCAATCTTACTTTTGACTGCTTCTTTTGATTGTTTATGCTTCCTTTCTTCAATTGTATAATATTGTCCTAAAGCAAGTTTACACAAGTTTAAGTCAGTTCTGTTAAGTTAAACTTTACAAGTATTATGTATTGAATCATATGTAGCACATTCAAATTCATTAAACCAATTATTCTACCAGAAAACGATATTTTGGAGAAAAATACCTAAAAAAAACTATTTCACCTAATGGAAAACCTAAAACAGTGTTTTTAAAAACCTAAAAATCCGGTCCCTAGTCATATCATATCATGCGGTTATTTTTATTTAATATGCTATTTCAATGTGAATATTTTTCTTAAAATACGAACTTTTAGGAACATGTTTAAGTTCTGTAATAAATAGATATAACTTTGGTGATATTACTCGTAGATATTAATAAATGTAACATCAAGTTCACAACAAATTCATCCCAAAAAACATAATCGTCATAGTTTTTGTTTCTGTGGCAATACTTTGACGTAACACTAAGAAATATCGATTAATTCCTAGGTTGCCAATAGTAAAAAAAAAAAAAAAAAAAAAAAAAAAAAGAGAGATACTGTTTTTATCCAGACCGTTCCTGGTATTCGTTTTAGAAATTACACAGAGTGGACCTCGGCCACGGCTTGAAAACCGCCATTTCAAACCGCGATCAAGACCAAGTTTTATCTATAGGCCCTTACAGTCAATACATTTTGTATGATGCAGGATTAATTGCAACGGTACAAATAGTCATTGGGACTGCATTCAAGGTTCGTAAATAAGGAAGATTTTTCGAAATTTTTACTACAAACTCACAGGGCTTAAAACGGAGACTGGGTTGATGATATTTTGAATAAATGACCATTTTTTGAAACAAAATAAAAATACATGTTTCAAATCTCCAGCTTTTGATGGTTAAGGTGGTATTTATTACCGACCAAATTATTATTCTGGATCGGAAATGGCCTTTTATCTAATATGAGGTCATTAAGGGTGTAACTTTTTTGTGCCCCTTAAGTGGTATTCAATGTGGTGACCACGTCTCTAAGGTGTTTACCCACCTCCAGATGAGCTAGAAACTTGAGATTTACCACACTTATAGCTTTTAACCTATAGGAAAATTTAAAAAGTTTATTTTTAAAATTTTTCCCCCTTAAAGAACTTCAAAATGGCAGACACAGCTTTAAAGTCGCTGCTAAATGGTAGGTCGTATCGTAAAACTGATTGCACTTCCAGTAAGGGATTTTGAGAGATCTACAAGTTTGGTACTTTAACTTTTTGTCGTATCTCCATCGGTTATATCTTAGAGAGAGTTATATATTTTTATTTCAAGTAAATTTTGTACAGTTTCCACACGTTCTGTAATCTTTAGCGCATTTATAGGACGGGTAAAATGAGAACATTTGGCAGGAATATTAACACATTCAATTGCCATAAGCATGCCAAATTTAGTGATTCTATCTGCTTTATATGTGTGGAAAAGTTTCTTGATGCCGTAACGTCTGTCATATTCTACGACAGTCTAAATTACCCTCTCGCTGACACTAATGTTTATCCACTTCCCCTGTGTGCTAGAAACCTGAAATTTGGCAGCATTTACAGCCTTTAGCTTGTCACCGAAGGAAAAATTCCAAAAAGCTGAAATTTTTTAATTTTCTTACGCAAAAACTTCAATCACCCTCTGATATTAATATTTTACCCACTTACAGATGAGCTAGAAATCTGAAATTTGGCAGACATATAGCATTTAGCCTGTAACCGACAAAAAATTCCACTAAGTTCAAGTTTAAAAATTTTTACCCAACAAAAAATCTTAAAGTTGATCCGCCATTTTTTATGTTTATTACGACTAAACGATAATAGACGACAGTCTAAATTCACGGACTCTATATCTCCGATACAGTGTCAGTTTATAAGAAAAGCTTTTTTTTCCGAAAACCTCACTGGGGAGGACAGATTTGTTATAATTAAAAGTATCAGTATTTCTTAATTAGCATACTTGTAAGGTACCGTAACTTTATAGGGATGTTACTTTTAATTCATCTGAAGATAGGATGAATAAAAATGCTTCGTTTCACCCTAATTGAAATACATATTCTCAAAAAGCATTTGGGGAAGACAGTTAAAGAGCAAACTTTGTTTGTTTAATATCATTCTTCGTTCCTGTAAATAATTCAAAATTAAGAAACAAGAGCTAATTAATTGTGTAACGCATCTTAAAACAGATAGAAGACCCTAGATTTTATAAATTTATTGGTTGATAGCTGCATTGGCTTTCTTTCAACTAAAATATTTCAGAAAATTCCGTATTTGGGATAATTAGACTGCCGTTTTAATGTGATTCTAAGTATGTGGTCTATGCATAATAGGGTTCTCTTTCTTTCTGGAAATTCAATATTGATACGTATGTGTATATCTGCATTTTTATACACTTTTTGAACATGTAAATTTTAAATATTTTGAGTCAATTACCATTACCATTCAATTAAAAAAATTGAGCCCTTAGGTGACATTTCACTATTTTTCTTCTAATTCTGATAATTTTTATGATATCAATAATGATATCAAAGGTCGAGGACACTACAAAGAAAAATGAAGGTCTTGCATCATTGTGAAGGTTAGGATTTTAGGGCAGCATTATACACTATAACTGTCAAATGATTTTTCCTAGGTTTCAATTTATAGACTTTTTTCAACAGTTAAAATACTCCATACGATGCAAATGATCTATTTTGACCAAGTTTGTTTAGTGGCTTCATGGCTAGTGGCTGGCTAAATGTAAAATAATTACAATTGCATAAGAAGTTGCAATAAAAAAAAAAACAATTTCTTTGTCATATCTCAGAAACCTGTTCACTTATACTCATCAAACTTCAGTAAGCATTTCTTTAAAAAATCAAGTAACTGAAAAAAGCGAATGGATTCGTTAAAGAGTTCAATGTTTTCTAATTTCACTGGTCGGTCTCTCTTAAAAGCAACAGGCATAGTTACAGCTTTTCCCAATACGCCCGAAAATATGCAATCCTAAATTTTATCATAGCGAGATGGTAACGTCGAAAAATGCTTGTTAACGCTTACATTTTGATGATATACCAACACTACTGTAATATGTAAATCGTCCGAATCAGTTAATTGATGCATTTGTTCTCTCTTCTACAGGAATCGTCAGATAATTCCTTAAGGACGCTACTCACCAGAGCTACATTCCTTATTGAGGAATCATACCTAACATTAGGGGAGGGAGTGGGTAGAATGTGCAAGGAACCAAAATTCTCGTTTCTAATGGATACATATTACCTAGATCAAGTATTGAGAAAGAATATTAGCTGTAAAATCATGCCTATTCCACAGACCAGTATATCAGATGCGTTGTCGATAATAGTGAGGAAGAAGAGTCCTTACAGAAAGGTTTTCAACCATGAGTAAGTTTTCTTTAAATTGTTGTAATTTTATATAAGTTAATTTTCGTTAGATACAGTTGGTTCATGTATCATAGCTATATGTTGGCATTATAGTAATTCTATGAAACCAAAGTACAGTAAATAATTAGCTTTGATTTATTTTTTATTATTTTTTTTATTTTTTATTTTTTGTTTTTATTTTTTATTTATTTACTTACTTATTTTTTTATTTTTAAAAAATTTTTCAACCAAAGTACAGTAAAAAATTAGCTTTGATTAATAGTAAATATAATCGGAATGCAAATTTTTCAGACAGTGGGAGGGTAGGTCCTAAGTTAACAAGTATGTCTGTCTCGCTCGGAAGTACATACGCTAGAGTGAAACAGACATACGAGGGAGAATCAAATGAAAAGAGCAATTAATTTTTTCCCACTATTTTACTGCGGAAGAATGTTTGCTTGTACATTATTTTTCTACTTAGTCCCCAACTATTTCAACGCGCTTAAGCCATCGGAAAGGAAGTGCTTCGATACCGCGTGAGCACAATTATTTTGGATGACGCTGCAGCCATTCGTGCACCGCCGATTGGACGTCTTCGTCAGACTTGAACTTCTGCCCTCCAAAGTGATCCTTTAATGGTCCAAAGATGTGGAAATCTGACAGTGCCAAAGCGAAGGAGATTGCTGAGTGCAGGTGTTTTGCTTCAACATGATAACGCCCGTCCTCATGCTCCTCATGCAACAATGAAAACCGTCGACGACATCCGCCATAATTGCCAGATTTGGGACCATCAGATTTCCACATCTTTGGTTCATTAAAGGATCACCTTGGAGGGCAGAAGTTCAAGTCTGATGAAGGCGTGCAATCGGCGGTGTACGAGTGGCTACAGCGTCAACCAAAATAATTTTACTCACGCAGTATCCAAGCACTTCCTATTTATTTATTTATTTATTTAATCAAGAATGAACATTACAGGTATACACCCAATTACAATGTTCATGACTATACTAGCAAAATATCATGTACTTACAATAACATAAATATGAAATAGGTATAATAAAAAGTAGGAAAGTTAGGATAATGACCAATGTAAGGTAAGATGGCTTAAGTGTGTGTTTAATTAGTAGGGGACTAAGTTGAAAAGTAATGTACAAGCAAACATTCTTCCTGCAGTAAAAATAGTGGAAAAAATTAATTGCGGTTTTCATATATAAATATAAATAAATATAAATAAAAATAAATAAAATAAATAAATAAATTTGATTCTCCCTCGTACTTGCTTACTCCAGAGCCGGTTCTACAGCGACAATACCTACCCAACCCACTGTCTAAATCATTTGCGCGCCGACTATACACTGTTTTCTGTTCATAATTTAACTTGTTTTCATTTTCCCTAATATTATATATATATAAACACACACATATAACATTTTTTACAGGGACAATAAGGACATAATGACATGTTTCAGGTTACAGAAAATGAAAACTGGTGGTATAATTCAGCGTATTCGCTCCCTACATTGGAAATGGAATTCGCAAGAATTAGATGATGGAATTGCTGAAATGGATCTCAAAACAGCTGCACCCATATTTACAATTTTGGGAGGAGGAATAATATTATCACTATTTTTTCTACTCTGTGAAATAATAATACATCATTGCTGTCCCAAGACGGAAAGCAAATACAAAAAAGCTCCAACATCTAAGAAAACGAGATTAGCAAAGCACAGAAATTCAAACAAAGCAACGAGTCTCAGATTTATTGATCCAGGGAGATTATGTTCAAAATCAACTCAAACAGATGAAAAGGATATATGTATTCATAATATAAGCTTATTGGAAAATCAATATAAGCAAATGTAATGTTGACCCAATCTTACTTTACACCAGGTATGGGCAACCTATGGAATGATGCGGGCTAAACTTTATGATATTTATGAAGTCGCGGGCCGTAGATAATAGGTAGTTGTGAAAAAATAATCATGATACGGTTTTTTGTATTTATAAAGTATAATTATAAAGTTACATGAATGAGAACAATATCGAATTGATTAGGTACTTACTTACAATCAGCAGAAATTAATGAGAAGCTTGAGCTTGAACTTGAGAAACAAGATAATCAATGTTGGCATCAATCCCACTAATATATACAAGCGCAGAGTGTTTTCAAAATGTTCATCTGTAAGTCTGGTTCGATGCTTTGATTTAGGCCTGTTGCAGCATCTTTCTAGCGCTGACCGGAAGGAACACCCTCATAGTTCAGGCTTTTGTTCCCCCCACCCTCTCACTCTCTTGTTGGCGAGAACAGAAAATATTTACTTTTTCAAGCGCGATTTTAAAATGTTCCGCGGGCCGGATCAAAAGTCGGGGCGGGCCACATCCGGCCCGCGGGCCAGGCGTTGCCCATATATGCTTTACACTGTAATGGATGCGAAGTATTAGTTAACTAAATAATTCTGTGTACGTATGTGTTTTCAGTAAATTCTGAAAAACTATTGGAGGTAGTATTTAATTCCTCCTCATCTCAAATGCATCACTATATGACTGTCTTTGAGCCTATGGTATTCTCATCTGAGGAGGTTGTAAAACCTTTCATCAGATGTTCTTGATCGTATGTAAAATTTTTACTACAATACACTATATCAATTTTTTATCGTATCTTTAGTCATAGTTCTAGGTACGAGGATTGGAAGTTTAATAGTGGCAACACATCTGTAAAATCAAGGTAAGTTACAGGAAGTTCAAATCACTTTTGTTGGATTTTGGATGGATATCTAGCATATTTCAGAGCAAATAGGAGCCTTCTATCACTATGAATGCCTCCACAGTAACTAGAAGAAATTGAACTGGCTCTATCAACCGGTCTAAAATTAATTTTGGATCTAACAGAAAGCCATTGATTAAAAATAATTAAACACCTTAAAATTATTCTTGATCCACAATAATATGCAATAACATAGTGAACCGTTTCAAGATTGGTTAAAAATGTTAACTCATTATGATGAATGATTGAGTGTAACGCATGATTGAACCTCCCCCGGAAGGAAGTGAAGAACAAGTGGCAGGTTTTGACCCATCTTGCTCTATTATTGTATTGCATATTATTGTGAATCAATAATAATTTTAAGACATTGAGTTATTTTTAATCATTGGCTTTCTTTCAGATCCAAAATTCATTTTAGACCGGTTGATGAGCCAACTCGATTTCTTCCGGTTACCTTGAGGGCATTTTTATTCTAGTGATAGAAGGCTCCTACTCGCTCTTAAGTACGCTGGATATCCAACCAACATCCAAAAAATGTTATTTGAGATTCCTGTAATTCACCTTGACTTTATAGATGTGTTGCCGCTATTAAACTTCCAACCATCGTATATGGATCCACAAAGTTCTATGCATATACTGCAACTGTAAATGCAGTAATGGTTCTTGCACTAATACTGAAGTGGAAATGAAATAATAATACACGTAATAAGGTTTGGATAGGCAGAAGTGTTACGAGAAGATACATCATAATCTACTGACTTCGGTTTGATGATGTGAAATTCTTAGAAATTGATAATGAAATATTTCAGTTTATTTTAAAAGTAAAAAAAAGTGTCACGTTATATTGAAAAACAAAGTATTCATTTATAGCTCGGGCTACATTTCTGTACATTTCCAGTCTATTACTCCTCGTTAGACTATAATACTCTTTGTCTTTTGATTAGTACAAGATTTCATGTGACTCAAAAGCAAGATTAAAAGTTTTGAGATTACAGCAGACCATGTGTTTTTATTGTCCGCTTTCCCCCTTCCTATTTACAGATGTGATCAATGGTATGACGATGATGAAAATATCCTTTATCATAGAACTAAAAGGGTAAGTCATTATGTATCCGCACTCTTTTTAAATTTATTGCAACAATACAAAACTTTCAACTGCCTCATTTTCCAGCGTAGTCACCTTGCTTCTCAATGCACTTGATCCATCGTTGCAGAAGCTTCCTCATGCCTTTAGAAAAGAAATTTCGGCCGAGTAGCAAACCACCTATGCACCGCTTCCTTCAGTTCTTGACCTGTGGTGAATCGACTTCTAATGGTTTGCCACTTCATCGACAGGGACGTCTGATTCATGATACGCACTTGCTCAATGTTGGCGTTTACTAGTGGATGTGGATGGGCGTCCTGTTCTTTCCTCGTCCTTCTCACTTTTCCGACCGTTTTTGAACTTAGCAATCCTATCTTACACGCTTCACCGTGGTAAAACATTGCCCCCATATTGTGCGGAAAGTCTTCGGTGGATTTCGGCTCCTGGTACACCTTCAGACGACAAAAAAAAACCGCTATTCTTGGTGCAAACGCTGAGAGGTGCAACCACGTTAAATGTGCAACAGCGCAACACTCAGTGGAGTCATAACGGTCAAACATTCCACAAGCGGAGATAAATGGACAACATGTCGAGGTGCGCGAGCACAAAGCGGTATAGACATCCTACAAAAGATATAGACATCCTACAAAAGATTAAACAAAAAGTGTGGACACTTAATGACTTATCCTCGTATATCACAGCTAGTGTGATCAAAGATGTTACAGCCTGTTACACTTTAAAAGCTTTTATCATAGAGGTCCGGATTTTATCGATAAATTCACGATCAACTTCGAGTTACATTTATTTAATATACTCAGAATTACAAATTTAATGAATATTATTAAAACTACGAAAAATATTAAAATACATAGCTTTTTGTAAGCGATATATCCTACGGGCCGATCGATTTTTCTACTTTCGATCGTTTCGCCAGCGGCCGATTGTCGTGCTAGGTGTGACTTTTCTTTAGCTTTTTTTTTTATTATTTTTTTTTAATTCCCTGAGGAAGGCTGCAGAGATGACAGCGGTCGAAATCTTGGATATTTTAGATACCTTGACTCGGCTTATGGCCCGCGAAACCATTATTACAAATCCTATATCCGTTGTAAAAATGTTAACTAATCCTTTCTCCTTCCCTTGTACATTCAAAGATGTAAAGTAAATTATAAACAGGTGTTTACTTTGTTGTGGTTATATAAAAACCCTACAAATATTGGATTGCCTGGTAACCCAGGGACTAATCAAACCCTAATCAAACCATTTTGATAATTCCTTTAATTGCGAACAATGATCATATTTTGAAGAATGGTGGAATGATACAAGACATGGGAAACGAGAGACCCCAGAGAGAACCTACCCCAACCCATTTTGTCCACACAAATCCCTCCTGAATGTACCGAGAAGTAGATCTCTGGTCCAGACGGGAAAGTGAGTAGTCTAACACTCAGTTACTGAATCCATAAAAACTTTAAGTCTTGTTAGCCCTTATGGGATTTTAAGGCTAAAATCAATCAATCAATCAAACCCTCATTTAGTAGGCTACTTAGACATATGCTGGAAGAAATTACTCGTAGATTAATTTAAATCGGCTATTTGCATTAAATTTTAAGAAAATATTGTTTATTATCTACACCTTCATTTTTAAAAATTAAATTTATTTGTAATGTTACAGGGCGCAAATTTTCCAATCGCCAGATCGCCATTGGCGACTGGAATCCAGAGGGTAGCTACCACATTCAATTGCGAAAAACTGCCTTTTTATTTAGTCTTATTAATTAATTTCTGCAGGAAAGTTATTGGGAAGTTATCGATATAATTTGAATTTCCCACATGACTTTCGTTGATTTTGGTTCCCAATCTTTGCTCTAGAATAAATTATCTATTAACAAAGAATGTAGTTCGTGTTTGCTTTTGTTTGTTACAGCCGTTAAAGCTTCCAGCCAGTTGAAATACTTCCAAAATACGTCGTATGTTTTAACAATCTGTTACATGTGCCATGCAAAAAAGACAAAGTAGTGTTCAGTCCTTTTTAATTAGGGGATTGTTCAGTTAAACTGTGTTTATTAATGGCAGTATGGTACTTTATGAGATTGTGTGTGGGGACGAAAAAATGTCTGTCCGTGTGTCTGTACGCGCTATAACTAAAGCCGCTTTTTCGGATATTCATGAAACCTGGAAAACATAATGTAATAATGTCCATGGAAAGAACCCTATTGATGTTGAACCAAATCGGTACCGGAGTAATGCCTAATTTAGTGCCTATTTTAATAGATTATATTAGAAAGGCGCCATAACTCAAATACACTGTATCGGATTTCCATGAAACTTGGTACACGCATTTACGACGTCCATGAGAAGAACCCTATTGAATTTGAATCTAATCTGTTGAACGGTACCGGAGTAAAACCCAATTTAGTGTCTATTTTAAAGGCGCAATAACTCAAATACGCTTTGTCGGATTTTTATTAAACTCCGTATACGTATTTATAATGTCGATGGAAAGACGTGTATTGATATTGGACTAAATCGGTTGGCCAGTACCTGAATAATGCCCAATTTAGTGTCTTTTATGTTAATATATAAGAAGTCGCGATAAATCAAATATGCGTTAATGGATTTTCCTGAAACTTTGTATACCCATTTACAATGTACATGGAAAGATGTCTACTGATATTGATCAAATCGGTAGACCGGTATCGGAGTAAAACCCAATTTAGTGTCTATTTTAAAGACGCGGTAACTCAAATACGCTTTACCGTATTTTTATGAAACTTGGTATACACATTTATAATGTCCATGGGAAGACGTCTATTGATATTGGATAAAAATCGGTTGACCCGTTTCGGAGTAATGCTCAATTTAGTTCCTATTTTATGGTAATATACGTATTCGAAAGAATTTATGAAATGCAAATCAGTTATCATGACAACATAGCCTATTGTTTTACTGTGATCTTATAAGGCTTTGGAAATTAAAATACAGTTAGCTATAACAAATAACACTTTTGCTTTACATGCGCTTATCCAACTAGACCGTTTTAAACTGACCCAGGTGGCTGAGATGGTAACGTCTTGGACTCACATTCTGGAGATCCATTTTTCAAATCCCGAAACCGGCCAATTTGACTTTTTTTTTGTATTCTGCATATCATAACTGCAATAATAACTGATTAAACAAAAACATACTGGCACTTTATTACATCAGTTTACCTGATTTTATTATTCTATGAATATTAATATTCTAAGTAGGATATAGATAGAAATCACAACTGACAAAATGATTTAATATTGATACGACATTGCTGTAAACGCTGATCAGCAGGGCTATGATTTCTATGTAAATACATATTTGTTTTTTATTACATACAATCCTAGGGTTGCTGATCAGCACTATATACATTTTTAGAGTTATTCTATCCGACTTTCGATCAATGATTCTGCTCTGGAAGTGGATTTCAAAAGCAGAGCATCTTCCAAACGATAAAATAATAAGCTTATATAGAGTAATATAATGGTAGACAATTTTGACTTAGTTTAGATGTACACTAGAAGTCAGTTTAACAACGAAGCTAATTCATAACACTAAAATAAAAGAACTTCCGCATTCATCATCCTATTTATTTATTGTAAAGTGTACAATATTGCTGGGAACTCTACAAAAATTTAACAGACTGTATGGTTAAGAGCCTTTTTTGTTCGAAAAGTATTTGGAAACTGAACATGTCACCATATAATTTTGCTTAAATTGTTATTACCACAGCATCCTGCTCTATCACGAGCTAGTTTGTCCTTTGCTGCTCTATCCTGAACTGCAATCTCCTCCGCTGCTCTATCATGAGCTGCAACCTCCTCCACTGCTCTAAAATGAGCCGCTACCTACTGCGCTGCTCTATCATGAGCTGCTAGCTCCTCCGCTGCTCTATCATGAGCTGCTATCTCCTCCGCCGCTCTACCATGAGCTGCTATCTCCTCCGCTGCTCTATCATGAGCTGCTATCTCCTCCGCTGCTCTATCACGAGCTGCTATCTCCACCGCTGCTGTAGCATGAGCTGCTATCTCCTCCCCTGCTCTATCATGAGCTGCTATCTCCTCCGCTGCTCTACCATGAGCTGCTATCTCCTCCGCTGCTCTGTCATGAGCTGCTATCTCCTCCGCTGCTCTATCACGAGCTGCTATCTCCACCGCTGCTGTAGCATGAGCTGCTATCTCCTCCGCTGTTCTACCATGAGCTGCTACCTCCTCCGCTGCTCTATCATGAGCTGCTATCTCCTCCGCTGCTCTATCATGAGCTGCAACCTCCTCCGCTGCTCTATCATGACCTGCTATCTCCTCCGCTGCTTTAGCACGAGCTGCTATCTCCTCCGCTGCTCTACCATGAGCTGCTACCTCCTCCGCTGCTCTACCATGAGCTGTTATCTCCTCCGCTGCTCTAAAATGAGCTGCTACCTCCTTCGCTGCTCTATCATGAGCTGCTACCTCCTCCGCTGCTCTATCATGAGCTGCTACCTCCTCCGCTGCTTTACCATGAGCTGTTATCTCCTCCGCTGCTCTATAATGAGCTACTACCTCCTCCGCTGCTCTACCATGAGCTGCTATCTCCTCCGCTGCTCTACCATGAGCTGCTACCTCCTCCGCTGCTCTACCATGAGCTGTTATCTCCTCCGCTGCTCTATAATGAGCTACTACCTCCTCCGCTGCTCTACCATGAGCTGCTATCTCCTCCGATGCTCTACCATGAGCTGCTACCTCCTCCGCTGCTCTACCATGAGCTGTTATCTCCTCCGCTGCTCTATAATGAGCTGCTACCTCCTCCGCTGCTCTACCATGAGCTGTTATCTTCTCCGCTGCTCTATAATGAGCTACTACCTCCTCCGCTGCTCTACCATGAGCTGCTACCTCCTCCGCTGCTCTACCATGAGCTGTTATCTCCTCCGCTGCTCTATAATGAGCTACTACCTCCTCCGCTGCTCTACCATGAGCTGCTATCTCCTCCGCTGCTCTACCATGAGCTGCTACCTCCTCCGCTTCTCTACCATGAGCTGCTACCTCCTCCGCTGCTCTACTATGAGCTGTTATCTCCTCCGCTGCTCTATAATGAGCTACTACCTCCTCCGCTGCTCTACCATGAGCTGCTATCACCTCCGCTTCTCTACCATGAGCTGCTACCTCCTCCGCTGCTCTACCATGAGCTTTTATCTCCTCCGCTGCTCTATAATGAGCTGCTACCTCCTCCGCTGCTCTATCATGAGCTGCTACCTCCTCCGCTGCTCTACCATGAGCTGCTATCTCCTCCGCTGCTCTACCATGAGCTGCAACCTCCTCCGCCGCTCTATAATGAGCTTCTATCTCCTCCGCTGCTCTATCATGAGCTGCAACCTCCTCCGCTGCTCTATCATGAGCTGCTATCTCCTCCGCTGCTCTATAATGAGCTGCTATCTCCTCCGCTGCTCTATCATGAGCTACCTCCTTCGCTGCTCTACCATGAGCTGTTATCTCCTCCGCTGCTCTAAAATGAGCTGCTACCTCCTCCGCTGCTCTTCCATGAGTTGCTATCTCCTCCGCTGCTCTACCATGAGCTGCAAACTCCTCCGCTGCTCTATAATGAGCTTCTACCTCCTCCGCTGCTCTATCATGAGCTGCAACCTCCTCCGCTGCTCTATCATGAGCTGCTATCTCCTTCGCTGCTCTATAACGAGCTGCTATCTCCTCCGCTGCTCTATCATGAGCTGCTACCTCCTCCGCTTCTCTACCATGAGCTGCTATCTCCTCCGCTGCTCTACCATGAGCTGCTATCTCCTCCGCTGCTCTACCATGAGCTGCTATCTCCTCCGCTCCTCTACCATGAGCTGCTACTTCCTCCGCTGCTCTATCATGAGCTGCTATCTCCTCCGCTGCTCTATCATGAGCTGCTATCTCCTCCGTTGCTCTATCATGAGCTGCTATCTCCTCCGCTGCTTTAGCACGAGCTGCTATCTCCTCCGCTGCTCTACCATGAGCTGCTACCTCCTCCGCTGATCTACCATGAGCTGTTATCTCCTCCGCTGCTCTATAATGAGCTGGTACCTCCTCCGCTGCTCTATCATAAGCTGCTATCTCCTCCGTTGCTCTATCATGTGCTGCTATCACCTCTGCTGTTCTATCATGAGCTGCTACCTCTGTGGATGGGAAACTAGATTTTTTCCACAATTCAGAACAAAACACTCAGAATATTTGAGAACAAGGTAGACATATAGAGAAAAATTTTCAGGCAATAACGAGATGAATGAAAATGGAATGAAGGGCACATTTAGTGACGAAATTCAACTTATGTATAGCCTACCACATAATAATCATGTAGACATAGATGGACAGAACTCGTAGCTCGAAGAGCAGTGTCGTGCAAGTCATTAAGAACCTAGACACAGATGGGAGAATAACCTAAAATATTCGAAAGGACGACCCCAGGGAGATTGGAAAGAGACAAACAACTTAAGCAGAAGAAACCAGGGCGATGAAGATATTTTTGTTGAAAGTTTGTTATTGTTCTAGCGAAGGAATAAGCTGTCAAAATCCACATCCCATGTTTCAGGTTAAAATCATGCTTTGCATACTTATACATAAATGGCTATTCGCCTCTTCTTAGAATTATTGAAACTCTCTAAAAGAGCCTATATAATATATATATATAATTGAGTAATGTGGTACCATACTTGTCTATATTAGCAAATACTGTGCTAGAAATTAATCTGTGATATGTGACTTACTTTCAGGGGAGTGACATTGATGGTGGAATATATTGTTGTGATTAACCCGAAAGAACAGTTCAGCAATGTATTGAAACGAACTCTTCTTAAAGTACTCATATCAAGTATTAAGAAATCTATCCAGGGTATTGACTAGCAGAAATATATACTTTCTTAGTTTAAATCAATGATAACTGAAAATATAAAGATATCGCTGCAATATGAAGGAAAGTCAATTGGTTATGTTGCGCGCCTAAATAAAATGAATGCATATACACTTAGGCTACCTTGAACACTCGTATATTGTATAGCCAATTGCGTAGAGCCAAATTTATGCATGCATGTAGAGGTTTCTGTAGTATCATTAATATAAGAATTAATATAAGACGTGAACAAAGTTTCAAATGTTTTTTACATACCTTGTTATGGCATAGAGTGCTTCAAAAATAAGTTCTAAAATGATTAAATTACTTATGCATAAAAAATAACACAAATAAAACAATTAAGAACATTTACTGTTAAAGAAATATCTTATAAGAATTTTTAGTAAAGCAGTGAATTTCATCACTGTCATTCCGTGAACACTAGCCTCCATAAGCAAACATATTTTATTTTTATTGAATATCCAAAATTGGATTAAACCCTATTTTACCCGAAGGTATATTAGGGTTAGAGATAATGAAAAAAATGAGTTCTTTAATGATTTTAAGAAGTAAGAATTCTCAATGGAGTTCTTAGCAAAGAGGGATTAAAACAAAGATATGGCTATTATTATTTAATACAATAATATAATAATTCAAAGGTGTAATAATAGTTATTTATGAAACAAGTGGAGAAAACGAGATTTTGTATGTTCGCGAAACGAGGCGTGCGTAGCGATCCTACGAGCAAACTAAAACCATTTCACCCATTTTTTTTAGACAGCCGTTAATATTTGTAAAATACTAATTTTACTGCGTGCCGTGCTGCCATATTGGGACCTTTCAGCTGTCCTATCATTTAGTATGCACTTGCGCAGATGAGGATGGTGCATGGGTGCCAACATATTATGGAATGGAGTGGACAACGCTTTTCAGCCACCAAGTGACTAGTTTTGCAACTACCGTGAGAAATTCAATATTTAAAAAGGCGTAATGAATTTCAACATTATAAATGTTTATCAAACTGAGTATTTGTAATATTCATATGCAAATATTTCTTAATTCAGTAAGAATTATCGGTGATACTGAAACCATATTTGGTTACCCTGGAATGTTATAATGTTATACCACTCAGTGGCATAATTTTCTCCTTTTAATTAATATCATCTACCGTTAAAAGAGCTTCTTTTTTACCTTCGACTGTCTCAAAAGTATTTTAAAGTATCCATGTATTGTCTACGTTATATTATGATTTATATTTTAGTACTGCCCTTATAGGTCGTTTCCAGTGGTTAACGTTGTTGACCACGGATCTTCACAGGTTCAATTTGGGAAGCATCAGTTCCATGGAAGAACTACTTGATAGGACTAGCAATCTGGTCAGGAAACAATATCGGACATGACTGATTGCATATTGGCCACACGCCTCACCATCCTACCATGAGTTAACGAAGACGCAAGGTTGGACTTTACCTCCGAGACGTTTGTTTTAGTTTACTGAAAAGCTATCATAGACCGGACCCTGAAATAAAAGCAACTTAGGCCGACAATCATGAAGTGAATATAAGTTAATTGGTTCAATAGGTCTATTCATAAAGGCAGTGCTTCTCAAAATGTGATATGCGTAACGATACCCTTGGAGATAAGTTACTTGCAGGACTTAAGGGATTACCGTAGTATTTTCTAGGTTACGGTAGTATTTTATATAGAATAAGCTATCCGGTAAATTATCTGGTAACAATAAGTTACTACTAATTTTGAAATAACCAAGCATTACAGGTTTCTTTTAGGAGTCAACTATCAAAGAAACCGATTCGCCGGCGATGCCGGTGCATGGTCTAAACTAATTTCATTAAAGCTAATTATTTGCTGACCACCATATAGACCGCCATCAAGTTTCAGCCCTTGCCTGCACCACGTGACCCAACGATTCCTCCTGAGCAGACGATTCTGTGAACACGAATTAGGCCTATTTCTTAGCGCCATTTTAGGTTAATTTTGTGCGAACTTCTTAGCTATTTTATTTATATTTACAATACTCCAAGAAATAGATGTAATAACATGGATTCTCCAAACATTCTCATAGTCTCAAACAAAGATAAACTTTGTGCTCAGACTCTGATGTTGAATAGATTTGTTTGGAAGGATGTTATAAACCGAGCAAGGCTTCCTTTGTTGAACTTGTCCTGCTGGATGGTATCAGTTTACAAATAAGTGAGTCGGCTTTGTACAGTCAGTATCGTGCTGGCTTACTGTGCCCAATATTGAGAGTTTTAATCGGGGGCTCAAGTCTACTACATTTATGTATGCATAAATGTAATAGGCCCATGTCTGTTAATTTACAGGCATAGGCCTATAAAGTAACTCCTCCTGGACAAAATTAAGGCTTACCAGCGACGATCACAGGCCTAAGTTGCATTACTTCTTCATCGTTAAATTACCATAAAACCAACAAACAAATCAGTTCCATTGACAAGACAGTGCTATGAATTTAAAAACAATCTTATTCACTGTTGTCTAGTCAGGTTAATGTTATCTTTGTTCGCTTGAATCAACATTTTCTCTACGCTATGGTCCTGATCAAACTCTTTCGCGGGCCGGCGTGTTATATTTTGTGGACCTCTGCTGTAGACTAACAATAAATAACTTTTTTAATTTAATCGTATCTACAGTACAGCATGGGACGCGCTGCTATAACTTCATAAAAAATATCGTGATAAAATTACATCAGCACTAATTCCATTACCCTGCATTCCAAAATACGGTTTGAAACAACGTGTTAGGCTATGATATTCAGAAGTTCTTAAACCATTACTCCTACATCGATATCATGGGCTCTTCAATATTAAATGAAGAAACATTTTTTACTAAAATTATCCGATTTATATTATAATTTGGGTGTTTCACGCAAGAAATATGCTTCCCAGGTTCCCAGCACAGCTGCAAACCCATACAAGAATACAGTACTCATGCCGAAATTATATAAGAAATCAGGATAAAAACAACAGGCTATAAATACCTTAATTCTAAGTCTACCGAGTGTGGTTTCAGAAGTTGAAGTCTTCGGAGATTCCATTTTATATGCTTTTGAGAAACAGAAATGTTTCTCAAATCACTACTAATTTTGATCCACGCCGAAAATGAAGGGCGATCTCTTAGCAACAAAATTCTTTGATGGCGTACAAGAATTTAGTAATATCTTGGCAACATATACATAACTTATTTTTAAAAATGCATTTCTCTATGTGGGAAAAATTTACTAAGTGCTATTGACTGGCTTGGATCTGGGAATAACAGTTGGTTCGCTTTGTTTTAAACAATTCTCTGGCAGAATATCAATATTCAGATTCCTGGGATGAGAACGAAAAATAAATTCGATGTATGAACAAAAAATAAGTTTCCAAGATTTTCTTTACGTATATTACGTTTTCTTTACGTATACTTGCCTGATTTGACGAAATATCCCTAACTTATCATTTCAGTAAGACTAATTATTCGCAACAACATCCAAAAAGTTTAAGCACATTTAATTAGGAATTATTTAACGAAAACGATAGAGCTTTATAATTTTTAAGAGAATCGTTTCATTCAAAGTACAGTATATCTTTTGTTCTAACTGGATTTTTTTTGCTTTTGTTTGCTGTATTGGGTTTGATCCTGAAAATCCTTCTCGAATTTTCAGTTTGAAATGTCTTAAGTAAAAAAAAAAAAATATCAGAAAAATGCCTTCGTGTTATGTCTGTGAACAGCTTAGCTCGACAATGAACAACCATATAAAATGAAATTTTACATTTGCGTTACAACTTTTCTGGGGATAGAACATAAAGAATGGCAATGACTTAATGAACGAAATTTTATTTTTCAATCTTCTTTCGAAAACGGATCTAACAATTTCGTTTAAAGCTTTTACACAAGGTAGCCTATATATACTAAGAGCTAAATCTTTTATTTGAAACAGTTTATGTTTAAAAAATCTGAAGGACATTTATAAGTCAGTCACCCTTTAAAAACCTCAGTCTTTTATTCAGAACAAATAGGCCTATGTATACCTTTCGTGAGGATAAGAAAACGCATACTTCCTGCAGGCCGTTTATTCTATATTAGAATGTGAAATGAGCAAGTTGTATTGCCCATGCATAGGGTTCAGAAAGTTATATTAGTGAATCACATACTTTCTTTTGGCATTTCTCCTTGCAATATAGTCATCAACAACGGGAGAAATTATAAAGGGAAGACTTGGAAAAGAAGTCTAGTGTGATTTACCAAGGACTATGGCTATTGTCTTGTCAACTTCAATGCTAAATATTGGACTTGCTACATGCAGTTTCTTAAAAACGAGATCATCGGCGCCGACTTTGGCGAGGCAAGTTAATTTCTGCCCCGACATTAAATTTGTTATCATATAAGGCCTATGTATAACTGAAAATCCAATTCTTGCCCCCGAAATATTTTTAAGTCGGCGCCTCTGAACGAGTTTGTTATCGGATACACGTATGAAACGATAATGTAGTAGACTACTAGATGGCAAACATTTCTGATTTTCTTCTCTCAGATGACGTTTCAAGTTCATAGACGTAGCTAATTGTACCTTTTGAGTAAAGAATATACGGTAGTACATGTGCAGACTGCAAGGCACTTAAAAAGCCAAGAAATGTAGATAAAGTAAAGTTTTCCCTATACAGGCCAGGAGACCCAGAGGGTTCCAGGAGGGTGAGGTTCCCAGACTTTTAGACAATCGGTACATGAAGGTGGTAAGGTTGTCAGCCTTACGCACCGGCTGCCTTTACCCCCAGGATTGCTCCTGGTACTCATTTCTGTTAGAGGCTGAGTCGACTTTTTTTGTATTTTTATGTGAGTGTGCGACTTTCAAGATATCACAAATCTGTACAGTTCAGCTGATGCTGGAAGATTTTAATCTGATTTTTTAAAAAAAACTAGACCTTTGTTCTTCCGTAAGCCCTGCTTAATGAATAAATCTGGAGCTTAACTTGGAAATCAATTAAAGAAAACATATTCTGCATATCATAATTGCAGTCATAACTGATTAAACTAAAACATACTGGCACTACTGTCCTGTCAATTAAACAGAAACTTTGTCTCAATGTTTACACCCTGCAGGCCATATTACTTCAATTATCACACGAAACTTCTCCTTGAGTATTTGTTTTTGAAAGGACGTACATTACTTGCTATAATGGAATTATCAACACTGAAAAAATGTATATGCTAGTCCATTATATGAATTAATTTTATCCACTCTCATAAAGTCTTAAACTTCTGCATTAAGTAACAAAGACAATAACAGTTTCTATAATTACAATAAGAAACAAAATAAAATGAATTTAAGAACAAAACTTATTTTTTTCTTATTAATACACGTGTCTGAGACTTCAGAGATAGAAAAAGAGTTAGAGGTGTATTCATCCTTGATTTTAGATCTCCATAAGAATCTGCATTTTGGTTGTATTTCTGTAGTACAACCCACACGAGGTAACAAAGCAATAACTTATTGTTACCAGTAGCCTAATAAAAGTAACATGTGTAACACATTTGCAATGAATCTTCAAGTATAATATGTGTGCGTGTGTGTATATACTTGTGAATTTATGCAAAATATCCTAATATAAATATATTTTTTAATAAAACATAAGAGAGATAAATTTGTTCATATAAGATTACTTTTGTCATTTAAATTTGTATGTAGATGTGATGAATGATCTCCGGATGGTAACAATGGAGAAAATGTTACTTCAGGCAAACATACTTACATCCGTATCTCAATATACCAGTCTCGGAACAGAATGTAGGAAAAATAGACCACTAAATGTATTGTTCTGCAAAAGTGTCAACTGCCTTCGTAAGGTAAGTAAGTGCTAATATACGGTTGTCCATTATTAATATATTACTGCGTATATATACATGTGTAATAAGTAGTGACCGGATTCTTAGGTTTTACCCATTTTTTTCCTTACTTCCAAAACAAAAAGCGCTCATACACTTTTTCGAATCATGTCTATAGGATTCACCCACATTAATTCTGTGGCACCTAAAAATACCTAAATGGGGTATAAAAACCTAAATATACCTAAACGGGATATAAAACCTAAAATATATAATTTAGGCTCCTTTTTTTGTCCTTTTTGTTTGTCAGTTGAGAAATCTATATTTTGCGGGGAGAGAATAATTTTGGTCGGGTAGAAATCAATACCACCAGCGTTTCATTCAACCCATTGTCGTCTAGGATGAACAGTATCCTAGACGTAGGATGAACAGTATCCTAGACGACAAGTACCTAGACGATAAGTACAGGCGTATTCCTTTTAAAATATTCGTACGAACAACCATTGTTGCCGTGTATGAACAAGGATATAGATTTCTGTGTTTTAAAGCGCTTGTTTTTTGTTTGCATCTAGTACTTCCCTGTTATTCATACTGAGTGGTCACACTGTGAGTTTTAAGAAGACGTGTTAATTATGCCGAAACAAATGACATCGAGTTTATTACGACAGTGGAATGGCGACGATCTGAATTTCACTACAGATCCGGCAAAGTAATATTTTGTCAAGCCTGCCAGAAACACGTATTATTTACCTTTCTAGAAAAGGGGGAAGTTTTCGTCCCTAGTTGATCTGTTGTGCGGTTAGCTTGCGTAACAACCGAAAAAAGGAAAATAATCAGCTTCACATTATCCACATCCAACCATAAAGTATTTTACTCACTAAAGTAGAAGCATCGGATTCGAATCCTGAGAAAGGTAGTGTCTAGATACAGTATTAACTATTAACTAAGAGATAACTGGAAGAACTTCACAGTTGAGGATCTTGAAATATATTTAGTGATATACTGTAACCAGGAAATGTGAGGCAATCTTATTTTCACTGCTTCTTTTGATTGTTTATGCTTTCCTTCTTCAATTGCATACTATTGTCAAAGCAAGTTTACACAAATTGAAGTCAATTTTGTTAAGTTAAACTTTACAAGTATTATGTATTCAATCCTAAGTAGCACATTCAAATTCATTAAACAAATTATTCTACCCGAAAACGATATTTTGGACAAAAAACCCAAAATAAACTATTTCGCCTAATGGAAAACCTAAAACAGTGTTTTTAAAAACCTAAAAATCCGGTCCCTAGTAATAAGTATAACTAATAAGTTATAGCCTATATAATAATAGTAATGAATTGCTACTTACATTCATTCAGTTTTGTTTATTACATGTCTACTAGGATGAAGGTAACGTACCTAAAACAAAAGAAATAAAGGTAAATTAAAATAAATATTAGCTGTCAAATTTATCTTAATTGGGATTTAACATCAATAAAATCAGATTTATAAATTCTGTAACATCTTTCTGCATCGTTTTTAAAAGTCACCCTTATAAAAAATGAACGGTAGTGTATTAAGAACAATAAGTCAGATATTTATAAGAGTAAATGTTCACTATTTCGCAAGTAGAGGGCAGTAAGTTTAAACTTAACCTAAGTTATATTTAAGGTGAATCGGGACGAGTCAAAAACGATCCTCTTGCTTGAGAGCGTATTCGGAGGCTTGATGTAGTGTACATCCCAGATATGTTCGAGGAAGAATCAAATGAAAACAGCAATTAATTTTTTTCCACTATTTTACTGCAGGAAGAATGTTTGCTTGTACATTATTTTTCAACATAGTCTCGTCGCAGTTTAATGCACTTGCGCCATCCGATAGGAAGTGCTTTGATACCGCGTGAGAAAAATTCTTTTGGTTGACGTTGTAGTCACTCGTGCACCAGCTATTGGACGGTCTTCATCAGACTTGAGCTTATGCCACCCAAGGTGCTCCTTTAATGGACCAAAGATGTGGAAGTCTGATGGTCCCAAACTGAAGGGGATTGCTGAGAGCAGGTGTTTTGCTTCAACATTCTGCTCGTGCAACCATGAAAACGATCGATGACATTCGCTTCAAAGGCCTCTCATATCCGCCATACTCGCCAGATTTGTCACCATCAGATTCCCACATCTTTAAGTCCATTAAAGGAGCACCTTGGAGGGCAGAAGTTCAAGTCTGATGAAGACGTCCAATAGGCGGTATACGAGTGGCTACAGCGATAAAAATAAGAATTTTTCTCACGATGGCACAAGTGCATTGAACTGAGAGGGGACTATGTGGAAAAATAATATAGAAGCAAGCATTCTTCCTGCAGTAAAATAGTGGAAAAGAATTCATTGCAGTTTTCATTTGATTCTCCCTCGTATAAACTGAATAAGATAAGTTCCCTAGTTCTCCCCGGCTGAATGTGGTCACATAGCCACCCGTCTAAAACTCTAGAATTATAAGTCTCAGGTTGGCTAGAGTCCGGATTGGAATGTAACATTATCTCAAAATAAATGCATAGGTATATAACAAAAAGCCCCGAAACCGGAACTAAATAGGCCCTATTATTAATACCAGATTTGCAGAAAGAGTTTCAAATTGGTCTTGCTTGAGCCCAAATCCGTGAGTATGCAGCGAGCAATTCACACGATTAAAACCAGACATTTTTGGCATTATATCTGTCAGTTTAATGCAGTTAAACAGTAGAGCTTTAAGAAGTTATGTTACGCTTGTGATGCCTATTGCAGTAAAATATGGTTGTTAACTAAACTTTTTTGCTGGAAATGAAAAACAGTATTAATATACATTACATTTTTCCAACCAACTTCAGAACTTTCTGCGTAATTTACATGTAAGTATGTGACCTATCCAGACCCATGTAAAGATTTTTAATACTAACAAAGTAGACAGAACCTTTTTCTACAAAGTGGTGAGAAAGTATAAATGTTGAGTTTGAAGTAATCTTGTTTATGTGCAATAATAATTATTTAATACCACAAAATGTTTTCAAGGAAATGCACTTTAAGAATGGCAGATGGCTTCTGTTTTTACAAGAGGAGTATTCTTTAGAAGATATCTTCAAGGATGTATCAATACCATTTGACTGTCAGATTGTTGTCGCGAAGACGATTAAGGGAACAGTCGAACTAACAGAAGTTTCCAATGTTCAGTCGTCATTTCATCAAGAATTTTACAATATCGGAGGTTGGTCTCACCGTAATGGTCTTCATTGGACATCAACACCCTTCTTGAAAAGGAGGAGTAATCTACGAGGAATTGAACTAAGAGCAGCTATAGCGATTGTAAGTAATTTTTAAGCTAAAACAATCAAACAAAAAGGTCACTTTTAAGGATCTCATTTCTAATGCTTTTAATTTTTACAGATGTGTACTACCACCACTCCGAATTATGTAAATAATACGATAGTTGATGTTGGGGGATTCTTTGGCGAAGTATGGTCAACCTTACAACAGTCAATGAACTTCAGGTAATAAGAAAGTAATGTAACCAATTAAATTATAACCATGCAAGCACTGCTATCAATTAGCAGAACTTTAAATGTTATGAACCACAATAATGAACTCGTATCAAGTTCTCTATCCTAAGCATGTGCCTTTAATCTTTCTCAAGTTTCATTAAGACTATTCATTAAGACTTAAGACTGGACTCTTTGAATGGTGGAAAGGGACAGCATTTGTCGGTAGCTAATCACAATTTTAGAAAGGAACAACATTTGTCGAGTCCATAAATTAGCACATATATAGTTACGGCAGCTGAAAAAAATACGGTATATAAGAGAATTAATAACATTTTAGAACAAAAATGCATTTTCCTATTATGTTTTAAGTGATTTTTAAGAGGTGTATGCAATTTTGAAAAAAAAAGAAAAGAAAAAAACACGACTGATTCTTAAAGAGGAGAGCAGTGCAAATATAATCATCTTTCCAACATACTAGAGTCTGTAATAAAATTAATAAGATACCAGTTGCTCAACTAAGATATATTTTATGATCTGTCGCCTAGGCTTTTCGGTGTCTCTACACTATCTTCAGGGCATCTCACTTTGACCCAGGAATTACACAACAGCTAGTGTAATTCCTGGGTCAAAGTGAGATGCCCTGAAGATAGTGTAGAGACACCGAAAAGCCTAGGCGACAGATCATAAAACATATTTTAATTGAGCAAATGGTATCTTATTTATTTTATTTCATTGATCGAGCTCAACGGTGCTGAACATGTATTTTAAAACTTGAGTCTTATTTAAACAACCAGCGACTTGTGATAGTGATATTACCATGCAATGCTGATGCAGTGCAAAAGAGAACATGTATCGTCCAAATTGGAAGATTCTTTATGGAAAATGCAAGTACCTATGTGAAAGTTCCTAAATGTAGTAGTGCAGGTTCTGACACAGTAAGTACAAATTATGAATAATATATTATTTAGAGACCAGGTTCGCTGGGTGATGACTGTTAACATTTTTAACACATTAAAATGATAATACTGTTTGTCAAATGTTAACAGCTCACGCTATATTACCCATAATTACTGGGGAATGAAACTGATTAATGGAACTTGGACAGAAAGTATGGGAAGTATTATAGACAACGAAGCCGACATAGGAATATCAGCTTTTAGCCTAACGTCCAATCGAGCTGAAGCTGTGGATTTTTTAACACCGTTAATGAATGGGAGGTAAGTTGATTTTACTATGCAAATGAAAAGTGGTATATCGCTATTCACTAATTTTCTAACGAATGGAGCCTTGCATAAGTTCATAAATTAATGTTTACTGATATCACTTCGCATGTTGTGCTTTTTCCAGATCAATGTTGTATATTAAAGAACAAGAACGCCCGAAGAGACTTTCTAGCGGCTTCCTGAAACCATTCTCATGGAAGTTATGGGCATTGGCGCTAGTTTCTTTGTTCCTCCTAGCAGTGTGTCTCTGGTCCACATGCTCTATTGGAAGAGAGTGTGGTACACAAGAAACAGAAGTATACTCTCTGCTAGATGCTGTTCTCATTGTTATCAGGAGCTACTGCGGACAAGGTTAGGATGTTTATTTCACTCCTATTTCCTTCTTTTCTGGAACAGTAATGCTTAAGATGAGTTTTAAATAAGCCAACATATTGCTCTGTTTGGAATAACATTTCTCATCTCTATTATCGCTGTTATCACACTATTTTAATTATCTTAATTGTCATTTTCGGTGTCAGCCGACCAGCAGCAAAAAGCATTTGAACTTTTCTTAACCCCCCCCCCCCATAAAAAAAGACATTATATGCATTATTCTTTTAATTTAACATCGAAGCCGTAAGTTCTGATCTGAATTTTAATATCAGGGCGTCCATAATTACTGTTTATTTGAAGTAATCTACTTTCTTTCTACATTAAGAAAAAAAGGCTAGAAAAATCCGAAAATCCTTTACGCTTCAATTAATTTAAAAGTTCGATATAATCAACATCCGTGGAGCTGCATCCTTGAAGAGACTAGGTCTATTATCCGACCGCTGCGTCATCTACCATAGGAAGAAAGGATCAGCATGCCGACACCCATGGCCGTTAATGATGATTTTCGAGACCGGAGCCGCTACTTAATCAGGTAGATCCTCCGTTCCAGACCTCGCTACCTCATAAAAGTCCGGGGATAAAACCCGGGTCTGCGGATCCATGCTAACTACGAGAAGATGCAGGGTGGTCATTGGATAATGATGATATTTAGTTCCATCAGCACTCATTAAATATGTCTAAAGTAGAAGTATGGCTCAATTGCCTTATAAATAACTCATAAGCAAACTGGCTCCCAATGGTTATGTTAAGTTCAATATACACAATAGACAAAATACACGTTGAAATCAAACTCGATATGGTTCAAAATGAATAAGTTTAAGGCCAAAACGAAGAAGCTATATGGACAAGAAAATAACGTGGTTAGCCCGACCGTTGCGACGCGTTCATCGAATCGTAAAGAATTCTATATCCCAATTCCGCAGCTACTCATTTTTATGTATAACATAAATAGTTATTTTTCAGATTAAATCAGTGTATTACACTTATTTATTTTATTGTATAAGAGCATACTGGTACGTTCTGGTTTTAACAAACACTTAATATAATGCAAAGTCATGCTCAGTTCGCAGAGAAGAAATTTTCTGAATTCCGTAGCACTAGCAAATGCAAACAATAATAATAATATTAGAAGTAGTAGTAATAATAATGATGATAATAATAATAGGAGGAGTAATCCTAGGAGTGGCAGTAGCCGAATCAGTGGTTGTCTAGTAGAGCCTAAAAAGTAATAAAAAGAATGATAATAATTATTAAATCGTGAATTGATTTAATGGTGTTCCAGGAAATGAATCAACACCAAAGACTTGGTCCTGTCGTATAATATATGTAATGTCATATCTTGTGGGAATGATCCTCTTATCTGCATATTCGGCATCACTCGTCTCATTCCTAGCTGTACATCGATATGAACCTCCTTTCCACTCACTTGAGGAATTGCTAAATGGTGGGGCATACAATCTAAGCGTCCCTGCTGGTGAAGAAATTCATTATTTTCAAGTAAGTTTTATCTCATGTTTACTTCATAAAGGTACAGTCAACCCTCGATACAATGCCCCTCTTTACTGTGCCACCCTCACACTGCGCCAATAAATGCAAGTCAACGGATCTTCTCCCATATAAAATACATAAGAAACCTCGTTACTGTGCCAATTCATTTAGTTTCAGTGAATATAAGACAAGATTTTTACAAAATATAGCTTGCAGGGATTTGTTCAGTTACAGAATTCTTTTAAAACTGGCTTGTACGTTAGGAAGGTAATTGAAGAAACATAGGCCTACTTTATTTCCAAGAAATGTGTGTTCCCCTGCCACTAACTGTAAATGTAGTACGGTGGAATGAGGAAGCTATGTTAAGAAGACGAACAGACAGCCTGCGTGAGGGTGGAGCAGGTAGAAAGAGCCCTTCATATAATCAGACATTCCAAACTTTCACTTATTTTACTCCAGTGTTCATTGAGCTGTTAAATACTACGATTGTTAAAATGAAAAGACTGTTGTTACACTTCAAGAGAAACGAGAAGTTTGTGAATTTAGTGAAAGATTTCCAAACTTTATTAGCAGGCTATTGCATCACATTTTTCATTTCTGTGGAGGAAAGCTGTTAATTTGAGATGCATAGGAAATATTGCATTATGCAATTTTTATTTTAAAAATTAAATTTCGTTTTAGTGCCACCCTCGCTTTGTGCCATTAAATGTTAGATCGAGGGTTGACTGTACACATAACTTAATGTTAAGACTACCGGAACACAACTATGAGGAAATGATATGGAAGAAGAACTAGTTAACCGGGTTGTAAGAAAAATATATTTCTCCATAGGGTTCTACAAATATTGCGGCTAAGTTATTCTATGAAAATCACCTAGCTCCTTTCGAAACGTCACTGCTGTCGTACGAGGATATTCATAAGAAAGTGTGTTATGAGCCTCGATTTGTCTTCATCATGTCCACCTACTACATATCGGCTTTACAAAGTCGGAACAAACTAAACTGCAGAGTAACGGGTGTAGAGGCTGTATCGTTTCCTGAAATCCTTGGAATGCCAATTGCTAAAGGAAGTCCTTATAAGGAAGCCCTGAACTACAAGTAAGTAAATTTTAAATTTAGAAATATTAAATTATATAAATACTGTTCTTTCCAGCATTTATGCAAACTTTTTATGCAGCTTGTCAGGCAAAATTTAATGAATGGGGAAGTAAAAGTTACAGTTAACACTTTATTGTGCCACTTTCAGATCATGCATAATTAAAACATCTGATTTCCTCAAAGGTGTGAAGTAAAGCATAAACAATAGACCAGACCAGACTTTTTAAGTTTAGCTTATCTATGGTTTTCATGCTAAAACTTGCAGGGCTCTTTACCTATGGAGTATATACTCGTTAAATCGTAAATACAGAAATGTAAATTAATTCCACTGTGGATTCAAATAGATGTTGCCATGTTGAGTATTTAGTAACTACTCCAAGATTTTTCAAGATTTTTGGACTGAAGATGATACATCATGTATTGAAACCTACATATATGAGCGAATGGTTAAATGCCTGCCAATCTCTATTTAATAACTTCATCTACAAGAAGAGCAAAATAATTTATTATCTACGTCATTAATAAGAATCTAGAATTGGAATCATAACTCACCAAAATAGGATTAGAGAAATTAATTGTACTTATAAAAAGAAGATTACAAGCATAAGAAGAAGTCTAGAAACTTATAACCTATACATAAGAGTACAACCAAAAATCATATACTAGTGATTAACAATTGTAATATGAATATCACATCATATATTAATTTTACCACAATCTCCTCAATGAACAATTTTTAACCGTTAGATATATAACTACTTGTATACAGAATATATTGTGAAATACAATATTTTGTATTAAATCACCAGTAGTCAATGTTAAATGGTCAAGTGACATTTTATATAATTGACAGTTTCTTATTACAGAAACTTATTAATATTTTTAAGGCTAATTTATATAACTTGTATTAATTTATGACTTACTGCATTTTTTACTCTTCACGTCACAAATCACAAGATTTGTCATATAACATAAAAAGAGACCATAAAGAATTTATAGCGTATTCAAAATCGTAATGATGTAAACGATTTTGAATAGACCTATAGTTCTTATCATTACCGTATAATTCATTGAACTGTTACAGATAACATTTTAATCCTAATTTCTCTTATACTGTATATAGGAATGTTAATGCTATACAATTGATAACTTCTTGATCTTGAAATAATAAGTAATAAATTGACATTATATATGACCTAGAATATCTATTCTGCAAATTTGTAATATCTCTTTATAAAGCTCTATACTGTTAACAATACAAAAATAAATAAGCATTTTCATACATTTAATTGTACAGTTGCTCTTCTAACCAAACATTATTAACAATTTATCTCATATATATTCCATAACTACTTTTCATTTTTCAGGCATCTTGGTCCTTCGCTCTTAAGTTGTGATTTTTGAGGGTCTAGGCTAAAAATATCTATATATATATATATATATATATACTATCTGAAGCATTAGAGAAAGTCATCAACATGAAATTATTACAATGACATAACTCAAACTTGTTACCAAATATGCCTACATTTGAATTTTCTAGACACCCTGAATTAAAAGTTGAGCTTCTGACACAAGACATAATTAAATGTTTAAGTTTTGGGTTTTTAGAATATCTCGTAAATGATTACGCAAACAACGTTCGCCATCAGCTGTTGTAGTTGTCGTCTTTACCGATAGATGGCAGGCTGCAAGGCATGCAAGCTTACAGCGCTTCTCTTGAGCTTAATGTCAAACAACGCATATTAAAACACAGGAAATAAATTCAATGTAGTATAATATTAAAATTAAGACGAACAGAATTGATTTTATTTTAAATACATGTTGTGTAGGCATTTTCATTTGCTGCTCTGAAGGTTTCAAGATCGTTCCGTGTTCGATAATAATCGATACCACACCACTTTCGAAACGGAAATCAGTTTCGGTAAATGGATATCATTATGAAACCGTTACGTCACATGTAATAAGTGTATTATAGTAGCCTATGGTCGAACGAAAAAAACTATAACATTTACCCTTTGTCAAGAAGTAGTGAATTCTACTGGGAAATCAATATAAAAATGGATCGCAAGAAGAAACATTAAATCGTTTTGGGCAACTTCGAATTCGACTATCATCTTGTTCTGTGTCTTTGTTCAGTATGATAAGTGTAATATAATCCTCCCTATTTTAGAGATTATAAATGTACAATAAAAAATGTCAACTTGCATATCTTCGGCCCTCTTAGAATTATGTTGATTGGAATACTGACAGTACACCGCTGTGGCGTAGGGGACGCGTTCCCTCCTCTTACGCAGCGGGCCCGGTTCGAATCCTGATCGGGACAAGTTACCTAAGTGGGGGTTTTCCTCACCTGTGAGACAAATGTCCGTTACATTAGGCCCTTATGGTCCCCGGATACCATCTGGCCGTCATTATCATCTTCATCCCATCCATCAGAGTGAATGTGTGTGTGAATGGTGTGTCTCGCCCTTTGTGTTCGTGTTGTATCGGAGGTGGCCCCGGCATTGGGCTGATCACTCATCTAGGGAGGCCCTCTATTTCCCTGTCTGGTCAAAAAAAGTATGTATGTGATCCATAGAAAATCGCTCTCCCGACAGATCGCGGCCCTGTAAGGCCCGGGCGACGTGGGTCGCTTAAATGTCCCTAAAAGGGAGAGGTAAAACTAAGGTAAAGAAAGAAAGAAAGAAAGAAAGAAAGAAAGGAATATGTACAACATGTCAGATCCAGTTGCCTGTGAACCGTCTGCATTTAAAGCAAATAATCCAATATTATTTGAAGAATTCATTTTCTTAGCATATTTTTAATTTATTTTCTACAGTTATTAAATAACGCAAGCTAACACATGAAATAACACAGTCCCGATAAAATACTGATGAGAAATATTATATGAGAAGACTAGTAGAAAGATCAAGATGTACATGGGAGGACTATATTAAAACTAATATTAGTGAGCATCTTGGATAGAAGAAAGTAGTGACAGAAAAATATTGAGAATATATGTTGATACACTCTCGAATGTTTTATTATCAGTGAGTTACCTACAAAATATACTTAAAATTGGTTTACTTTTTCACAGCTTGCTACAACTGATGTCAACCGGGATAATAAAGAGGATTCGAGACCTTCAGACCTTCAAGATAATCAATGAAATGGATATTCCTGTCCTCGAAGTAACATTAGAAGCAATAAAGCCAATTTTTATAATATTATCAACTGGTTTCATACTTTCAATATTATTTCTGATTTTAGAAATCTACATACATCACAAATTAGGAAGGAAGAGTAATTATGTATTTTGACGCGCATATATAAACAACTAGCTTAAATTAAGAATGCGCAGTTATGTTGCTTAAATATACATATCTGAATAACCTGAGTGTTGTAACTATTATCCTTAGAATAGATGTATAATTATATTTAAACAACCTGGTTTAGTAGCAAAACAAGTCTGGTTATGTTCCTTAGATACATCCATCTGAACAATCTGCCTCAATTAACAATAATTTACTATCGTGCACTCTATGGCCAAATACATGAACAAAGCCGTCGCGGCGGCTCATGGTTTCCTATTTCTGGAATGTTAAATTCTAAATGAACTTCTGTCAAATATATAGGCCTAGTGACTCGTGTGGGGGAATAGGTACTCCTGAGCATGTGGTTTGGGAATGCCAAAACAAGGTAGGTAAATAGGGAACATAATAAGAGATCCCTAGTCCCTACTCGTGGAAGTTGTTGGATGAAGCAGCAGATAGAGTTTCCCAGAAAGCAAAAGAAGACTATATAAATAGCAGACACGGACAAAGGCAATAAGACGTATGACTTAAGACACATAAGGACACATGACATATAAGACAAATTACAAATAAAGGATAACAAACACCCGGATATGACTTCGTGATGCCAGGATGACCTACTGATCGACGCTGATGCCTGAAGTCTGGCTTTTAGACTAAGGATTCCGGTGACGACTGGTACTCACCTGGTTGATGAGATGGTAATGAGTAGGGCTCGGACTTTTAGGTAAATACATATTTTTTTGCTATTACTTATGATCTCTAGACTTTGTCAAAGTTCCGGTTGGGACCTTTGGATTCAAAATACTGAGTTGCATATCACATAAAAAAAAAAAAATATTTTCGATATTTCTTATTTGAATAAATATTTTTGGTAACTTAATTATTTTTACATATTTTACCACATATCATGTTTAGAAATGAATATTTTGACTGTTTTTGTAAAATTGCACCATATTTTCAAAGTGTTGCTTTGTTATGTTGAATCTGACAATAAATCAGGGCTGATTAGGCCTTTATTAGTGTAAATTTCTGTTTCCTCTCAAACTGCATTACTAAGTTGGAAAGAACAAAACAATTGTTGACAGAATCAATAAAAGAAATCAAACACATTGAAAACGAACTTAACAAAATCAGTGGTTCAAAAGCAAACAAAATTAGAGAAAAATTCCTGTCATGCCTAAATAAGAATGAAGGGTTACAAGTGTTGCACAAGATTTCAGATATTTTAATGGTTAACAGTGTAGAGAACTTGGAGCAGATGGAACATCTGAGTGTCAGTGAATTATTGTTACAGTGTCAGTGTTACAAATATGCAAGATTAACATCCTGCAATGTTGAACGTACATTTTCAAGATACAAGTCTCTGTTCCGTGAAAATCGTCACAGCTTTAAGATGCACAACTTAAGACCTACTATTGTCGTTTACTGCAACAGTTCTACACTTGCTGACTAGAATGACTAGATGACTTCTGTAAATATTGGTTAAATAAGTTAATTAAAATATTTTCATCTTTTTTAAACATATTTTCGAATTTTTAACCACATAAAAAATAAATATTTTTGTTTTTATAAGCACCTAAAAGTCCGAGCCCTAGTAATGAGGAAGCGGGAATGTACTGCATCTGTGAAGGTGTGCTATGCTTAGGCACGACCTCCCATTCATCATCACAAATTCACAAAAAACCCAGACTCGACATTTACTGTAGTTAGTGTAGATTGATTATTACTAAGTTATCAATGTTTTGTTTTTATTCTTGAATTGTTAACTTGTTTTCTCTCTGTCTTTATACATTCTTTAGAGTAAGTTATAAATAATTTAGATAACTTTGTACTTATAAATTAATAAGTTGCAAATTGTATAGTGCATATAGAGGGCTCTGATAGGAATCCAGGACAGGGGCCATTAAGTATTAAAGTAAGTAGTGACTGATCTCTCTGTAAATAGTATTTTATCCAGAATTATTAACTTTAAAAGCTGATTGATTAAATGTATACCATTTGATGTTTTAATTGTGAAAAGTAAATATAATTTGAAACTTCTGTAAAACATATGTTAGGTATTTTTCCTTGTATATTTTAAATTGTTAATAATTAGTTCCATAAAATTGCTTCCAGGTGTTTGTTAATTGTAAACCACACTTTCACGCGAGCAGCCCTGCATTGATTTGCCGGTCTCCTTGTTTAAAGCTTGTATCAACCTTGGTTCCTCCTGTCCCCTGTGACCATGGTCCCAGCTTCCCAGTGTGATCTTCAAGGAGGAATGGTGCAATACGCGGCTTAAAATATCGGTTTGTAAACTTTCCCGTTAACAACTTTGGTACCGGACATGACTTGCTATATTTTGCTATTCATTATCATTATTATTATTATTATTATTATTATTATCATTATTATTATTATTATTATTATTATTATTATTGTTATTATTATTAAATAATCAATATCAATGTTTTATCACCATTTTGTCAGAGTGTTTGATTGATTAATTCATGTTTATCATAACACGTGTTTGGACAGAAAAGAGACTTAATGGATTAGGTTGAAACTCGTATGTTTATGTTTTCGAATCATGCAATCCACTTATCCTTGAAGACACTTTCATATCATGTAAATGTTAGGCTAATATAACTAGAATAACAACTCTATTCAAAATATTGATGAGCATGAATATCGATTTATGAACGAAAATTTTATATCGCAACCAATATAATGGAGTGCAATAGTTTTGTATTTTCACATGAAATTGGAATCACGACCAAACTGATGAACCGCCTACCTCTTGGTAGAGACTAATTAATAAAGTCAAATAAATGCCATAACTGAAATTATTATTGTTTTTTAGAATTCGTAAAACCCGAGCAAGTGCCATTACTAGGGAAGGCATTTGGTGATTTTGTACCTTTTTTTATATGAATGTTAAAAGATAGCTCGAATATATACATAGGCGTAACCAGGCCGACCATATGGGGGGGTTATAACATCCGCGGGGTCTGGGGGGTATGGAATATCCCCCAGGGAGAGGGGGGTCCGGGGGTCCTCCCCCGGAAAATTTTAAACATTAAGATGCAAAATAACGAGTTTTAAGCTTCCGGGGGTTCACCCCCGGAAAATTTTAAAAATCAAGACGAAAAATAACGAGTTTTATGCTTCCGGGGGTTGTCCCCGGGAAAATTTTAAAAATTAAGACGCAAAATAACGAGTTTTAAGCTTCCCACGCTTTATACTTGTATTAAGTAATTTATGGGCAGACTTAAAAAAATTATACAATTTTCGTTTTTTTAATCAATGGGGGGGTTCAAACCCCCAAAACCCCCCCTCGGTACGCCTATGAATATATATATACGCGTATAAGCATGCATCATGAAATAATTGATTAAATAAGGGCAATTTGTTTTTGCATTTCTCGCTTTATTTTGCATTTTTTGCTATTTTCAAGAGATAAATCACTTTGAGTCAATTTTTAGGTCACTTTCGGTATTTTAAGGTCATGTTTCAGTGTAGGTCGAGAGGAGCTTTCTCATGTAGAAATCGTTACTTTCAGACAACAGAAAATCGTTTTTATTTGAGATTCCCTGCCAAGTGTTCATAGTTCATTTTAATTCCGGTTTATCGTAAACACCATAGCAGTTTGTCAGGTAGCAATAAAGATTTTTTTCTTTCTTTTTAAATGGCACATATTTGCTAGGGGCAATTTTATGGGTAAGCCAGTTCAGAAAGAAAGAAAGTATGTTACGCCATGTAATACCTACTCAATGCTTGTCATGAATTTAGTTTAGATGGCTTTGGTTTTCATTTGTCATTATTTAAAGGTCTCATAGTTTTAATTATTCAAGGTATGTCTTGACAATTGTTGCTAATACCCTCAATACCAAAATAATTTTATTTATTTCTAAATACTTGCTCATTTTAACATTTCTTTGTTTATTTTTATTTTATCTTGCAATTATATATTTAGTATAGTGTTTTTTCATGTATTGATTAATTACTTTAATGTTCAGATCAAGCTATTATTTTGGGTTAGCGATTTTTTAATTATTTCAACCTTATGTTGTTTTTTAATATCATTCTAATCTCTCTTCTTCAAAATGGACAACCAAATGTATGTTCCATTCTTCCTATTCAAGTGCAATGGGCTCTTTTCAACCTACAAGCTTTCTAGCATTTCAAAACAATGCTAATTTCGGGCGGAAAACCTTTCATCTTCAACTTTATTATGGATTAAGCAATCCAACTACCTTCAAGATCGCATTCAACGCAATTTAAGGATCTCAAGGACTCCTTTACGAAGTTTAATAGTGCTTCGTCAATTCTCTGGACATTTGTAATTTCAAAGGGAAATCATTCAATCCGTGAGTAATATCATAAACCACATACCAAAGGTAAGTTCCAAGGACCAAGGATTAGTTTGACTTCGATGAGACTGGCAATCCTAAAGGAATTTATGTAGGCTAACTGCGATTTATAAATAAATGTAGACATTTTATCATTTAGAAAGCAAAGTGTAAATCGTTTATTTCAAATCATTGCTTTGAACTTCTTGTGCTGTGAATAGTCAATTCATCATTTGCATAAGCCATTAAATATACAATTTTTCTAGCTGTTGAAGTAACATTTCAACAGGCTTATCTTTGCGACGATTTAATACTGGTCCTCCGATTGATACAGTCTGCCAATAGGCCTACATTTATATGTGTATCTGGATAGAGTCATAACTTCAAGATTCACGAAGAACATTTTCATCTCAAATCGCATGTTTATGTTACCCAAGCAGCATCATCACTCTGTGTGTACATAAATTGTTATTCTTTTCTTTGTGGTTGGAAATGTAATAGAGTTTGTGTTTCGAACCGCAAATCATTCATAATCCAATCTTTCTCCATATGTTATCGCCGGGAATCGCACCCAGAATTATTCTACGGTCCGCTATTCGTATCAGAGGCCGGGTCACCTGGCGGTAACTGTGCCCAAATAGTATAAATTTACTTACTTCTTTAGTAACAAAATAAGTGTGTTTCATATTGTAAATTCATATATGTATAATGCATTGTCATCCATTAAATTCAGTTCAGCATTTCATTACTTAAAAAGCTCATTATAAGTAATAATGGTAAATTTATGAATGATTTTTTTAAATGTTGTGAAATCTTTTTCAATATATTTAAGTCATATAAATGCATGTTTAATTTTGCATTTTTTCACTATTTTATGGTCATTAAATGCCTTGTCCTAGTCATTACGTATTTCTATAAACAACTGAAATCGATTAATTTCTAATCCACTAATACATAGTGAGAATTAGCCAGTAATGACCCCCTGGTGAGTTATTCGAGTAATGCGTTTCCGTATGAAGTGTATATATGACGCCATAGTAGGACTGCAGTTTCTACTTCATAAAATATAACCTACATAACTTGAATCCCCTATAATATTTTCTTTTTTACAAATAAGTCAAAATTCAGTCATGTAGTCCTACTAAAATGAGAAGTAAAACATGACAAAAATATTCTAATATTAAACGAAATTGGAAAAGAGTAGACTGGCATCCAACTAAATGATGTGGAAGTGTTTTATGCTAATAATTCTCCTATCTGGGTACAAATATGCTCAAGGAGATATTGATTTGATGATCGTTGGTAAAACTATAAGTGCTATTAAGAATTATTTTCAAACCAGTTGTGTATTTCTCGTCGCAGAAATAGAGGATAAACATTATGGTAAGTACATTTTCACGTTTTATTCTAAAGGACTGGTGTTTTAATCTGTTCAAAGCGAGTGTTGTTTCTTATGTGTTATATTTTATAAGTTCCTTTGCTCCTTTATTCTTGTAGAATATAATTACCATAAGCAGCTGATGGACTTAAGGAAAGTGCTGAACAAGGAAAATGTGCAAACTTCAATCCACAGGAAACAATTATTCTCCTATTGTAGAAACAGTCGTCCGCTTTATATATTTCCATACTGCAAAGACTTCGACTTAAAACAGGTATGAAAACTTTTTTAGCTTCTCGTTACAACAATATGCTATTATGTCTTCCTCAGCTGAGTAGGAAGTTCAGAAGGTTAGTTTGGTCTGTTTCCAAGGAGTTGTGCACTAAAGCTGTACAGTACCTTTTATATGCCCCCCACAATTAAAAATTTAGTGGATTCAGGTCAGGCGAGCAAGGATGCCAAGGAATTGATCCACCTCTTCCTATCCAGTTATCATGGAATGCTGCACGGCCTGTACAGGTGTTACAAAGAGGTCGGCCAAAACTTTGAGGAAACATTCCTTGCATATAAAGAGTGAAATTATGTTACATGAAATGGGCTCGAAAATTCTTTATTTCCTGTTAGGGCTCTTTCTCTACACCTGCACCACTTAGCAGAATACTCGAAAACAGAATTGTGGAAAACAGAAAATCATGTGAAAAATACCAAAAACAGAACTGTGGGTTACAGAACATCAAATTAAATGTTCAAAATGTCCTCTGTTGGCACGGATACATCGCATTGACTATCTGCAGCGCTGATGTATCCCTGGAGTATCTCTATTACTTGGCAGTCTTCCAGAATACGAACAAAGAGGGTCTCTATATCTTTCACAGTACCTTTTAAATGCCCTCCACAAATAAAAATCTAGTGGATTCAGGTCAGGCGAGCAAGGAGGCCAAGGAATTGGTCCATCTCTTCCTATCCAGTTATCATGGAACCGTCTATCTAGAAACTGACGAATGGAGACTGAAAGAAGCTTGAGCTTCATCGTCGTATTCGTAATGGTTCATGTTCCAACAGGACAGGTAATAATTGGCTTTTAAGAACGCTCTGTACGTTCGCTCATTGAGACACTATGGCAGTGAACACGGTCCCACCAGTCACTAATAATGCCGACTCAGAGTTGTAGACAAGGGATTCTAACCAGTAAATCTGGCATTTTCGGACTCATGTTCATATAACATAACTTTACTATCTGTTCAAGAAATGTTTCCTCAAATTTTTGGCCTACCTTTTTGTTACACCTGTATTTTCGGAGTGCTTTATTTGAATAATACAGATCTACAAATGCATTTCGTACGTTTAATTTCTCTGGAAGAATGCACATTTATCTGAAGTTTCAAAGGTTCTCACTACATTACCTATGAAACTATGTATTTTCATTTTCAAAACTTGGTTATTTTGTTATACAGGTATCGCCATGTATAAATACCCGTGCAAGATGGCTACTCTTTCTGTCAAAAGACTGCAGTAAAAGAGACTTGTATAATGAAATCAGAATTCCCATTAACTGTGAATTTTACGTGGCAGAAATAAGGCATTCTAGAGCAAAGATACATGAAATATATCGAATTAATGAAAACTTTCCTCTGGAGGTTCGAAAAGTAGCAATCTGGACTTATACTGAAGGACTACAGTGGACTAATGTTTCGATATACAAGAGAAGGAGCGACTTACGGGGTGCTACAATTCGCATTGCTTATTCTGATGTAAGTAATAATATTGTTCAAGTATTAATTATATTCACACTTACTGCTCAAATAATAAACAATTCATAAATATTATTATTATTATTATTATTATTATACGAACTTATTTGTCTAGTATTTTGAATACATACTGCTAAAAGAGTAATTCATAAATATTATTATATAAAGAAAGGATTCATTTAATAATTTAACAGTTGTATAAGGCTGTTAATAATAAGGGATAAGGGTATGAAGGATTAATGGAAATTGTGGAAAAATAAATTATGTTGAAATTGCAGGATTAACTCAATATGAATATTGATTTCCAATACCGTAAATCCAGATCTCAATTAACATTTCGCTTTTGGGACTACATTTAGCGATTGTTTTATCCAAATATTAGTAACTAAAAACCCTTAATTCGCGCATTTTTGCAAAAATCAGTTCTATATCTAATATTTTGAGACTATTGAGATCTCCAAAAGTACCAGGCGCTGGTTTTAAGGCTATTTATAAAGAAGTAGGTTTATATTAATGCTATCCTTTCGCTTTTTAATTAAGTAAACATCCTCAAATTATTCAGATTTGTCAGAAAAATCTGCATACCATAATTATGATCTTTATATCTCCTGTACTTTACACTCATGTTTCATATACTTTATGTCCCAACAAACCTACCGGTCGCTACATTTCACTCCTTGCAGAAAATTATTGCAACATTATATTCTGTCCTATTATTAAGACTATGGGTTGACGGTTGTAATGGATTTTCTGACTTATTTCAAACGTTTTTCTCTGTAGCTATCATTAATCGCCATACCAGTAACTGAAAATGGCAAGGTTGTCGATGTGAAAGGCAGCATGGGTGCCATGTGGAAGCGTTTAGAGAAGAGGATGAATTTCACGTGAGTAATTCGGAACTAAACATTCTTTTTTTTATTATTCTTTAACTTTTATATTTACTGTATAAATTCTTCTCGGGCTTACAGCCAGGTGAGAACTTTAGAGTTATTCCATGTTTTAGAGGCTGATGCTGCCTCCATATTCAGGGATCCTGAACTGCAAACCCAAGAGGAATTTCTACATATGGTACAAAACTGATATACAGTACACAAAAATACACACACACACACACACACACACACATATATATATTGAAAAACACAAATGATGTATTTGCGTTTTAAATATTATCAACATTATTATTACTTGTCAACCGCTGTGACTTAGAGGATACGTACGTTCCTCTCACGCAGCGGACCCGGGTTTGATTCCTGAATAAGTTTTAAAAACACTAGTTAGTCTTTAATAAATATTTCTTAGATAAATATTCCCCAAATATATCTGTCCGTCATTATTATCTTCATCCCATCCTTGGCTTGTTTGGGGTGAGCGGGTGTGTGAATGGTGTGTCTCGTCTTATGTGTTCGTGTTGTCTCGGAGGTGGCCCCGGCATTGAGCTGATCACTCATCCGGGAGGCCCTCCATGTCCTTGTCTGGTCAAAAAAGTATGTATGTGATCCAAAGATAATCCCTCTCCCGACAGATCGCGGCCCTCTAAGGCTCGGGCCGCTTGGGTCGCTTAAATCCTAAAAGGGAGAGGTAAAACTAAGATAAAGAAAGAAAGAATATTAATTTCGGGGACTAATTTTCTAATAAGATTAACGGATCTGAAAAACTAACACCCAATTAAGAATTACCGTTGGAAATGGTAAAGAAAAATATTAACTAATAATATGTTAAACAAATGGAATAACTCATTTTCTAAATTATACATTTATGTTTCGAAATGGCACATCTTCGATTAGGTTAACTAATGCTTATACTCTTCTTTATTCAGGTCAGACTTCTATTTAAATTCTCGTCAGTGGGGATGGAAATTGGGAAATGGTTCCTGGAATGGCATAGTAGGAGCAATACAACGGAACGAAGCTGAAGTTGGTCTTGCGGGTTTCACTATGACGTCTTCTCGATTGAGTGTTGTAGACTTTTTAGTTCCTTTCTACTATTCTGAGTAAGTAAAACTAATAGTGTAAATAAAATAGTTACACAATGAAAAATATTAGTTTGTGTAGTTAATGTTTACATATTACTTACTTACTCAATGGCAATAGACAATTCCTAAGCAAACTAAGGGAATATTATCTACACTGACAGGTAAAAAAACCGATCACTGTAAAAACTGTTGTAATTTTAAGATTAAACATAATTTTGATTGGATGTTTATACATTGTTGTTGGTGAGGATGAATTATTATTTTTATTGGACCATTAGCTATAGATACAGCATATCTGCTTTCTTCAAATCTTCACTTTATCACCAAGCAAAACAAACCAAAAAAACATCGCAATAGGGCGATTCCAATCTGATTATGTGCACTAGCTTGTCATACATATTACGTACATATACATATTCCAAACTGAAAGGAAACTGTCTCCCTTCACATCGAAGTGATTATGTCAGTAAGTTTAGTTGAAATTATGCCTCTCAGTTCTGAAGACGTTGCCAAAGCTGTTGCTCTAATTGATGATGGACGCAGCCTCCATTATGCCACTGCAACCTTAGGCTCACCATTCACCACGGTGCAAGAGGCAACATGGGGAATTAAGTGTGAAATGTGTCTTAAATTTTAATCTTAAAAACATACATAATTGCAGTAATTTTATTTCAAGCACTAGGCCTACTACATAATTTTTATTTAAACTTATTTTTTTAAATTTCTTTAAGTGATCGGTTTTTTTGCCTGTCAGTGTATTTTATGGAACCCGAAGGTTCATTGCCGCGCTTACCTGAGCCCGCCATTCAACCCTATTCTGTGCTAACTCCATCCAACCATCCCTCTCAAATCCAACTTCTCTTAAATCTATCCTAATATTGTCCTCCCTCCTACGTCTAAGTATTCCAAATAAAGTAATTCATTCCGTATTTCGTTTTGTTTTAGTACAATGGTGTTTATCCGGCAGCAAAGCAAATTTGACATGAATTGGAATGGATACTTGGCTCCCTTCAGGCGGCCTTTATGGGCAGCATTGTTACTAGCAATTTTACTACTTGCAATTGGCCTCAAACTCACGATCCAGTACTCCCATCCACAAGGAAACAGACATCAACCATTGTACAGTTTATTTTTCTCGGTGCTGTGTGTATTGAGCTGTTTTTGTGGACAAAGTAGGTATTCAGTGTAGCCTATATGAATTTTTCGTTAATTACATTATCTATTGACTATTAAACAAATTTCCATTAAAAATTAACAAGTTTTATTGTTAGGAAAGTAATTTCTAAATTTGATCTCCAAAGATTGTAACAAAATTTCCTTTGATTATGGTTAGAGGGGAAAAAAATTATCTGAGACACATAACTTTCCCTACCCTGAGCGATGATCTTGCAATTTTCTCGCCTACAATTCTAACATAGCGAATTCATCTGATGAATGCGCAGTCTCGAAACTATTGATAAAATCGTCAACTCTCGTGGGATAACTTATGATAATCTCTCCTCAGATACCAAAATTATTAATTTGACAAATGGTGTGAGCTAGCGTTTTAATCAGTATTAATTAAAATTGTGTATGTTCGTTTTAGTGAATAGCCTATAATAAATTTATTGTATGCACTGTATTCCTGCAACAATTAACTGTTTATGTCCATAACATTATATAATATGAACTATGGCAAAATAACCATTGTTGTCACAGTGTTGTTAAATTAAGTTTAACATTGATTGAAATGCCGTATATTTTTAAAAAATTACAGGTCAAGACAAAATGCCGCATTCTAAACCAGGAAAAATTCTGATCCTGACAACGTATCTAGCTAGTGCGGTAATTCTGGCTGCCTACTCTGGAGCCCTTGTCTCGTTCTTGGCAGTTCAGCACAGTGATCTGCCGTATAACACTCTGGAAGAGCTCCTCAATGAAGGGAAATATAAACTGTATGTAATATCAGGAGTGGAACTTTCCTATTTTGAGGTAAGACAGTGGTTAAAAGAAATACATGTATATAAAATAAGTAGATACGAGTAACTGATCACCTATTTTTATAGTAAGCTATAAATAAGTTACCGAAATATGCAAATGAAAGCGGATTAAGAGTAAGTCTCATGACTAGGGTTCGGATGTTTATGACCTAAAAAACTGGAAAATATGACCTTAAATATGCCCTTAAAAATGACTAAATATGACCCAAAAAATCGTAAATATGACCTAATAAAAGAAAGTATTTTCTAATAATAAATGTTCCACTTTTAAACGTTTAATGAAACTAAATTACTACATCGCATGAATGCAATCAGGATCGTGTTTTTAAGAATTTTACATATTATTCACAGTTTTGCTTGTAATGGACATCTAATTTTAAAGCATTTGCTTCTGTGTGATTGCTTCACCACTTCAATATAATATTTTGTAGTCCATGCGTGTCCCTATAAAACGTGAAAAATTGCATTAATTTAAAAATTAAATTTCTATTAATTGGGCATAAACATTAAATTAATGAAATAAATTTCAAAGTAGGCTAATACGTACCAGTTTTCAGTCTCCTTTTTTGTCTGCATTACACTATACAACCACGTGCATTTTAAGATTATCGAATAGAAATCTTCTCCTGTTGTCACTTAATATCGTCTTAAACCGCGAGAAGCTCCTTTCGACGTTACAGGATGTCACAGGTAACGTCATTAAATCGTTTTGCAGCCGTCACTTTAATTTCACACACTTTGCAATACAAAATTTTCCCGTCGGTGCAGAAGTGGTTTTCTCCAAACTCCTTAACAAAACTTTTTAGTTTTACACTTTCAGAACACTTATTTTTCGGCATTTTGATGTTACCCGATACCACTGCAAGTGTGAACTGAAAATCTTTTAAAACTGTCTCTATTGAAAGTTGTTAACAACAAGGAGGAAGGCGGTAAAACCCCGTGCATTGTGCTTCAACTACCTGCACTTGTTACTTACTGTCCCTTCACATTCCAGTTACAGTCAAACCAAAATATTAGTAACTCTTTCTCGGAAAAATTTTAACTCTACGATTTAGTGCCTACAGTATACTGTGCAATTGTGCTCTTTTACCGAATTTATTACTGAAATATGACGTTAAATTAAAAAATGACCGAAATATGACCAAAACTATAAAAATGTCCAAAATATGACCTGTGCAATTGTGCTCTTTTACCGAATTTATGACTTAAATATGACATTAAATTAAAAAATGACCGAAATATGACCTAAACTATAAAAATGTCCAAAATATGACTTTATATGCAAAATAAAAACGGTCCAATTAGGATAACAAAAGTGCAATTCGTGTTTAATTTCAGTTTGCGGCAAGATTAGACGTCAGGATAAAAATATGATGTGTCATGAACATCCGAACCCTACTCATGACTTATGTTAAAACGTGAAACTTTTATCCTCGTATTATGATTGTAATTCATGGAAACAAACTGCTCGTATTACGCTGAAATTTTCTTTACTGATTTAAAACTTAGAACCCACTTATGATTCTACTTCCTGGATGCTTAATATAAATTCAGTTTGAAATGATTAAATAAAAATAAGACTGTATTACTGCTGAAAAGCTAATTATTTGTTATTAGTAACGTTTCTAAGGTTCTGTAATTGGATCATACAATATTGTTGAATTCAGAATTCAAGAACTACTCTAATGGATAAACTAACAATGTGAACAGCCACATATGGCGTGCTAATTGCGGAGTAATACAATGTTTTGCGAAATTATGGTAATAAACATTGATTAAATTTTATAAAGGCAAAGTACACATCTTTAAAATTTATTTGTTAAAAGGAGCAGCTTGAGAATCTAGAAATAACATACTGACGGTCTATCACAGCCTAAACAAAAGAGTTTAGGAATGGGGTAGGTGTGGGAGAAAGGAATTAAGAATAGGCAAAAATTGGGAGGGAAGTTAAACGGATACTAATGGAAATTGATAGCTAAAACTCTCTCCATTGTCTGCAATGACTTAATACTAAAAGAAGCGCCACGGATAATATTATGTTTCCTATCTCAAATTTATTAAAACGTCCTCCTTAATAACGCTAGGAAGTTTTTCCCAATCTTCAAAACCCATGAACCCATAAACCTAGCTATCTATAAATCTACATTTTATTTCAACAAAGAGTTGTATATTGGTGTCCACTAGTTTATCTAAACTTTAGGCAAGTGTAAATAGCCAACTAGTAAAAATTGTTAAAATAAACCATTCACAATTGGTTGCTTATGGACTAAGGGGTTTAAAAAGTCATCTGGCAAAGTTTTTGAATGAAATTAAACAGGCATGTGAAAATATACTTTCAAAAAGTAGAAGATTTTTCAGCTAAAAGAATGATGTAAGTAAATAAATTTTGTGACTTTAGATAAATATTTCTATTGAAATTACAATATTCTTGTAAACTGTTGTAACAATTTTATTATAATAATCTCAAAGCATATCATTCATCTCGTGATATGCCTCCGGCTCATTGAGACTTTTCATTAATAAATAAATAAATAAGGCCTAAAATTCCTTTGGGAATGTGTTTATATAGAAATAAGCAATATTTTACACATGAGCCTTAAGTCTAATTGGTTTTATTGCGAAATAACACCAAAATAGTATATTTCTTTTAGAAACAACACAGAAATTTAGCCGTCTTCTGTACCGAAATGTCATTTTTATTAGGATCCCAACTCAAAACACCTTGGAATTCGTAACTGTTTAACTTGCTTGAAGAAAAGTCTGATTGCCGGCGCAAAAACTACTTAATAGATTGCACATGAATTTTTACCACTCTATGTACTCAACTTCTACTTTACAGCGTTGTTCATTGCAAGTTTATATTTTCTATTTCACAGGAATCAGCTGATGCAAAGAAACTTGACATGTTCAACAAGTATATAGCTACTGGGAATATTTTGATTGAAAATGATCATATGGTCGCATTGAATGAACTTTGCACCAAACCGAAAATGGCTCTTTTCAGCACAAATATGGTGCTAACGATGAAAGATTGTGGACTTATAGGGCTCCCGAAGACTCGAATACCGGGAGCGCTGTCAGTGATGATACAGAAGAACAGTTCTTATACAAGACTGTTCAATTACAAGTAAGTAAGGAAGATGTATGAGATATTTTAACTATAACGACAATTTAACACATATACTGATCTCTATCTCTACATAAGCTATATAAAAGGCTTTGTCCTGACTAACTGACTGACTTAATGACAGAGAATCAACGTAGAGCCTAAACTATAATAGGTAGAGACTTGAAATTACAAAATAATCTCTCCTGTCTATCATATTATTTTACAATTGAGAAATAGTGAAGGATATCACAGTTCTTCATTAATTTTCTCTATTTCTTTTTTCAGCCTTCAAGAAATGAGATATAATGGAGAAATGAACAGGATAAAAACTCTGAACTGGAGAAGAACTATTCCTCATGCTACAGAACGATCTTTTCAGACAACCATGGTTTCTGTTGCGCCAGTATGCATCATCTTTATAATGGGGATTATTATATCTATTTGCTTGTTTGTCATTGAACGTAAAGCAAGGCGGCGTTTAAGTAATTTTGTATTATCACCAGAGAGATCATCGCGGTATCGTTAAAGGTTTTGCAAGTTAACAGCGCTATGGGCTTTGATGACGTCAGAGAGGCTGGGGTCAAGCTGCGTCGGTACCCTCACTGTACGCTCACGACGACCAGTGAGGAGACGTAACTAAGCTACTCCTCCTTTTCTCAGTATAAACGCTGGTTTAAAAAAAAATATCAAATGAATTTCACCTCAAAATCCCTCAAAATGTAGGCCTATATTGTTGTCAATTCCAATTAATGTGACCATGAGGAAAGACACTAAAGTTGTACAACATAGATTAGGTGTTATATCCACAATCCACAAGTAAATTGATACAAATATTGGAAATAGGCCTAATATCATAGGTTAGACATGCATTATACATAAACAAATAGTATTTCCATGTTTACATGTAAACGTTTACATATTGTTTACAAATGCTACAAATGTTTACAAATGCTATATTGTAGATCTAAGATAAATTACTTTTTTTCTCTCTAGTATAACACACTTTACTAAAATAATTTTATTTCATGTACCATAGACTAAATTCACTACTGTATATGTATGTATCTAGTGTATTATTATTACTTATAGAACTATGTTAGTGTATTTGTTTGTTTCTTCTTTTCTGTCTCTGGTTGAGTGTAAGAGAAGGCTCTAAGGCCTTAACTCTGCCAGATTAAATAAAGATTTATTATTATTTTTACTATTATTATTATTATTATATAAAATGTAATCTTGTACATTTCATTCCGCATACTAGTCCCGCCTGCCTTTGTTTTGTCTTCGCTGTTCAAACACCGGTTCCAAAATGCAGGTGCTGCTTGTGTCTACAGGTAATGGTGCAGTAACTTCAGTCTTTAGGTACCCCAAATGCTCTCGATTTTACTAACGGTTCGGCAGAAGTCAAGTTTAATAACGATAAGAAACATAATCCGGATGCTAGAGCAAGCCATTAAAATGGCCACATCTAGAAATTGCGAATCTTTGGCAAACGGCTATGTTCTCTGCGCGTATAAAATCATGTTCATGCAAAATTTCAGCTCTATCAGTTGAATAGTTGTAAAAGAGTAACAAACTCACAGAAACCACTAGATTTTATTAATTAGGTGGATAATTAATAGAGACCTTGCAGTGAATCTGTTAAATAAAATAGGGAAATTATTATCCTCACCAAAATAGACTTGGCACTTGTAAATAAAATATGTATTACAGAGCCCTAATTTTAAAATAGACCTTATCCAATTAGATAAGGATATTATTTCAGACATCTTTCTTTCGTTCTTTATTTATTCAACCGATTTTCCTCCCGTTTTAAGGGTCTTACATTCCAACAAGGGAGGGATTCTTTGGTCAGTAGAAATCAGCATAGACCACGGTCAGGGAACGTGCTGGGTAGGCGTTATTTCTAACCTGGCATTCGCCATTTCGAGTAGGAAAATTCCTTAAAAATTCCACACTTACATTGACCGGCCACGGGATTCGAAACCGCAAACTTCCGAGTTAAGTCCACGACATTACCGCCTCGACCGCACATTATTTCAGTCAGAAAGTTTATGTACCAAAATTATGTTGGTTTACTATTGTTGAAAATAATAATAATAATAATAACAATATTATAATAATAATGTTTTATTTTGCGACCTTATCCAATTAGATAAGGATATTATTTCAGGCATCTTTCTTTCGTTCTTTATTTATTCAATCGACTTTTGTTACTATTATTATTACTTTTATTAATAATAATACTATATTATTAAAAATAGTAATACATTATAGACCACATCCAGAGCCTTGTGTGAAATAAACTACGCAGCATTGTAGTTTTTTTTTTTTCTGAAAGTAAGAAAAGTATTGAAATACTTTTCAAACATATCGTACCTGATGTACCAACTACGAATGTAATTTAATATGTTAATAAATGAAACTATTAAGAAAATTACCAATATGTTGTTGTGCTAAATACCATTATTTCTATCGTTTTAAATTTAGTGGGTGCCTTCTTCAACCCGCCCACTTCTGTTAGGCTAATGGAATGTACATATTTAATTAGAAAACACATTTCTTCAAACATGAAGACAACTTACCTACGTGTTGTACATGCATGCCATCTTAATTTCTTATCCCCTCTCCCATCTACTTGAAAAGCTTTTTGTACTATCGCATTAGTGCAACTAATGGCTTAATGGTTTAATGGCTTAATAATCGAAATGGCTAAATTTTTACATTAAACATCTAGGGTTTTAAACAGATACTTAAATGTGAAGACTATATAAGTTCCTTTTGAATACTTAAGGTGAAATTCATAAATCCGTAAGACCTATGGGTTTAAATTGACAAATTCTGTTTTCATAACAAATTCTTAGTTCAGAATTAAGAGTTAGACACATGCTGTATAAAAATAATAACGTGTCCAAAAACCGAGTAATCTTGTACATTGCATGATGTACTAATCTACTATTAATACCAGTGACTCAAAATTAACAGTGTTCATAAAAATGACACAAAAATGACAGATTTGCACTTTACTTTTTATTCAATGCAATTTATTGATTTACAGCGTGGAATAAGAGAGTAATTTACTAGATAACTAATTGCAGAATAGGAAACGGTAAATCTATTTACATGTTTAAAAAAATCGTACATTTAAGAAGTCGTTAAATCGAATCATTATATTTTATTTGCAGTGTTATAGAACGCTAATAATAATAATAATAATAATAACAATAATAATAATAATGTCTCTCAGCATTTCACACAATTATGTGTTAATTCCTACTTATTAATTTATAAAATAATAATATTATTTAATAATACGGTTAAATCAAATCATTATTTATGTTCAAAATTTAAAAGATCTGTCAAAATAAATATTTACATTCTGTTTTGATTAAGCTTAAAGAATGTGGGGTACTTAGAATACTTAATAAATCGAAGAATACCGGCCTACACTGACTTATGAAAATATATTTAAACAGTGGCGTCGCTCTTGAACATGTGGAAGAATTTCCTCATTATATTTATACTCTCCGAGTGTAACTGCATGAGGGAAGACATCAATATAAACATCTTAGCCAAAACTGTAGGAGTTATTAAGAATTATTTTCAGTCCAACTGCATATTTCTGGTCTCTAACAAAGCGCATGACTACGACGGTAAGTAAACTAGAAAATAATGCTGTATGACATTTGACTAATAAGGAAAGTGTCAAAACTTCATGTTCAAAGCTAGGTACTTTAAAATTTTGATGGCAGAAATGATTCGCTATAACAAGGTCACGTCCAAAAACTCAGTTATTTCCACTAAAAATACTCCAAAGACGCCCTAATTTTGTATTGTTTGAAAAAAAAACATTATATATAACAGGAGTGGCCAACTATCTGATTTCTGAGAGCCGCAATATAAGGGATGAACTTTGAAAAAAAAAACCGCACTTAATTTCGGGTAAAGTAGAACTTAAAGTAGACCCTAATAGTATTTTGGTTTATAGTGGACTGTTATAGATTGATTTAGTGCATTTCTTAACGTGTTTATACTTACTAAAGAAAACCGACAAATTATTTACACTTTTTCGGGTGTCATCTATGCTGTTAACTGCTTAAAATATGGGAGTTGCCTTAAAGCAGTTCAGACAAGTTCACTTAAATGATCAACACATAAAACTGCTCGATGCTTAGATTTGATTAATTTAAGTGTTGAATACAATGATTCACAAGAATAGGTTGTCCCAAAAATGGAGATAAGTATTTTGGTTTAACCTGTAACCTTGTTTCCTTTTAACCTTTTAACCTTCTCATTTTAGAGACTCTTCTAACCTTTGATACTTTTAAATTAATGAATTTCATATTGTTCCTATGAGGGTAAAGTTATATAATCACGTTCAATATCACCACCTTATACCCTCAAAAAAATCAAACTTAGGATTACTTGAGAATAATAATAAGATATTTCAGTAATTAATCTATTTTATTACTTGTGTATCTGTATACGACGATATATAAAACCCATGTCAATAAGTAATAAAAATGAAATTTGTTATAATTGAAATTATATAGCTGTTTACCTTAAAAATCAAATTCACCAAAGTGATATGTATAAATGTAGTAGATTAAAACTTTGGCTTGTCAATGTTATTCTAAAAATTAGATCTAGTCCTATTATAGTACACAGAATTAAAAATCCATTAAATTATATACACAAATATAAAACACTTCACCAAATGATATATAAAATATGGTATGTTACAACTTGGTTTGTCAATAATATTCTAAACTATTTTTGACAAATAAAATCTATTGAGTTGCATATATATTAAAATGTTGTCCTGAAAACATATGCACAGTATGCTGTGAAATATGTTATCTATTCACAATTTTAGTCACTTCATATGTAAAATATGTACTTAGGCTATGATGAATGCTATTTATATATTTCAGATGAGTCAGTTCACTATTAATTGTAACTGAACTACGATTACTGGAAAAAACACTGTAGCTGGAGTTCGGTATTCTTGGTTGAAGTTACACAGCTGAAATATCTTATTTTTCTCTTGAATCTTTGTCGTTTTCCTTGATTGAATATAACCCTCTGTTTGAATTAATTACAGAACACACCCAATAGCAATAAATTCGTATGCTCGCGAGATTAGTCACTCAGTATGTTGATTTTCAGCCGCGGGTCGGGTTAGTGAATGCCTCAAGGTTAGTAACATTTATATACATTCAATCTTACAAATATTTAGTTTTCTCATAATTTCCTCAATGTTAATAGTCCACTCATTCATTTAGGAACGAAGATGGCTCATTTTGGGCCGAAATGCATCTTCCATTAAAGAAAAACGACAAAGATTCAAGAGAAAAGTAAGATATTTCAGCTGTGTAACTTCAGCCAAGAATACCGAACTCCAGCTACAGTGTTTTTTTCCAGTAATCGAAGTTCAGTTATAATTAATAGTGAACTGATTCATCTGAAATATATAAATAGCATTCATCATAGCCTAAGTACATATTTTACATATGAAGTGACTAAAATTGTGAATAGATAACATATTTCACAGCATACTGTGCATATGTTTTCAGGACAACATTTTAATATATATGCAACTCAATAGATTTTATTTGTCAAAAATAGTTTAGAATATTATTGACAAACCAAGTTGTAACATACCATATTGTATATATCATTTGGTGAAGTGTTTTATATTTGTGTATATAATTTAATGGATTTTTAATTCTGTGTACTATAATAGGACTAGATCTAATTTTTAGAATAACATTGACAAGCCAAAGTTTTAATCTACTACATTTTTACATATCACTTTGGTGAATTTGATTTTTAAGGTAAACAGCTATATAATTTCAATTATAACAAATTTCATTTTTATAACTTATTGACATGGCTTTTATATATCGTCGCATACAGATACACAACTAATAAAATAGATTAATTATTGAAATATCTTATTATTATTCTCAAGTAATCCTAAGTTTGATTTTTTGAGGGTATAAGGTGGTGATATTGAACGTGATTATTTGATACTTTTGTTACAGTACTTTTTTCCCCCCCAAAAATCGAATGATTGAGCGCCTCTCACTTTTAGACTGTTTTAGTCCTTCGTTCATTTTCATCTTGAATTATTTTAACCCCACAGCTGCCAAATCAAGACCAATTAGCCTTGAAAGGGTAACCATTCTTCATTACGTCAATAAGAAATTGGTTTAAAAGAAACAGGTATTAACGGGTTTTTTTTTCAGGATTTCTTGAGGGCTGCATAAAAATAGCAAAATACCGGTGCCATGGTCACACCTGTTGTATAAGTATAGCCTTTAATGGTTGGACTGGATATCCCTTGTGTTTGGCACTCATCGTCCTACACCAACACGAAAAGGAATTAGGCCTATCCAGCTTTCATGCCTTATAGTATTTAAATTCCCATTTTAAGGCCCGGAATAAAAATAAATTTCGTATAGATTATCTTGTTGGGACAAATAATTTCTATTGCCAAAATTCCAAGGTAGATTTTGAGATGAAAACTCTTGACACTTTCCTTGCAAGATTTTTGAGAGTTCGTTCTCTTTCTTCCAGGATTTCATTATAAGGAACAATTAATACATCTGACGAAACTGTTTGTCCATGAAAGTGTGCAGACTGCAGCCGTTGATAAAGAATTTCTCGAGGGAAAATGTAAACAAACTAGACCGTTTTATATATTTCCTCACTGCACACTCTTCGATTCAAAACAGGTATGGGAATGTTTTCATTTCACTTTTTATGCATTTAAAAAAATGAACTTTTCACCCAAATTAATCTCACGAATTTTATTTTACTTCCTTTAGGAAGACTAATCACTATTCTGGAAATACGATGATCCGTAGAAAATAGGCTAACTTTACTTGTCAGAAGCTTTTTTTCATAATTTTTTTCATAAATTAATATTATACGAATTAATTAATATTAAGTTATATAATGTCATAAATTAAATTTTTATTTTAATGGGAATGGGAATTTTAAAACCTGTATTAGAGTTATTATTTCTTTGGTCGCATTTACGGACTATCCGTACAGCTTAGCTGCTCATAACTTGGAATGTTTCTAGCATTTATACATTAAAACCCTGGAATAGAAATAAAGGCGTTTTACAACATCGTAAATTTACGGGACATTAAATAACCACAATAGATAGAATAAACTCTGTGTAGCAGCCAATACAGGTGCTTACTCGGCCTGATCTGTCAATAAACTCATCAGTGGAATTACTACCTTTCTTTTGGATGCCAGTATAGCCTATAGCTGAAAAACATTTACCATAGGCCTAATAGTTTTTTTCTACAAGTTTCTTGCTATAATATAAATTAAAATCAAAGTAGAAATATCCGAATTACATCTTCACCTTCGGACCCTAAATACCAAAGCCCCATATGCTTAGGTCAGACATAATGAATGAATGAATCCATTGATAAATAATTATTAATATAACATGGGATCCGTGCCTTTGATGCTCAAGAGCTTATCTTCCACCTTGATATGTAGGGTTTAATTTCCTGACAAGCAGAGATGGAATCAGTGTCGAAATAAACATATAGCTTACTTTTGCGAAGATTTCTCAGAGCATACATCACTTCTACCATATCATTATACCATCATTCTCCAATAATTAATAATAATTTCTTTCACTGAAAGTTGACACTGCCTTAAATACCCTGACTGAAATGCCGACTAAAAAACCAATTATCATAAAGTTCTAAGGGTAGGCCTACGCCATAAATTAGGCTGAATTCAAAAGTCCTTGCTTTTTCTGTTGATATAGGTATCGCCTTTCATAAATACGCCAGCAAAATGGTTGGTTTTCTTATCAGAAGACTGTAATAGGATGGACCTTTTCAATAAGATGAATATTTCAATTGACTGTGAATTTTATGTGGCAGAAATAAGAAATGACACAGTAGAAATACAAGAAATCTATCGAGTTCATGCACACTTTCCTCTGGAAATTCGGAAAGTCGGGAGCTGGTCCCCTACCGATGGATTACAATGGACCAGTACTTCTATGCACAAAAGGAGGAGCGATTTGCAGGGGACGAGTATTCGAGTTGCTTACTCTGATGTAAGTTACGTTGAGATTGATCAAAATTAATTAATTTTATTAAATTGTAGAATAAAGTATCCAGATCGAGGTATATTATTATTAACTTTGCATTCGGTATGGCGGTATCTATAATATAAGAGTAAGCGTGGTTTGTAATATAATTGTGCATATTAAAAGACGCAGTAGATAACATTAAAATAAATGTAAAACCTATTTTACATTTTGTGATTACGTCCATGCTTAATGAGCCAATTGCGTTAAAAAGGTTCCGCTGGAAGGCAACGGCGCACTGCCAGATTAATCTTCCGGCTGGCAATGACCTCTGTCACGCATATAAAAACAAACTCTATAGTACAAAGACATCTTACTTAGACGTCGCCTTATTTCGCGGAGTATGTGGTGCACACAATAAACTTTGCATTTAATTTGCACGAAAACTATCAGCTTTAATTGCAAAACCACAAAGAGAAAATATATTCCTTATTCTTTCCTCTCCTGAAGTGAAAAAGATAAAGAACAGTATAGCCACTACTTACCGAGTAAAGCATGCTTAAGACAATTATTTTCTAAGAAAAATAATAATTTGGACGAACATGGTATTTGATTTTTTTGTTTCTACCGAAAAAATAAAGTATGCACAGTTATACTACTTGGACCCTGTATAACACACAGTGATAATAATTATAGTTGTGGCTATTGTATACCACTAGTTTATCAGAAAAGTTTACTTACATTCATGAAAGTTGTAATGAAGAAGAGTTCGTTTATATTTATTTAATAAAATATGAACCCGCTTGCGTTATTATATATTATGTTGGGTATTCTATAATGCTATAGTTTCCTCAACCAAAACATGCACCTTACATATCTAAATATATTTACATAATTTAAATGTCTTTGTTTTTACTCTTCCCTTCATAAATCCCTAAATGAGATACCTTCTTCTTGTAGTCCTTTCAATCCCATACACTTTTTCACTCCGTTCATCCAATTTTTCCTTGGCCTCCCTTTTCTGTTTCTTCCCGCTGGTTCCCACTGCATTATTATTTTGGGTACATTCCATCATTCATCCTACTTACATGTCCACCCCATTGTAATCTTTTGGTATTAATGTTTTCTACTATATCCTTCTCTATGTTCATTATCTCATTTAATTCTATGTTTTCTATCCTTTCTCTCCTTGAGTTCCTGGCCGCTCGTCTCCAATTATCAATTTCTGTAACTGTTTATTTTTTTGTCTTCTACTTATTGACAACGATTCTGCTTCGTAGTCCACAATATTATACTTTCTACTATTCTAATATATTATAGGCTATTAGTTTATTTGATTTTTCCAAAATGTTACTCCTCCACAGTACTGAATTTAACATTCCAATAACTCTTTTCTCTTGACATATCCGACCCTCAATTTCTATTTTCGGTGTTCCGGTGGACAGCAGGATTGAGCCTAAATATTTAAAATTTGTATCCTTCTTAATTCTGTGTCCTCCGATTTCAATTTCATCCTTACTCCCAGTCATGCATTCTGTTTTATTATAATTTATTTATAATCCCTATTTTCTATAATCTTCGTGGAGTTTCCTACACATGAAATCTCCAACATCGCTGCCCCGAGCTACTATCACTTAGTCATCCGCAAATAGCAAATGTTCTAGTCTTTTCTTGGCTGTCGAAGTTAAATACTTAGCGAAGTAAATACACAAAATATCAGAGAGAGTTTATTAATATGATTATAATCTATAGTATCTATTTCTAAATAAAATTGGATGTCAGAATATAGCTATCTTGAATGTGTTGTTTCTCATTTTCAATAATTTAACATAAACTGAGTTTCATATAGCAGAAGTTGGCAAAAGAAATCTTAAACAGTACTCGCCACATGTAATTCACACTGCAAGGTAAAGAAACTCACGTGTTGTTTCCATGACATCACTATCGTTTACAGTGTACAGGGCTGGCTTGAAATTGTGTTTTGAAATATAAATACTTTAAAGAAACAATGTGTTTCAACGTAGTGTTGTAGATTTTGAATTAGTTTAGAAAAGGGGATGTGATGTTGACAACAGAAATAATGTATGCGTGTGTGTATATATATACATATGCATTTTTTTTGCATCTTCAAGATATTGAAAACTCATAACTGCATTCTTCAAACAAAGTTTAGATCGAACAGAATAAATGGCCATATATCGGTACTAAAGTCACATTGGATTTATTACAAAAGGATATATAAAATATGCTTTCAAGATAAAATAAATAATTTTGGATAACAGTTGTCTAGGTGTGTTTTGTCACATACAGTCTACTGAGAACAGCAGAGTATAAACTACGATCTTGCTATCACATTACACTCATATTAAAATCGTGGCATCCTTCAGTAAGAATCTCATTAAGATTATTTTCTTACATAAATCAAATAATTGTAGTATCTGCTTTTTTAAGTTTTCATGTTTATAGGTAGCTATGTTCGCTGGACAAACGGTAATTGAAAATGGAAAAGTTGTGGACGTTAAAGGAGGTATGGGTGTTATATGGAAGCTGTTAGAGAAGAGAATGAATTTCACGTAAGTTGATTAGCAATAATATTTTTAAGTTTTTTTTTTATTAACCTAACTATTATTATTGGTGTCCACCGCTGTAGCTCAGGGGATGCGTTCAATCCTCTCACGCAGCGGGCCCGGGTTCGATTCCTGGTCGGGACAAGTTACCTAGGTGGGGTTTTTCTGGGGTTTTCCCTCACCTTTGAGACAAATGTCGGGTAACTTTAGGCCCTTGTGGTCCCCAGATCTCATCTGGCCGTCATTATCATCTTCATCCCATCCTCGCCTTGTTTGGAGTGAGTGTGTGTGTGAATGGTGTGTCTCGTCCTATGTGTTCGTGTTGTCTCGGAGGTGGCCCCGGCATTGGGCTGATCACTCATCCGGGGAGGCCCTCCATGTCCTTGTCTGGTCAAAAAAGTTTGTATGTGATCCAAAGATAATCCCTCTCCCGACAGGTCGCGGCCCTGTAAGGCCCGGGCGGCTTGGGTCGCTTAAATCCTAAAAGGGAGAGGTGAAACTACGATAAAGAAAGAAAGAAAGAAAGAAAGAAAGAAAGAAAGAAAGAAAGAAAGAAAGAAAGAAAGAAAGAAAGAAAGATTATTATTGGTAGTATTATTTTAATTATATCTGTTAATATGGCCAATACTAATTTCCCCCACGCATCAGCTTGGTAATGCATTTTTCTTAGCTATGTAAACAGAATTCTTCAAATTGAATTCTTTTTTATACACTCTCGTTAATTTTTGCTCTTAAAGGAAAAACTACTGTGAAGGACTTGCTCTTTTTACAGAAAACGGTCATGTATTAGGTACCGTACAGTATTAATTTATCTTTACGTTATGCAAGTTTTAAGAGAGGCATGGTAGCCTATACATGTTTAAAACTTTAATTCTGGTAGTGAACCTAGGCAGCGTTCACACTGAGGCGATAAGCGATATATCGTGAGCGATATACGATACGCGACACGCACGGACAGAACTTGAAATCTAAAGGGAGGCTATAAAAAGGTCCACAGTCGCGCGATAGCGCAACATATCGCAAGCGATATATCTCTCGAAGTGCAACATGCCGGTCGCTTGAGCGATTAGTTGCTTACGATATTTCGAGCAGTGAACATGTCGCGAAGAAGAGAAGACAATTCTGTAATTCATTTCATTCATTTAGTGAAAGCTCATGAGTGCATCAGGAACTATTCCATTGCCGCATTTAGTAAGACAAATGTGACGAATGCAGCATGGAGAAAAATTGCAGCAGAAGTAAAAGACACAGGTAAATACATTATTTATTTATTTATTTATTATGTAAGACAAGTAATTAATCAAAATGTCATATTATTAACTCATAATGTAAATATTTGTAAAGTTCCCACCACATTTTTATCGTCCAGGTCGCGCCGATTTATCGCTCGCTGACTGAACCTTCCTAGCAATATATCGTCACAACATATCCCTTGCGATATAACGCTTATCGTATATCCCCTAAAGACATCCCCATTCTGGTAAAATTACAAATCGTACACTACTTAAATCTGAATGCATGAAACAGAGTACCAAATTGATTTAAAGTCTGAATTCGCCATGTGTTCTGGAGTTCTTCTCTGGGCTGGTTTGCCGTAAATTCTCATTCTGAATTAATGAAACAGTGCTCTTACGAGAAGGGGTAAGTATAGAAGCTTTATGGGCCATTCAGATAGAAACTTAACGGTAAACGTAAGAACGTAAACTTAAACGCAAACTTTAGCACGGCATTGAGCATTCGCAATGAAAACATAAACGTAGGTAACAACCAATCACAAACGAGAACGTGAACAACTGATAAAATGGCTGCAGCAGACGAAAATACTTTCATGTTTCTATTAAACATATGTAGGCCATTAAAAATTGAAATCATACAAGCGTATGCAGGCACATAAAAATTAACAGAATATTATATGGGCTGTATTTAATACTGTAGTTCATTTCTTGGGGAACTAATTTTCATATATTTTCCTTCAATGCCGCATCTTTATAAAATGGATGCCATTTATCATAACGAGGAGTTTCTCATTCATAGAATACTTCTTGGCTACTTCCACTTCCGTCTCCTGTTCTGTTCTCTGATTGGTTGTTTCGTTATTTTTCGCATAAACGTAACGCAGAAACTTGGTGTTTGCAAGCTTCTACGTTATACCTTTAATTTTACGTTTAAGTTTCACGTTTACGTGATGCATTGTGAATGGTCACATTGAAAAACATGGCCCCAAACTTCTATGTTAACGTTACGTTTACGGTTAATTTTCTATCTGAATGGCCCATTACGGCTCTCCTTACGATTGGTATGTGCATATAATGATTTTTCTTATTGACTTCATATCGATATATTTTCATATTTTATTCAGATCAGATTTCTCCTCATGTTCCCGCGAATGGGGATGGAAAATGGAAAATGGTTCCTGGAACGGCATGATAGGCGCAATTCAAAGAAATGAAGCTGACATTGGTCTCGCATGTTTTACTATGTCGCCTTCTCGCTTAGATGTGGTCAATTTCTTGGTCCCCATCGTCGGCAGCGAGTAAGTGTAAATAGTTAATTTCGATGTAATTAATATGTAAATAGTTAAATTCCGATGTAATTAATAAAACGGATTGTGGTGATGTCCGGTCAAGAAAACCACCAATAACGGCCATGGGTGTCGGCATGCTGACCACATGCCCCCCAATCCTGCCATCTGCCTACGGGAGATGACGCAGCGGTCGGGTGGTAGGCCAAGTCCCTCCAGGGATGTAGCGCCACGGAGTTTAGTTTTTTTTATTGTGGTGATGAGGACTCGGTATTATAAAATGCTACCTAATTGCTTAAATCACTATTTTGTTGCAGCTCAATGGTGTTTATCCGTCAAGAAAACATATATGACATGAACTGGGGTAGTTATCTAGCTCCCTTCAGGTGGCACTTATGGGCAGCATTATTAACAACAATTATATTGCTTGCTATTGGTCTGAAACTCACGGTTGACGTCTACCATCCAAGACAGAACAAAAACCAACCATTCAGTAATATATTCGCTACGATGCTATGCATATTAAGCAGTATTTGCGGACGAAGTAAGTATCCGTATTTTTAAATCGATCTTGAGATAAGAAATGTTTCATGAAATTCACGATATATTTAGTTCATCTATGTAGAGGAAAAATATTATATTAATAAATCGAATACTGTTAAAAAATTACAGTTTATCTCACTTGACGTAGTTAGTTTTAATCTTTATCATATTTAAAATAAATAAATGCGGCCTGCAATAATTTAATTAACAAAAAACGAACGCTTAATCTTCAAAAAGTCGAAGAGCACTGTTATAGAACACCAAGCTGTGACCCCATAAATTACTATAGTTTACCCTGGGTCAAGAGGTAACATTTTAGTATTGGTAAAATAAACAAAGAATAACAGTGCTTATCTTTACATTTCAGATCAGGATGATATGCCAGAATCTAAATCAGGAAGAATTATATTCCTAACAACATATCTGGCAAGCGCAGTCATTCTGGCTGCCTACTCTGGAGCACTCGTCTCTTTCTTAGCAGTTCAACGCACGGTTCTTCCTTATAACACTCTGGAAGAACTTATGTATATAGGAAAATACACATTATATATAATGTCAGGAGTGGAGCTTTCCTATTTTGAGGTAAGACAGAGGTTAATTAATTTTTGTGTGCAGAATTCCCACATTTGTACAGATGACTATCTTTCAAGACTCGTAGTATAATTATTTCGTTGAAAAAGACGATTAAATCACTATCAATAAACTAATTTCCATTCTCTGGTAAATGAACCCAGTAGATCAGGAAAAACTTTTTCTCGCAAAAAAACTGGTTCTCTGGTGACACAGCAGCTTTAATCTCTGGGGTAACCCTTTCATGGTCAAATTATATGGATGCACCAGCATTTAAATGCAATATATTCCTTTTCATAGTCTACTGGTGCCTCCAATTCAATGTTTCTGGCTTGGATTGAAATTTCCTCGGGATTATCATTCATATTTTCCCAAGCTTTTCATAAATACTAGTCCCTATGCATTATTGTTTACAAAAAGCGACTCATATATTTAGGGTCCTGATTTACTGGTGAAATAAAATGGCTGATTTCGGTGTTAACTTCCTTCTATTTCGGTGGGTATTTCGTGAAATAAATTACTTATACTACATTGGGAACATTGCGCAATGATAAACTTTGGCTCTTTATTTACATGAACTAACACCCCCCATTTCCATATTCTTCTACCCTTGTATGAACTGAAGTAACTTTCAATTTAGGCATCATTAGAGTTAATGTTCAAATATAATGACGAGAAATACAGTGCGTCCGAGAATATTCTCCGCAGCGGCTAATTGTTGGAGAGGCAGCTAGCTGCAGCAGTTAAGTTGGTGCTCATCACAGCCGATCATAGCAGGTGCTGGAAGTGCACCCATTGATAAAGGGACAATGGTCTGCATACACAGCTGACGGTTTGTTTTTATAAAAGCTCGTGTTGCCAGCGTAACTGCTGCAGCTAACCCTCTCTCCAGCAAATAACAACTGCGGAGAATGTTCTCGGGCGCACTGTATTATCGTAATTTCTATTAAACACCATCAGATAGCCATTTGCAATCTTTAGTGCCAACCATACTACTGTGGATAAAAGGCGAAATCTGTTGAATACAAGTAACAAACATTCTACACTCTTCTGCTGTAATCGATCATAGGCATCGCTAACTTGGCAAAGACATAGCAGGAAAGGAGTGTACTCAACAGTACAAACCAGGTCACAGACAATCTTTGTAATTGATCACAAATATCGATAAATCGGTAAATATTCGACAGCCACAGAAACAGCAGAAAAAAAAGCATGCTGCTAAGAAGTAAAAAATACAGTACACCAAAACAGGATATTGTGATTTTAAGGCACATTTTCGTGCTCATTTCTCACTTTACGGACAGAAGGGTCATAGTTCGCACTTATAGACACATTTCGCGGAATCGAGTAAATTTCGCGATATTTCGTGGATTCAATTTGGTTCATATTGGTATTTTAAGCATATAAAAGCTAAATATAGCTAAGGGAGGTTGTTTTATAAAATTTCGCGCTTATCGTTGTTACCAAAAAATACGGCCCCTATATATAATCCATCTAATACCGTAATACATACTGATACGTACGGTTCTTTGTTGTTCAGCGATTCAAGTGGCTGTGGGAATGGGACGTTAACAAATGGCTGACTAGTTTTTATTATAATTAATTATACGTATTATTGTTTCAGATCATATAATTTAGAGAGCTTTTACTAACAAAATTGTATGCATCACGTACGCAAAAGCTTTATCGGACTCATCCAGTATTACTAGATTCGTCCGCTAAAGCGTTATTTTGCGTACTTGATACATAAATAGCTATTATTTTTATATTCTTAAAATTTGTAAAATGTTGGTTAGATCTTTATCCGTGAAACCATTCTTTCTTAAAAATCACACTCAATTGAACAAACTAAAATTACATGATTAGATAAAATCTGCCAAGTCTTCAAAACAACTGTAGTTACAGAATTTCATCCCTAAGCCTAGAAGGCTTAAGGAGGAAGCACATTACCTCCGTTCCGTTGGATATTATGTCGCCAGCGTGCAATCGCCCACTGCTTCAGTTCCGTACGCTTCAGCATTTCCTATGCTTTCAATGTCGACATAATATCCAGATTAACTGGACAGAATGGAGGCAGTCAGGGCCGTAGCTAGGCGGTGGCGAGATGGGCCCCCGCCAAGGGCGCAGGTATAAAAAGGGCGCAAAATTAACCATGAAAAATACCACTTTTTTAGGCAATTTATCAAGCAATAAAAATTCTTGATTTTATGAATTAATTATTTTTTAAGTAGTTCAATCGTCTGAAAATTAGGTTTAATACTTAGTTCTTTTTCAAATTGAGGTTTAGGTTTTCTTTGATAATAACAGTGTTTTTATATAAAAATAATAAACAATTTTACAGAAATTTAAAAAAATTGATCAGACCCCCCAGTATTGGAGGGCGCAGATTTGTCAAACTCGCCAAGGGCGCAGAAGGACCTTGCTACGGCCCTGGAGGCAGTGTGCTTCCTCCTTAAAGCTCTCGGGAAGGCAGCATATGCTCTAAATAGGAGAACATTTCTTCTATGCTCTTCAAATAATATGAGACTAATTATTTATCTTCATTTTGCAGGAATCCAACGACGTATTAATGTCAGACATCTATAAGAAGTTAAACACCACTGGTCAGATTTTGACTGAAAGCGATCATTATGCTGCATTGAATAACTTGTGCACGATACCCAAAGTTGCTCTTTTTTGCTCAACGATGATACTAAGAGCTAGGGACTGTCAAATTATAGGCTTGCCCAAGACTCGTATACCTGGAGCCCTATCAATGGTGATACATAAGAACTGCTCATATAGAAGATTGATTGATTTCCAGTAAGTATAAAAAAGCCATTGATTGTACAGTACAGCAGACTGATCTTAATTGTGGTATTACATATAAGTTAGATGATATACCTCTATATGGCCTCAGCATTGGGCTGAGCATCCATTGAGGAAGCCCTATCAAGTGAAGTAGTGTATTATTTCTTATTATTATCAATATCACTAGGTTTTGTAAAGTGATACCTATAGGCCATGGAGGCCCAGAGGGTTCCAAGAGGTTGAGGCTCCCAGATTTTGGACATTCGGTACGTGAAGATGGTAAAGTTGTCAGCCTTACGCACCGGCCGCCTTTATCCCCAGAATTGCTCCCGGTACTCATTTCTGTTAGAGGCTGAGTCGACCCCAAGGCCATAGTGCCACCAGAAGGATTAGGCCAGAAGGAAGGAAGGAAGGGATATTGAAAAACTCCAACGGAATCGAACCCGCGACCTTTCGGATTGTAGCGCAGCGCCTCAACCACTAAGTTACGGCGTACCCCCACTGGGTTTTGTTGCTGAAATAACACAAACCCAGCAACAATGACCCAGAGGCGTCTGATGATAGTGTCACATAAGGGCAATTTTATTTTTCTTGATTTTCATTCTGTGTTGGTTAAGGTAGTTAAATATATACTCAGGCCCGTAGCAAGGTCATTCTGCGCCCTTGGCGAGTCTGACAAATCTGCGCCCTCCAATACTGGGGCGTCTGAACAATTTTTTTAAATTTCTGTAAAATTGTTTATTATTTTAATATAAAAACACTGTTATTATCAAAGAAAACCTAAACCTCAATTTTGAAAATGAACTAAGAGTTGAATTTTCAAGGTACTAAAACCTTATTTTCAGACGATTGAACTACTTAAGGACATGGATCTAAGACATTATATTCAACCCTCTCCAAACAGAATTTAACCGTACGCCCATGCCGGGATATAATAATTAACCCTAAACACTTAGTCCTGAACGCCGGAAAAGGATTTTTCACTACTGAAAATTCCCCAACCGGGACCGCCGGGGCGGAAGGCAGGCGAGCTACGGACGACCCACCCACGGCGGCGGACTTACGCTATAATTATGAAACGATCTGGAACTTAGTTCAGAGATCGATTACAAAAATAGATGTAGTCAAATTACATTATATATCGTTTTAACAAATTGATTAAACTAAACCAAGCCACTATCATGTAAAGCATGCGAGACTTAATCTAAGAGTTATGAATAAAGAATATGAAATGCCTGATTTCTGTAATAAAGATAGAAGAAAATATTGTTATTTGTAGACAAAATATGTTAATTGGAGTGAATTCCTGTATACATTTTTATTTTTATCCCATTTTAAAGTGATTACGCCTACGATTAGAACGCATAATAGGTATGCGCTGATATATGTTTCCTATATGCCGTTTGTGCTTTTCTCTATTTCGTAATTTTTACTTTCTCCCATATAAGCTTTGCCTAAGTTTTTCTGTGCAATCTTGTAACTCGTATATGCGAAAAAGTTAGTGTGACTTATTTTGCACCATTTATATCACTCGGGGAAGTGTTATATTGCATGTTCACAGGTACCTAACCTAAATACAAAATTTTGTTTTCATACGACTTTCCGTTCTGGAGCTAGGATGTTCACAGACATCCACGCAGACACACATACACACAGACATGTTTCCGAAAATAGTATTTTTAGATTCAGGGGACCTCAAAACATGTATTTATGTTAAAAACTCAACTTCGAATTTGGAGGTCGAAAACAATACTTCCTCTACCTTTAGTACCTATGGTACTATTTTTAAAGGGACTTTACGTGAAGGTGTACCTGTAGTTGGGTTAGGTACTTTCTGAGGATGTGACACGAAGATTGGCGACAAGAGGACTTTACATGAAGAAAATTTCGTTTGTCGCGATTTTCTCGAAAACGGTTCAAAAGATTTTCTTTAAATTTTGCACATGAGTTGCTTATACTAAGAGTTAAAACTTTTATTTGAAAATTGTTGTTAGAAAAAATTCTCTGAGTACGCGCTTGCCTCTTGTAACGGAAAATCGTACGCAAACAAAATTTTGTATTTGGGTTAGGTACCTTTCGGGGATGTGACACGAAGATTTGTGACGACTTTGTCTTATTTTTAATGGAACTTAACATGAAGAAAATTTCGTTTGTCGCATTTTATCGAAAACGGCTCCATCTAAGAGGCTAACTTTTATTTGGGCAGAGGAAGTTATGTGAGTTTCACATCAGACTTTTTATTGAGGAAAACTTGGAAACTATTGACAATGATGATTTCAGCCAATATGAGAATCTTCGCACATTTCTGGAAAATAAGAAGATAAAAAAATACTATAAGAATTGCCAGCAGAAATGGTGAACACGTTTTCAGAAATTTGAATTCAAGCTGTAGTATTAATTTTCCAGTATGGAAGGAATGAAATCGACCGCAGAAAGAATATTGCACATTCTAATGTATGAGATATGTTCTGAATTTTACATTAATGGATTGCCCCCCCCCCCAATATTAATACAAATTGTCAGCTAGAGACTGGTCATGTCTAGTTGTAACCAATGAAAGATATTTAAAAATTTATATTTTAGACTGGCTGGGTGAGGAGCCACGGATTTTTCTGCGGTAGAGAGGTCTGGTAGGGGTGAACTCAGCCTCGTGATTCAAATTGAGGAGCTACTTGATAGAGAAGTAGCGGCTCCGGTCATGGAAACCACCATTAACGGCCGTGGGTGTCGGTATGATGACCACATGCCCCCCAATCCTACCGTCAGCCTATGGCAGATGACGCAGCGGTCGGGTGGTAGACCTAGTCCCTTCTGGGATGTTAGCGCCAAGGAGTTAGTTCGGTGAGGACTCAAAAAATCAATATCCATACTCTATTACATCGTGTTACCAACGTAAAATTGGCCTGGTCTCAGTGTCAAGTGCTACTCACACAGTTCCTACGCGTACAAAATTACGCATAGACCTACAACTCGGTTCATTCACGTACTGGGTAATTCCACTTATTTATTAATGGAATATAATTTTAAAACTTGGAACTCCCACAAAATAGACAATGTCCGAAAATATACTAAATAGAAGCATGATATTAAAGATAAGTTACCAGTATCGTTAACATTTTAAAGTAAACGTCTACATGATATTTATTAAATTTCTCTTTTTCAGTTTACAAGAAATGAGGTACAACGGTGAGCTGAGCAGAATGCGAATAACGCAATGGGGTGAGAATTTTCAAGATGAATCAGAACCATCTTTTCAAGTGACAATGGATTCAGTCGCACCTGTATACGTTATGCTTATAATTGGAATTATTATCTCTATCTGCTTACTAGCCATTGAACGGAAAGCACGCCAACGATTAAATAATTTTATTACATTTTAACACATACCATCAGGCGTAAACTGCCAGTATTTAACTATTCATTGTTATATATTTTTCAAATTGTGTTTGTTGTTCATCTTAAAGAAGATAGAATTTTTTAAATGTTATGACTTCTAACTTTATTAATATTTGGGTAATATTGTGAATCTAGATAAGAATATACCAATAGATATACCCTTACAGATATACTCAGATGGATATACCCAGTAGATATTATAAAAGACAAAATGTCAACTACATGTTTATCTGATCTCATTAATTATTTTTTATTTTTTAATTTTATTCTGCCAACTACAGGAATAAATCCCAATTACAGTTGGCGTAGTTTCGCCAATACATGTTGTACAGTATAAAAATTCAATACAATAAATGAACGAATGTGTGAGGATAAAGAAGAGAAAAAAATACATAAATGATTTACAATAACTACAATTAACTTAACAAGACATTCTAAAAATTAAGCCAAATCATATGGAACATATAACAGTTTATGAAGAAGTCCTATATACTGATTCAATGACAAGTCAAAATCCAGAAGAGCATTTTGAAGTGATAGAGAATTATATCGTTTACACATTTGAATGAAAGATGAACATTCTAATATTTTTGACCTAATGACAGGAATATATAACAATTCCCTATTATAGTCTCTGATACTACCAAGTTCAGCGTATTGTTCATTAAAGAAACATGCCGGAATATTTAGTCTTCATGTTTTTTCTTCTCCCGTTTTCTTGAATACAGTGCACGCCGCTTATTGTGATCACTTCGGAACGCAGCTAATCTGATAATATTAACCGATTGATAACAGTAGCCGAAGGAATTAAATGAAAATGATTTATTCATATATAAGATAATACACTACAAAACAGAATTAAAAACATTTATTCATAAAATAATACGTAACTGTAGGCTAAATCATTGAACCACTTATAGGCTAATACAGTAATAGAAAACAATCAACTATTCTTTCAACCGGTAACATTGTTTTTAATTGTTTTTAATTTCATTTAAGAGTCCATTAACCAATAACCCATACTCAGTTACGAGTTAAGAGTGTTTTTGGAAGTCTATACTGATCTGTGGTGAACACCGTATAGCAAGACATCAAACGTTTGTCTGTTCAAGTATTTCTTTTTACACTAGCCGTCACTGCATGTCAACGCTGTTACCTTCATAAACCAAACGCTATAGCTAAACTGTGGGTGAAACATGCTTTACTGCTTAAAAGAGAAAATTAGGTAATGCCACCCCCTCGAACTGGTCATCCTGTGAGCAGGGAACAGAATTGTTACCTCCAGTACAACACAATAGTTGAGTTAGAAACGAAATCCTTAAAAAGTCGCAAAAAGGAAAATGTGAAAACATAAACCGAATCTTTGATCACAATAAACAGTAATTTTTCAATGTATCAGTATTAATACATAAGGTACTTTAAAAAAGTGATAACATTACCCGATTCATAACATTATCAATGATTACATTAAGCGGCATTCACTGTTTATATAGAATACGACAGAAATACGTTTTAGAGGTAAGAACAGGGACTAACATTTCTGAATGCACACGACTACGTGGTTTGATTTTTTCACCAGTTTAGTTTAGATTTTTTTATTAACAACTCTAATGTAAACACTTTCACCAATGAGATTTCAGAAAAATCCATTATTAGCTCTAAGTTTGTAATCTTAAGTCCATTCAGCATCATACAGGAAATACTATTTGGTTCTGGCATCCAGAGAACACTAGTGCCTCCATCCCTCCTCCCACCAATAATCCCCCCCCAATTCCATTCTATCACTAATGCTACCCTATTTCTTTTGACTCATCACAAAATGATAGCCTACGGTAAAATAAGTGTTTTTAAAATGGCTGGTTTATTGTTTTAGAAATATAATAAAATATACACACAGGTATCAAAGTGTACCGTATATTTACATTAAACAACCAGACGGGATTTCAGTAGTACTTTTTCTTTCTCTCTATGCTGTTAATAGCCTAATGTCATCATGGTTAAGGTTTTCTAAAACTTCCTTTTCAATCGTCATCGGTATGAAAGATTCCAATTTATGTTGACTCAAATTGCATCTCAATCTGTCGACACAAAAACTCCTCTCACTAGTTTGTATCTTATAATAATAATAATAATAATAATAATAATAATAATAATAATAATAATAATAATAATAATAATATAATAACAATAATCACAATACTAAGCCTTTCTTGCCTAGATCGACTAAGCATTAAAATGGAAACTTCTCTAATAAATACAAAAGAAAACTTCTTGGATGCAAGAAAGGTTATAGATTCATTGAGAAACACAGAATTTGACCTATGGTGCCAGCTCCCTCAGAAAGGTAAGGGCGTTATCTTGTTTAAAGAGTATACTCCAGCTAACAGATGGATTTACCACCACGAAGGCTTAACTTGTTCGGAGTGGAGAGATGCAATTAAGATGGTTGGCAATGTAACAGCAGTGCGTGCCATTCCTGGTAGGAGCCTAGATAATAACCGTTGTCGACACTGTCACAACGAGATCGAGACATTAGCTCATGTTCTTGGTTCTTGTCACCATGGTAATGCACTTCGCAATGCGAGACACCACTCCATCAGGACTGTCATTGCAAACGGTCTCCGGCAAGTTGGCTATGTAGTCCATGAAGAAGTTCATGGTTTAGCAGAGAAAGGAAGTGTTCGACGTATTGACATTATTGCCTACAAAGAGAACTCTGCTGCTGCTTACATCCTCGACCCGACAATAAGAATGGAATCTCATTTCAATCAGCCTCAGGAGGTTCATGAAGAGAAGCAAGCCATATATCAGCCTACAACACCGTATTATATGGCCAAATACAAACTTAAAAAAATAGAAGTCATCGGTCTTCTGATTGGAGCACGGGGCAGCATTCCATCTTTTTTCGTGACTGTGTGCAAGAGACTAGGGATTCCTAATTCCACCATTCTACAAGTTTCGAAACTGGCACTGAAGGGATCTGTCTCATTATTGCGCCATCACTTGTATAATTGATTTTTTTTTAAAGTTATGCATTATCTACTTCAATTATGATACAATTATTGAATTCGTAATATCTGGTAACTTCTAACTTTAAGTTGAATTTTTCTCAAACTGTTGGGTGTGTTATACTTCATTGTTAATAGAAGCACAGTAAGCTTTGTCATTTAGGCAATCTTGTAATCAAGAAAGCAAATAAAATAAAATAAATAATAATAATAATAACAATATTCATAATCATAAAAATAACAATAATAAAGTAATAGTAATAATAAATAATTATAATCAATGGTCAACAGACACCTTTCAAAGAAAATTAGGTCAAGTGCACCGGGTAATTGACTGAATACCCATATGACCAGTCCTACCCTGAATTCACTCTTAATTCCGTGTCTTTTTTTAATAATGTTATGTGATGATTACTAGTACATAACTTACCTCAATTTCGATATTTAGGAAAAGTCGTGGTTACAAGAGATTATCATTGCACGAAGGAAATAATATTAGAGAAATGATACCAATGACCAAAACTGCTTTCAAAAAAAAGATAGAAAGAAAGAAAGCTAAATAAATAAAAAATAAAAAATAAAAAAATTCTTCTGGCCGGAAAGCTAGATTTGCAGCTAAGGAAGAAGCTTATGGAATGCTACAAATGCAGTATTGCTTTATATGGAGCTGAAACATCGACGCTGACGAAAATGGGGGGAAAAAATTAAGGAGCTTTAAGTTGTGGTGTTCGAAGAAAATGGAGAAGATTCGGTGAACTGACACAATAACAAATTAAGTTTTAAGAAGAATGGATGAGAATAAATGTATGTTGGAAGTTGTAAGGAAAGGAAAAGATAACTGGTTAAGACACATCATAAGACGAAGAGGAATTATGCTGGAAGTAATCGCACGAAAAATAAAAAAGAACAAGCTTGGTAGAAGAAGAACTGAGATACCGGATGGCGTCAAGAACAAAAGAAGCTATGGAGAGTTAAAAACTGCAGTAGAAAATAGAAAAAGTTGGAGAGTGGATTTCGCATGAGGGTATGGACTCGATCTAAGGCAGAAATACCACCACCAATAATAATAATAATAATAATAATAATAATAATAATATATTGAAAATTATATCCAATGTCTCGTTGTTCATAATTTGATCTAGGGATGGTCAGGCCACGAAGTACACTCGGAGAGTAATTTCAGAAAGAAAACAGAAAGAAGAAGACCATCATGACGATTCGAATGGAAATACATCATAAGATAAGAGAGTTAGTAAATGTCCGAGTCAGAATCTTCTGAGGATATAGGACGAAAGAAAAACACAATTCTGAAATTATAAGAAGAGCCTAAGCGAAAGATCGCGTTAATTAATGAAAATTAATGTAAACATTAAGTATGACCAGGGGTATAGCCGCTAGCCCAAGAACATTGGGTGATAATAACTGGGCTAATAAATAAAAATAAATGTATTCCAGTGAAATGATATGGAGGTGACCTTTAAGGTTAAGTAAAATAACCGTATTAAAACTGAATTTCAACAGTCGCGGATTCTAAATTGTAAATATTCAATGCAATGATGAGGTTCTTATAATCAGACTGTACTCTTCGGTAGCTGTTTACGTTTGGGGACATCAAGAGTCCATGCACACTGACTCACAACCCCAGACTTTGCTGATTACATCATACTCAAGAATGCTGTACTCACTGTAAGGAAATTGGTGGGAGGGCTATGCCAGTACTCTTGCAAGAATTATAGACAACCCTCGATATAATGCCCTTCTTTACCGTGCCACCCTCGCACTGCGCCAATAAATGCAAGTAAAACACATAAGAAACCTCGTTACTGTGCCAATTCATGTAGGGTCAGAGAATATAAGACAAGATTGTTACAAAATATAGCTTGCAATGATTTTTTTTTTTCGGTTCTAGCATTATTTTAAAACTGGCGATTGCCAGGAAGATTATGAAAGAAACATACTGTACTGTATATTTGAGATGTGAGTGTTCCCCTGCCACTCATTAACTGTAAATGTAGTGCGATGGAATGTTAAGAAGTCTGATAGACAGCCTGCGTGAGGGTGGAACAGGTAGAAAGAGCGCTTCATACAATGAGACATTCCAAACTTTCACTTCTTTTAGCCCAATATCCATTCAGCAATACAGCACTGTATTATAAAATTTTTATTTTAAAAATCAAATTTTGTTTTAGTGCCACCTAATATTAGAGAACGGATGGTGGCATTATTTCGAGGGTTGACTGTACTGAAGCCAACGAAATACATTGGGTTACATGTTTACCTGGGCACTTCAAATAATAACTGGTCTGTTCATTTTTAATATGAAGCATGCCGTGTTTATATTCATATTTAAATCGATCTAACTCCGCCTGGATCATTTTTTTTTAATCGAGGATTTACACATTACTGCTGACTCCATACGGACGAATAGTTTGAGCGAGAACAGTATGATTCCATGATGCATCTTCTGAACTTCATTAATACAACACATAGAATGAATTTTGACTTTGATTTTAAAATCTCGTCCATTACTGACTTCGAAAAATGCTTATGGTGGCATTGTGTCCACGTGGCGGCCCATGCTATAGCCTACAGCAGGCTACGTAGACAATACTTTTAAAGTAATAACTTCTGTTTGAGTCAAATTCAAATTTTATACTAGAAATTTATTGAATATTTGGAATTCGTGTAACTATTAACAGCAGTTGGTGGCATAACTACAGAATCAATTTACTTTTAGTTACCGGTGCCCCGGAAATGTAAGGTTAAGTTGCTATTGTATTTGTTTGTACCTCAGGAAGAAATTACTACCATACAGGGGATTGTATGCTAACACTATGAATACCTTCTATAGACCTGAATTTGTCATAAGTCTTACCTCGGTTGATGCCCCATCCTTCGTGCTTCCAAAAAGAAATCTAATTCTACTGCATATCGGTCCACAAAGTTGGATGATTAAAACACACTATCCCATTAGGAATCCGGAACTTGTCTAAAATTATTTGATGCACAAAAATTGATAGGACCTCCTGACCAATTAGTAAAGAAAATGAACGGCTTTTCACACTTTGAAATTACCGGTAACGCGGCGAGGTCATAGGTGAACCGCTCGCGACGGCAAACTTCTCATTGATCACGTAAGTTACTGGCGCTAATGTACAGGACGCGTCATATGCCATCTATGGACCAATCAGTCAACTTTCTCACCTGTCGGCCATTCTCAGAAACGGTTTGCCAGTTTGCACCGATTTAAAAGAAAAAGTTGTAAGAATTCATGAAAAAACTATAACATAACAGAAATCAATCACATTTTATAGAAATAATACCTAATAGTGCTGCACTTCTTGTCAGTACTTCTATAAATATGTACCTACCCCATTATCCAAATAAATGAAAACAACTTTCTTTATGAAAGTCACTTACTGTCGTGTAGAATAGAGTGTACACCTACACAGCTTGATAAACAAATTTATTTTCTTTCAGATAAAAAAGAATTTAATAAAAATAGGGCTGTCCACTAACAATATTTCTTTTGATCTGATGCAAAAAATATGAACTTCATCTTCAACAACTCACAATATAAACCAGATTATGGCACAAGAACTGGAAAAATTCATAATTTTCATATAGGCCTATAGGCTATAATTTGTTAAGTGTGTGAATCGCAAATCAGGCTGTTAAAAGAAATTAGGGCAGAACCCGGGAATGGATTTCGTCCAGGGATACAAAGAATACCTTAGGTTCAAAAGTCTCTCTTATGATGCCACCCCATCTAATCCAATTTCCTGAAACCCCGTTGTTGGGCAAAGAGCCTCCATTGTCACCCATTTCAAACAGAATAAGTCTTCATTATAAGTCTTCTATATTTAAGAGATGAAAAAAATGTTTAATCTAAAATTCCTTCCATACCATCAGTGGGCATCAACAATTAAATCAAATTGATTATGTAATGCCTTCTCTTCGTTCATGCACATACCATACCATGTAATATCCACACATATTGAAAAAGGGTAATGCAATTAGTTTAGTTGCAGTATAGTAAATTTGTTTTAAATTGTATTGTAGTTTCCATATATTTTCTAATTTGTGTGTTGTAGGCTACTTATTAAGTGCCAGTACGGTACTTTATGAGATTGTGTGTGGGGACGAAAAATGTCTGTCCGTCCGTGTGTCTGTACGTGGCATAACTCAAATACGCTTTTTCGGATTTTCATGAAACTTGGAAAACACATTTATAATGTCTATGGGAAGAACCCTATTGATATTGAACCAAATCGGTTCACCGGTACCGGAATAATGCCCAATTTAGTGCCTATTTTAATAGATTATGGCGCCTTTCTATCGGATTTACACGAAACTTGGTATACGCATTTATGACGTCCATGAGAAGTGACCTATTGAATCTGAACCTAATGTGTTGACCGGTACCGGAGTAAAACCCAATTTAGTGTCTATTTTAAAGGCGCAATAACTCAAATACGCTTTACCGGATTTTTATGAAACTTGGTATACACATTTATAATGTTCATGGGAATATGTATATTGATATTGGATGAAATCGGTTGACCTGTTTCGGTGTAATGCTCAATTTAGTGCCTATTTTATGATAATATACGTATTCGAAAGAATTTATAAAAAAAAAAGCAAATCAGTTATCTTGACAACATATGATATTATGTGATATTATGAGGCTTTGGAAATTAAAATACAGGTAGCTATGACCAAAAACACTATTCTTTTACATGCGCTTTTCCAACTGCACCGTTAAACTGACCCAGGTGGCCTAGATGGTAGTGTCTTGGCCTCACATTCTGGAGTTCCATGGTTCAAATCCCGAAACTGGCCAATGTCACTTTTTTTTTTGTATTTTTATGTGAGTGTCCGATTGTCAAAGTATCACAAATCTGTACAGTTCAGCTGATGCTTGAAGATTTTAATCTGATTAAAAAAAAAACTAGACCTTTGTTCTTCCGTAAGCCCTGCTTAATGAATAAATCTGGAGCTTAACTTGGAAATCAATTAAAAAAAAAAAAAAACCATATTCTGCATATCATAATTGCAGTCATAACTGATTAAACAAAAACATACTGGCACTTTTTTACATTAGTTTACCTGATTTTATTTTTAACTGTGTTTCATTATGTATGGTATGTATTAGCTGTTTAATTAGAACATGGGTATTGACATAGCCAGAAAGTAGAAACTGTATAATTTAGAAATAGTGAATAAATTACTTATCATATTTACTGGTAGGCCTACTTACTTAATGACTTACTTACAAACCCAAGGACTTGAAACAGAACATCTGGTAACTAGTGGCATAAGTATGAATTTATGCCACCCTTCAAATATTTTCAACAGCACCTTCTCAAATTTTTTTTTTAGCTGTGTGTTATTCAAGTGGCATACTGCATGTCTGCTGTAACTAACATTTCAAAAATATACATTTAATTCAATACATCATAATGAAATATGGCACTCATAACCCGATAACTAATTGCTCACCAAACATCCTCTTTCAAAACACTTAATGAACTGTTTACAGTTCTCAACTGTCTGTTGCTCTGTGAATTTGCACACCCACCGTCACCCCCACCACTGAGATAAACCAGGGCCCATCTGTACAATAGGGTAGGCCATGGAACTATTGCTTGTCAATTGCTTCTATTGTTAGTGTATTTTTATGGAGTAAATTTCAACTGATATTAATTTAAATGGATATGATACAGGATGAAATGGTGAGGATGATTCATGGTATGTAAATATCCAATTCAGCATATATACCTTTACCTTTATGTAATATACCTTTACGACTGGGGAAACCATAAAAAAACCCATGTCAAATTGGCCGGCCACGGGATTTGAACCTGGGACCTCCTGAATGAGAGTCCAAGATGTTAGGCTACCATCTTGACCACCTCGCTCGGTTATGTAAAGTTGTATGGGCCAAATACTGTAATAGCAGTTTCGGTAAACATTAACGCACACCATTCTCTCTCTAGCCAACACCCCCACAAACATTCGTGGAAAGGATTTATGATCAACAACGAAAAAGGTCTCAACATATTTTAAACTGTTTACAAGGCAGAATTCTTTACTTCTTTTGGACTGGGTATTATATCCCAGGGCCGTGGAAAGAAAGCAAGGGCCCCAGGGACAAATTTTCCCGGGCCCCTGTCAAATTTTAAATTCACTACCCAACTCGCCCTTTAATGTATGCAACAAAAAGATAATGTAATGATATTACATAATTAAGTGCCAGAATGGTACTGATACTTTATGAGATTGTCTGGTAGACAGTACTGTCTGTCTGTCTGTCTGTGTGTCGGTAAGCGCGATAACTCAAATACGCTTTATCGGATTTTCATAAAACTTGGTCCATTTATAACGCCCATGGGACGAAGCCTATTGATTTTGGACCAAATCGCTTAACTGATGCAGGGTACGAAACAGAAAATACATTAAAATGTTATAATTAGGAACAATTTTATGTGTATGAACCGGTTTAATCTTTAGAAAATTATGATTTTAAATGACGAACGTTACTGTTGAGTGCAAAAGGATTTCTGCTTCTACTTTTAAAAAACAGCAATTTTTCTTAAAAAATAATCCGTTTCAGATTAACTGATAATTCCGTGTCACCGTTATACGACAGGACAATGCAGATAAAATAAACACATAAAACATAACTTAAACTTTTTATTGACTTATAACCAATTTTATTATAGAGTAAATTTAGAAAGTAAAAAATAAAACCTGGTCGGCCGGGCCCCCTTTTGGGCCCGGGCCCCGGGGCTGCAACCCCGGCTGCCCCTCCCTCTCGTCGGGCCTGTTATATCCTACATGAGAATTAGTGAATACATGAAGTAGAAAAAGTCAACTTTGCAAGGGGTGGAGGAACAGAATATTCATGCAGACGAGTCAGTGCCATTATTAGAATACAGATCCGTGCTAAGGGATGTTAAACATTATGAAGGTCCTGCAATACATTTTTATAACAAAAAAGAGAGAAATATAATAAATCGTTCTGTATCTTAGTTTTTACAACTTACTATAAGATCTGTCTGTGCAGTCACTTTTTCACACCCTTTACAATAATATTGATTTTTTTTATTAATATTACCCAGTACTTTTCCAGGAGAAAACTTGGATCCTCTTCTGGAAAATAATATAAAAAAGAGGCTTTTAGATGTATATAAATGATAAGGGAGAATAATACATGTCAAATGCTTTAGAAACATGTGTCAGACTTTTCCTTGTCAATAAGACTATGGCATTATTCCCTTACGTATTTGCAACAACATTAGTTGTACTAGCTTCATGCAGACAACATGAACTGGAGAATATTCCTATGGAGGTTTACTCACAAGTGGTTGAAGCTATTTATCATAAACTTCATTCTAAGTTTGTATTCTTATTATATGAAGTTAAAGATAAAAACACAGGTAGGTACAAAACTAGTCTTTGTTTATAATTATTATACTACTGGTAGTCTATTTATTGTTTGATGGAAACAAACGGCTAGCCAACGGAAGTCATTATAATAATAACTAGGGACCGGATTTTTAGGTTTTTAAAAACACTGTTTTAGGTTTTCCATTAGGTGAAATAGTTTTTTTTAGGTTTTTTGTCTAAAATGTCGTTTTCGGGTAGAATAATTGGTTTAATGAATTTGAATGTGCTACATAGGATTCAATACATAATTAACACGTCTTCTTAAAACACAGTGTGACCACTCAGTGTGAATAACAAAACAGTGGTTGTTCGTACGAATATTTTAAAAGCAATACGCCGGTACTCTACACTTCCTGTCTTCATACAGTCCATCCTAGACGACAATGGGTTGAAAGAAACACTGGTGGTATTAATTTCAACCCGACAAAAATTGTCTCTCCGCAAAATATCAATTCCTCAACTGACAAACAAAAAAGACAAAAAAAAGTAGCCTAAATTAGATATTTTAGGTTTTATATCCCGTTTAGGTATATTTAGGTTTTTATACCCCATTTAGGTATTTTTAGGTGCCACAGAATTAATGTGGGTGAATCCTATGGACATGATTCAAAAAAGTGTATGAGCGCTTTTTGTTTTGGAAGTAAGGGAAAAAATACGTAAAAACCTAAGAATCCGGTCCCTAATAATAACATGGCAATTTTAGCAATTAATGATTTAACAACATGTAAGGAAATTGAGATTTTGTTAAAACTGTAAAAAATGTTACATATAGGCCTACCTAGGCCACTGACAATGGTGAATCAATCGGAAGAAGAAAGAAGGTGGGAAGACTAATGTGCTAGTCAGTGGCGTAACTTTTTGCAGCTGGGCCCCCAATTAATTTTTTAATTTACACAGAAAAACATTATTTCATAACGTATTTTTTTTTTTTTTAATTGCAAATAAGAATGTCTCATGAAGTATAAGTCATAACTTTAACTGCTGTTTTTTACCTGTTTTCATATCAATCCATTCTGAACAATAGTTTTTGCCTTCTCGCCTTTTTAGAGGCAAATAATCCAATTAGGCCTACTGTACCGGTATGTAACTGAAGTTCCCTTGCCTTCTCAACACATTGGTGCACTAAGCCTTTGTTGAATCATGGTAACTTACTTTTTAATCATAAATAGTTCTTATTTAATTTAAACTTTAAAACAGATCTTTCAGCAGTGGATACAGTAACGGGAAATGTGAGGAATAAAAGAAATGGAATGCAAAGACCTGATAAGCTTGATGCCAGATAAGAAACATATCAGATTTCTGTCTACAAAACAAGATTCCCTGAAGACGATTCAGTTGCATTGAGGCCTAGGCATTAGTAAAATAATAAAACAATCATTGAGCTGATAGTATGACTTCTCCCTTTTATTTGCTTTAAGGCAAAATACTAGAAAAAACACTGATTTCACATTTTATTTTGCTTCTCAATACAATTTTTTTTCTATTAATTTAAAATAGCAGATTCAAGTATGTACACTATAAGTGGTATGGAAATAAAATATGAGGAATGGGCTTTTTAAGGATTTTAGGTAGTACTGTTATTGTAAAAATCAACTCTTCTAATTTGGTTCTGATTTAACAGAAGTTATGTATCATCCCATTTGCCAGAATAGCAATAAATTATTATTTTAACAAAATGTTTTCCAATTTTAACAGAACTATCAGTAACCACAAAAATTCGTCAACTCCATGCACTGTTGTCTAAGGCAAATGTATACACTACAGCGGTGCAGCTACAAGACCTCAATGCTGTCATACAGACTCAATGGCAGGGACATCGTTTGCCGTTAGTGGTGATACCTCTAGAAAACCCAACTGTAAAAACTGTAAGTTAAAATAATATTTTAATACATTCAATACCAGATCACCTGCAAAGTCTCACGGTTAGCGTCACTGGCTATGGATCCATAGGCCCGGGTTCATTCCCCAGTACCTCCTTGGATTTTTCTGAGGTCAAAAGGTCTGAAACAGGGTACGCTCAGCCTCGTGATTTAAACTGAGGAACTACTTGATTAAGAAGTAAGGGCTCCAATCACAGAACCATCATTAATGGCTGTGGGTGTTGGTATGCCGACCATATGCCCCCAATCCTGCCATCTACATATGGCAGATGACACAGCAGTCAGATGGTAGGCCTAGTCCCTCCAGGGTTGTAGTGCCACGGAGTTTAGTTTTAGTTTTATACCCAATACTAAATATGAACACACATGATCATGCTCACATAAAATTGTATTTTTCTCATAGTAAACCATTACTTTTGGGCCAATAAATAATTTGTCATTATAATTGTGACTAGCTTAGATGTTATTATTGTTGTCAAGTACATTTTTATAATTATAAGGTAACTTATTACTTTGTTATGTGTTTAATGTTATTTGTGTTACAAAATTGATAATGGACTCGATTATGACAGAAAATTAGTAAAATGCAGAGGTTGGCCACGCAATTGTTTTGTTTTTCTAATATATGACAATTTTAATTAAATCTGTTCTCAACTGTACTACTTGATGTTTAAGGTTATGAATATAACACCCCTAACAATGGCAGAATGGCTACTATTTCAATCAAATTCCACTGTATTAAAAGATGTCTTCGATCAGCTATACATTCCATTGGACTGTGAGTTCCTGGTGGCCAAATGGAACCCACAAGGAACTGTGCAGTTGATGGAGGTATATCATATCCACAGAGGTTCTTCTCTAATAACTCTCTCAATGGGAAACTGGATTAGAGGGCAAGAAATGGCATGGAAAGCAAATGGCTTTTTTAATAGACGGAAAAGTCTTAATGGCCTAACTCTCACAGTAGCTGTGTCTGAGGTAAGCAGTTCGATTTACGGTAAATGCTCTATTGCAATTTGTGAAGTCCCCGAGAATCCAATATTTCTTAATAAGAGCGAGGTCATTGACACCTGTTGCAGTATTGAGTTTAACATTAAATTGCTACAATAAAATTATTATCTTTACAAATTTTGATAAAATACTTTTCAGAATGACCTTCCAAGTACACTGACAAGAGATAGTAATGACACAATCATAGGAGTTACTGGTTTCTTAGGTGAGATATGGAAAGAACTGGAAGGGCACTTAAACTTCAGGTAGGTATTACTTTGTCTTTTTAAAAATTATATGCTATATTGCAGGGGTGGCCATAATGAGGGTCGCAAGCCGCATGCGGCTCTTGAGCCAATCTTGTGCGGTTCTCGAAACCAAGCTAAGAGTTTATATTTATATTTATTTGTATCATATTTATGATACAGTTTTTAAAAAGTATATAATTAATATAACACAATGAAAACATATTACAAGGAAGTGAAAAACTTATTTATGATTTAGTGCAGAGTGTATTTAGTTTTCAGAGCAAATTAAGACTCTTTCGGAAAGACCTTGAGACTAAAACATTCGTTCATTCCAAATGTATGAAGAAAACTACGGGAAGCCTTCCTGACATTCACGTGGAAACATAAGATTACTAAAGAAATCAATTACAGATTTAATGATTCGAGAACATTTAACCTTCATTTTCATTCCTAGAAAATCCTTTTTCTGTTGATGTTGTGGGTGATAGCAGTCTTGTTTCATCACCACTTACAAAGGATATAGTTGGAGCACTAGAACTGTAAGAGAATGAAGAACTAAAAGGGCTTAAACGAAGTGGTGTTTCGGCCATAGAATTTTGGAAGAAAGTTCCAGAAGAAAATACCTACTAACAAGAGTGTGTAAGAGACTTGTCTTGATATTTGGGACTACTTATGTGTATATACTTATCTCTGTATTCAACCCTTAAGTTCATTAAATCTAAATATCGATCTGAACTAACTGATGAACACTTAAGTAAACTCGTGTAAACTGAGCTATCAATTATCAGCCAGATTTCAAACAACTAACAGCAAAAATGAACACTCGAAAAAGCACTTTTCAAGAATAAAATCTTATTTCTTGTTGTGCAATAATGTTTATCTGTATAGTAAAAAAATGTGGTTCACTTCGAACAGCTTCATAAATTTGCGGCTCCCAAAGTGAAGGTTAGTGGCCACCCCTGCTATATTGGTAACAACAACCTAGATACTAAGAAACAGTGATTGTATGAATCCTTTGAGAGGAACTGTATTTTAAGTGCTTAAAAAGTATGTTAATGTTTTCTACAGTTTGTGACCATTTGAATCATTAAAATATTGTGACCATTTTCTGGATCAAGTACAATTTATAGTTCTAGATATTATGAAACTCACCAGGAAGAATGGGGAATAAAAATGGAGAACGGCTCCTGGGTGGGGATGATCGGTATTGTGTCTAGAAAAGAGGCAGATGCAGCAATTGGAGCTTTCACCATGTACTCAGGCAGACTGCGGGCTGTAGACTTTCTCATCCCTCTGATGGAAGACAAGTAAGTTCTACATAACATATTATGTGGTAGACTAATATAAATTTCACCCTACCTAACTACTTGGCTTATTATAATCTATGATTATGTCCTTGCCTCTTATAAACCCAATCAGTCACTACTATACAATTAAATGGACTCTTATCTTTAAAACATATCCCTGGAAGTAAACAAAATCAGAACACGAATTCCCTCTAACTTATATTTAGTAAATTTGTGGTAAATGTTCTACCTATATACTAGTAGTTTGTTCGTACACCATATATGCTTGAACATATGTTATATGACTCCCATAAAGAAGTTTATGGGTTAAATTCAAAATAAAATTTTTACGAACTTTCACATTTTTATACTTGAAAGTCTTTCTTTCTTTAACAGTGAAATCACCATCAACTTTGTACCTAAAATTGAAATTTGTGTATATTATGAATGTACTTTAGAATATTAAGGTTACAATTTTATAAAATAATCAATACTGTTTTTAATAACTTATTTTAAATGAAATTTGTGTATATTATAGTTTTTAAAAACAATTGAATAAATTTGAATGTTGTATACATGTAAATAAAAATTGACAATTGTTAAACATATTAATGTCTAAATGAATTAGATCAGAACAAATATCTGAACAAAATTCAAGTGCTATATTGTGAAATAAAATTTTCTTCTAACCTAACCTAATATATCTCATTATATTACATCAAATAACAAGTTTAGTATTTATGAAAGAACTGAAAATATTTAATTAAATACCAGATATTAAGTTAGGTTAGAAGATATAAAAGTAAAAATAACTTTTAACAATCTTAATCGGATTCAAGCATATATGGTGTACGAACAAACTACTAGTATATAGGTAGAACATTTACCACAAATTTGAATATACTATACTAGTTGAAATTATCAAAACTTCATAATGAAGTTTATTAATAATTATATTTAGTAGTTTTAGCATGAATGAATTTGATAATTCCAAATACAGTGAAATTTGATAATTCCAATTAACAATCATTCCATCGAAAATGGAGATTATTTAAGGTATGTATTAACGTTTATGGGGACAAAATCAACGTTTTGTAACCAATTTTTTAAACATTTTTACAAGGTAACCTATGGCATAAGACTAACATAATGCTAATCTGAAACTATGTTTCCAGTTTTTGTTTCACCCACATATTATGAAAAAATGTAATGTTGCAAAACAATCTATGAAAGTTATTTCTTCTTTCTTGGTAAGCTAAGTTAAACTTTTACTCACTAAATTTCATAAAGTAAATATCTGAATGACAAATGCTTTTACGGTAACTTCTTTCCTATGAAACCCTCAAAGCGTGACCATGAGTGACATTTCGTTTCGTAGTTCTGGAACTGAATGATATCAACAGTAATTTTTACTTTATTTCTTTTTTAGTACAAATTTGTACATACGAGAGGTGGAATCACTGGAACTTCACTGGAGCAGTTTTTTGCAACCATTTAGACAGAGTCTATGGTTTGCTGTGATAACAGTACTATTACTTCTCTCTAGTGCTCTAATATTTGCTCACTATATGGGAGTACAATTTTATGGAAATAACTCCTGCTTTCAAAATATTCTGGAAGCTTTTTACTGCATTTATGGAGCATTCTGTGGACAAGGTAACTGTACAAAATTTGGCATTACATAGAATTTTTCACTGCCTTATGTGAAAGTTTGTTAATTCAGTAAAAAAAGCTAAACTGGCTGTATAGAGAAATTTTGACTTCTCGTTATGAAATCTTGAAGGAAATCCTTGAAATGGGAAATGAAATCATTACTGTAAGAGGCTCTATTATTAATTGTTTTATTAATAATTATTCCCAGGACGAGAAAGAACACCAAAATCATGGACATGTCGTATAGTGTTCCTTACAGCATTTGTGGTTGGATATGTGCTTGTGGCTGCATATTCTGCTGCCCTTGTTTCGTTCTTGACAGTACAGCGCAACGAACTGCCTTTCTACAGCTTTGGAGGACTTCTAAAGGATGGAACCTACAAACTGGGTATCACTAAAGGAGCAGAAATATCTTATTTTAGTGTACGTTAAAATATTTTATAAGAAATTTATTATATAAACTAAACTGGCGAATAGACCAGCCATTGTGGTGTTCCGATTACTATCCATTATGCGGTGTTGTCAACACCTGAATGATTACCTGCATAGGAAATCATTAGAAAGAAGTATTCTTTATCTTCTGCACTACCCAACTGAGAATAATAGTTTGGAAATTCCATTACTCTCATAGCATGTTGAATAGTCTCAAGGTTCAGCTGGATATCATATTCTCCAGTTGGTTCTGGCTGTTGTATAGTTATTACATTTAGTTGACAGATGAGGTTTGTCTTTTGGAGTTAATCCAGCCTAGTTCTAGTCTATATCGCTGCCCTTTATTTTCAAATGCCTTTTTTTATTTTCTGATTCTCTTATTTAAAAGGTAAACGGTAAATGTTCACATTAACGATATAAGTGAAATCTCAGCATAAAGTACATAAGAAAAACAAGTTTTTTTTATTCTGAAAACTATGTTACATTGAAACAAGAAAATCTTTCGAAACCAAAGACTTTTATAGTTTAATAGAAGGAACAATGTTCATAGCTATGAAACCAGAAATAGACATGCACTTAATGTACTGTACACATTCTGGCTCTCACAATCTTCAATAAATTTCCAGCTGTCACTGGCTTATCAGACCTACCATATGCCAGTGTAAGAATAGATTCAGGAAGTGGCTAAGCACGTGGCTGTTTTAAATCTGAACAAATTTTTTGAACAAAATGATATTAACTTTTAGTGTTCTTTTTTATGTTCATTTTAGATTATATATTTGTTCATAATTATGTTGCCTTTAAGATTTTATTATGATGAAGTCTATTGTATTTCTATATTTAATTATGAATATATTATTATTATTATTATTTAACTGCAGATCAGGGGGTGCAGAACAGTGGGCTGCTTGCAGATCAAAGCACACAAATTGAGGAGCGATTTTTCAAAAGCCGATAACTGCAGGTTTTGACGAAATTGAGATATATATTGTTTCATATAGTTTAAGTAGCTGCCTTTCCAATGGTTATACTGGTTCTATCATATTCAGACATCTGTTCCACTCAGAAATAGTAGAAAAACGGTAGTTTTTGCAAAATCCGATATCTACGGTTAAGGTGTTCGATCAAAATCCGATATCTCAAAACTATACTTTATGTAGATATCGGTTTTTGAAAAAAAGCTCTTCAATTGGCCATATCAACCTCAGACAGTGGATTTACATTTCACATAAGAATGTTGCAGATGTGTATGTAACAACAATATGCTTGAACTTTCAGGAATCAAATGACCTTGTAATGCGAAATTTGTACAACAAGCTGATTAGACCACTAGATCATTTTCATGATAATGCTTTGGAAGGATTCTTACGGTTGTGTGAAGAGGACAAATATGCTCTGGTCACTTCTGATATGTCGCTTCTGAGACTTCAAAGTGGGGATGTACCTTGTAATATTCAGAAAGTTCCTCGTACTAATATTCCTGGCAGTGTATCAATAGCTATAGCAAAGAAGAGTCCATATAGGGGGCTTTTAAATCACTAGTAAGTAGTTTATAAAATACAAATTCTATGAACAATGAACAACTTCAGTACTGTATTTAACTAAAATGTTTATATTCTTCACTGCAAACACAAATCATGACTTTCTACAATGGAAACAAAGCAATCACTTTCAAAGCTCAACGTCACGTAAATGTAACAGAACAAGGCTATTTAGAGGTCATTGCCTTCATTTAGACCACCCCATGGAAACAACTCCTTATGTACGAAAAACCCAACAATCTTTTCTTTTCATGTGGTATACTTGGCTTCCCGCTCACCCTCATTTAGGATTGTGACAAGTACACTGATGTACAGTTTGTGCCACGATTTGCAGCTAACCAGTTGTTACAACACCCGGCTTATGATTATGGTATTACGGCAATATTGACCTTAAGGCGCACCCAACTTTCAAGGTAAAAAAGTGTGTCTTATGGTCCGAAAAATACGGTACTTATTCTGGCTTAATTTGGGCATTGCAATTAAGGATAGTAAAACCTCATTAATATGCTCCTGCTTATGACATTATCCCATTTAATATGCATTTCTTATATGGTTTCTGGACATTCCATACATCATTCCATATCATTTTAACCTATTGTAATGGTTTCAAATCCTCCTTGCTGTGCTTTTTTCATACTATTAATGAACAGAAATATAATATAAATTAATAACTTTGTATTGTTGCAGTCTTAGACAAATGTGGCTGAGTGGAGTTCTTCAGAAATTGCGACAACGCTACTGGAGTAAAGATATACCAAAAATAAATCAGAAGTCCTTTGGAGTAACCTTCACAGCAGTAGCGCCAATATTCACAATTCTAGCTGCTGGAATTGCCATTTCAATCTTGCTACTTTTTTTAGAGTGTGGAATATATATTTTATTGCTGGTGCTGAGAAAATAGTAACTATTCACTTTAAAAACTTATATACACATAAGCAAAAACACCACTGCTGTTATACAGTGAGAGTACAAAGTGTGCATACCCCCTTATTTTTGACACTATGATGGTTATGGCTCATTGATTAATACAGACACCTAGTTGATAGTTTAATGTGAATAGTGGTATAAGCTGCACAAACTATTAAAACGAGTGATAATTAAAAACTAAAATCCCAGTTTGGATGTGCATTTCAAGTGCGATGCCCAGGGAACAAATGCCTCAGATTTGAGTTTCTAGCCCAAAAAAAACCTCACATAGTGAGTTTCCTTCAAATCATTCAATGTTCTCTTTTTTCCTGGTTGCTATATAGCAAACCGAGCAAGGCCTCCTTTAATTAATTTCACAATTGAATAAAATATTTTTAATAGGTGGCTTTGGATGTACACAGAAACATGAGTTCAAATATTATATTAGACAGAGTACTTCTGTTTCTTGCTGAAGTAAACACAGCTTCGTTCCATACAGGTTTCTTTCTAACTTGTAGGACTATAAGATCAAGTATTCTTTTACCTCTTAGGCCCAGTGCATACAAATTCCAGAAGAGCACGTGTCCAGTATTTGGATATGCTGCATCCTCACATAGCATCCAAATGATACATGTCACTTCTCCACTGTGCATTCATTGAACATTCCACAGAAAGATGATACTGCCAAGGGACAAGGTTCTGAGAAGCAAACTGTTCCTGAAAAGTACCTGGAACATTTGAGGTTTATTAAAACCTATTTGGATACTGATTCTTTGCCTGAAGAGAGTGGAAGGAATGAAAATTAAAATATATATATACATATATTCACAAACATTACTCCAGAAATCCAATTTATGTTCAACATTAAAAGTACTAATATATGGAATTACACTCTCACAATTTGGGTAAATTTTACACTTCATCAGTAAACATAAATGCGTTACTAAAGCATGGGGCAGAGCTGCCAAGAGTCCCCATGGTTATTGCGTGAGATTACTGATAAGGAAGAGTGAGATCAAAGAAAATGAGACAATTATTAGCATGGCTTGGGGATTTTCATGGTGAAGATACAGTAGAGTCCCGCTAATCCAGATCCCGCTCATCCAGACATCCAGTTAATCCAGATGGATTTTTTGTACTGAACAATCAATCAATTTTTAACTTTAATTGCAAAGTTGTTTTGTTTTGTTAATCCAACAACAGACTGTAGGTTAAAAACTTAGATCTAAGTATATAGTGTTTGGTTTCCTATATCCCCTACATTGGGGCGAAGGTCCTCCAAGTGGAGGTTTCTGTTACCTATGTGAATTTTGTTATGCTTATTTTCCGAGAGAGGGCAGAGGGACAGGTGGTAAGCCCATCGCCTCTCAACACCCCTACGGAAACTAAGGTATTTCTTGGATGTGAAAGGGCCAAGAAATTTTGCCCAGAGGCTCTAATTTAGGCTTGGAGTTCTTTTACGTGGCGTAAACCTACGACACGGGCCCCCCAGCTTAAAGTCCCTCCCGGAGGACTCTATGCCCAGGATTTTTATGTCCTGAAAAATCCATTGACCATGGTGGCCAGGTTTGATACCGCGACCTACGGTTTTAGATGTGGGTACGCTACCTCTAGACCACTGTGGCCAACAAGTATACAGTAGTATTACTAAAATTAAGTTGTGGGAAAAATTATATTTATGAAAAAACATCAATTTTTATAGGATTACTCATCTAAAACTTGTATTACAGTAAATTATATGCATTTTAAGGCAAATTTCGTTTAATTTGAACTTTCGGTGATCCAGACAGGGTCCAGTCTACATTATTTTGCATTCAGTGTAGTTTTTTCCATGCTTTAGTATTTTCTTTGCTACTTTCAGCAGTCCGTTACACTCTTTATCATTCAGAAAATTCACCCATTTAGCAAGTCTCTTTTCACTAAGTCCACTGACTCCTGTTTCTTTCATCTAATCACTGATTCTTCATTAAACTGAAGATTCTTTCAGCAAATGAATTGCTCACAGGATCTGAAAGGATGAATGATATCAGCTACAGTAATTAGGAATGAGGGATATCAATGGTGGTTTGGCGTGTGAAGAACTCTGTCAAATCTGATTTGGTTTTATCTAGCACAGGGTAACTCAGCCATGTATGAGGAAAGAGGCAGTGGAATGCATACTCCCACTGGTAGCCATTTTCTCTATGGGAATGTCAAGCAAGAGAATAAAAAAATCCATGCTTAAGATAGAAAAAGTAATTTGATTGTCTAACATTGGACTTTTTAAATAAGAACTGAAACATGCCTCTTATTATGCAAAAATATGCTATTCTGTTTACTTTAAATAAATTATGTTAAGCCTTCACTGTTAGCAAGAAAGGGAGCAAAGAAGTAAGGTTGGTAGGACTGAATAAATACATTTAAAATGCCGATACCAAAAATACTGCTTTGAATAAGTAACGACCTCCTGTATTTTCAGAATACAAAAAATACAAAAAATAGTAAGTTCATTGTACTTGGATGATTTTCAGTCAAACCATTACTTCACCGTACCATGTATCCCAAAAGTCAATACGCAGTCATACTCCAGTATATTTATGTCAATATTAATAAGGAATAAATAAACAATTATTATATTATGGAGTTTACATATTGAAGTGAATATATATAATAAAATTAATCTATTATATGAGTTGACTTATACAAACCTTTTTGCTTCACTTACCATAACTTTGGTATGATGCGTTTCAGGGATCATCATCCCCATTTTCAAATACACAATCAACTGCAAAATCCTTCTAAGGAAGATCCTGAAGTGCATCAGGTGGACTTTTTATGAACTTCTTGATCAGATTGTCTACTTCCGGTATATCAAAATTCATCAGAGATTTTTCAATTTTTTAATACAATATTAAGGAAAAGAAAAAATTCATAAGTTTTACTTATCATCCATGGGCTTCTTCAAAATTTCAAAAGATATTCAAAGAATTCTGGATCATGTGAAAAACTACACAAAAAAACTACAGTATCAAAAATGTAAAAAAAAAATGATGATGTTGACAGGATACTTCCGGGCAAGAAAACATGACTGTACCAAATGAACTGTGAAATTGGGATAAGTTTTACATTGGAAGAACAAAAAGAAAGAATGATACAAAAGTAAAAGAACATATGAAGAACCTTAGGTACTTTCATATTGAAAAATCAGCTGTGACAGCATGTTTGGGAAAATGATCTAAAAATTTGTATAGAAGCAAAATTATTAAAATCAGTCAACAAACATCAAGATCTGGAAATATGGGGAAAAATTTATATTAAAAAAATCTGAAAATCCTTGATGAATTTTGATCAGGAAGATGACAATCTGATAGAGAAGTTCAAAAAAAGTCCTGGTTTTGAGGAATTTCAGATGTCTTGTGTTTTTTCCCCCCTTTCCTGAAAGTGACCCTACTTGTAACAAGTGTCTACCAGAGATAATCAATTGCAGGCTTAAAGATTCTTACAATAATTTGTACTAAGATTTGAATTTTTCTCGGCGAATAATACATAAGAGTTCTTCACAGGCTGACAGCCGAGTTAAGGGTTTGATAAACTCCGAGCTTTCGGACTCCATATCTCTGAGTCCTTCTTCTGGGAAAGTGATGAGAAGGCGGAAGGGGCCTGTATATATACACCGGAGCAGTTAGTGGGATCCAGCCAATGGCAGCGTCAGTAAAACTCTCTTGAAAAATTTGCCTAGTCGAAAAAGACGGACGTCACGGGGAACACAGGTTATGTGGGTCTCTTCTTTAAAATGTTGAGGGCCGGTTTCCAAGCCTCGCTTAGAGGAAGGCCTTTGTCTCTGTTTATGATGTTGTTACTGAGACTGATTTCAATGGCCTCTTTAACCAGCCGGTCCATATACCCATTCGTCCTGTCCAGGATCTTGGTCTGGTCGTAGAGCATTCTGTGATTATGCTCGATGCTATGTTGTGCTACAGCAGACTTGTCCGGATAGAATAGTCTGGCACACCTATGATGTTCCTTGCATCTGTCTGCCACGGTGCGTCCAGTCTGGCCAATATATTCCATCCCGCACTCACAAGGAATGCTGTAGACTCCAGAAGACTTCAGACCTAGGTTGCCTTTCACTGATCTAAGGTGGTCTTTTATTTTTGGTGGTGGAAGCGACACCGTTTGGATTTTGTGTCTACGTAGAATCCTCCCAATCTGATGTGAGACAGGTCCGCAGAAAGGGATGAAAGCTCTATTGGGTCGTTGATTACCATCTGGGTCAGCTCTTCTCTGTCCTTCCATTTTATCGGTCCTTTTCAGGGCCAATCTAAATTCTCTGCTGCTGTATGAATTTTGGAGGAATGTGGTTTCTAGATGAGCTATTTCTGTGGGTAGACTCTGAGTGTCGGAAATAGCAACGGCTCAATGTAACAAAGTTGAAATGACAGAACGTTTCTGGGATGGATGGTGGAAACTCTGACCATTTAGGTACAAGTCCGTGTGAGTTGGCTTCCTGTACACTTTGTGTCCTAGTGTACCATCCTGTTTTTTGTATATGCATATGTCCAAAAATGGAAGGCAGCCGTTCTGTTCTATTTCCATAGTGAAACGGATCTTTGGATGTATCCCATTGAGGTGGGTGAGAAAATCCTGTAAATTGTCCCTTCCATGCGGCCACACAACAAATGTATCATCAACATAGCGGAAAAAATGTGATGGCTGGAAATCGGTCGTTCTGAGGGCCAAATGCTCGAACTCCTCCATGTAAAAATTAGCAATAGCAGGTGACAAGGGTGAGCCCATTGCCACGCCATCCGTCTGTTCATAAAAGGTATCTCTGTAGACAAAAAATGTTGAAGTGAGCGTGTGCTTGAAAAGTCGGACGATCTCTGTTGTAAAGTGAGGTTCCAACAATCTCAGGGTCTCATCCAGAGGTACACGTGTGAATAAGGATTCCACATCGAAACTGACAAGAAGATCTGTGGGATTTATCTTAATGTTGTCTAATGTCTTAATGAAATCTGTCGAGTTTTTTACGTAATGTGCACAGTTTCTTACGAGAGGCTGAAGCAGACCAGTAAGATGTTTAGCTAGCAGATAGGTAGGAGACCCAATGGCGCTGACTATTGGTCTAAGCGGCGTAGACTCTTTATGGATCTTTGGTAGTCCATATAACCTAGGAGGAACCGCCGTTTTTGGTGTCAGATGTTTAATGGTTTCCGGAGAAAGGCCAGAAGTTTTGAGAAGAGCGGTTGTCTGTTTAACAACTTTGTTAGTAGGATCTCTGGTCAATTTACTGTAGGAATCGTCAGACAATAAGCCCATGATTTTGTCGTGCTCCGGTGTATATATACAGACCCTTCCGCCTTCTCATCACTTTCCCAGAAGAAGGACTCAGAGATATGGAGTCCGAAAGCTCGGAGTTTATCAAACCCTTGACTCGGCTGTCAGCCTGTGAAGAACTCTTATGAATAATTTGTACTGCCATAGATTTAATTGGCACCTTGTAAAAAAAAACTGTTTCAGTCAGCTCGTGTTATTACTGCCTACTGCTGACTTGTGCTGGCTGTTTTTACTTTGTGCCTGTTACTGACTACTGGTTTGTTAAGTTTTGCACTGAATGTAGTTTGATTGTTTCCAGTGAGAATGCGAAGAAGTTTGTATATACTGGTATACTGAAGAAATTTTCATTTTATAAGAGAAGCTAAGGAAACAAAAATCAAGAGGTTCCTAAAGCAAAACAAAAATTCTGAAAAGTACAAAAAAGACTAATAACCTTACTTTGAGTAATTAATGCACACATTTGACTTCCAAGTGCTTTATATTATTATTCTAATTGCAACAATTTGAACGCTAAGTTCAAATGTAATGTTTAGCAAGGTGTCCCAGTTTTCTGTTTTTACTACGTGGTTAACCTGGTTATAGGCCAAAGTGGTAGTACACAATCATCATTAATTAATAATCCTAACACACAAGATTATGAAGACAAGAGTAAAAGTAAATGCAAAACAGTGATTTCAGTTATGACTTTTGGGACACTCAGTAGTTGGCAATAACAAGCAAGCACGAAAGCACACAACAGATTCTAAAAAATATGTTTGCCAACATTAATAAAGTGTGTTTAAGTCAATCTCATATATATTGAAATATTAAAAAGAGACTTCAATACTTGATTAACACATGTTTGAACACACCCCTACTCCGTTACAATTTAACACTCACTATCATTTAACACTTACTAGTAACATGTTTTCGAGGAGTCTTCTTCTCATCCTCAGCCATGTTCAACTCCTAAACTTCTGACCTGTACCAACAGATGTTGCTGCTGTGGCTTTATATAAGTTTTCCAATTAACTTAGGCCAAGCTTATTTTCCCCTGGGATGTCAAAATTTTGAAAGCGATTCCTGTATTTCTGTACATGGATCTTATCCCATATAGACAGTTGAATTGGATGATTGTCATTTTTAGCAAAACAGCTGCCTTAATTATGTCTTGATGAGAGTTCCATACACATGCATACATAGTGGACTTGCCATTTTCCCTCATCCTTCATTTTGGTTATATACTGAATACATTATTGTGATCCTGACTAGTGAATGTTAAATTATAATGAAGTAGTGAGTGCGACTGTGTTAATCAATTTGTCCCACTTCATTGTGTTTCCCATAACAAGTGAATTTAAAGTACTTTAATACTTATTCTAAGCAACATTACAAGGAAGATTACTAGGGACATGAAAATTTTGCAAATTCTGATTACTTCAACTGAACCTGTTATGGTAAGGTAGAGTGACACCATTCTCTTCAATAATCAAAACTGAAGTGCCAAAATATAAAACTTCAAAAATATAACTTTGAGTCAAAAAACAATATTATTACATTGTAAGAAACTGATTTTAGCTACTGAACATTAAAAATGCTGTTTTGTTTGCAAAAGTAAGAAAATTCAAGTGAAATGCCATATACAAAGAATGCCTCAAATTTCGATTTGATTACTGATTTATTGATTACTTGAAATTAATTTTCTTTGAATGATTGTGTTGATATGATTTTATAGGTTAAGAAAATTTAATGATGGCTATTTAGTTCATGGATCAATGATTCAATCCAGTATAAGAATATGTGGAAAATCAATCAATCGCAAGTGTCTATTGTCATAATTTTGTTTTATTTTTATCACTATCATTTCATCTCACCTATGTGTTTATTGTAATGTAAATTCACAAGGACCGAGTACTGAAACATCTTCAAAACAGTAGTCCCTTGACATCCCTATACAAAGCAATAAACTTTTCTAATTCAAAATTGTGATTAATTCAATTTTTTTGTTATCAATCCCTTCAGCTTCGAATTATCCAAGTTCCACTGTACAAATTCTATGAAAAATAGATGCAAAATTTTCAGGTCCCTACCCATTACTGTATCCCTGGGATCAGTAACTTGTAACTTACATATATTAAGTTAAACTGTTTATACTTACAAAAGAGCATGATTGCTGTTACATTTTGTTAAGCCAAACAATTATTAAACTCCTGAAATGTAACGCTGCTTGTTCAGCTTCTGAATATGACTCACAGTTTTTAGTTCTTGATGCAAACTTACAACCATACAGCATCAAATCTTCACAATCTAAGACCTGATGTAAAATATCCTTACAGAGATTAAGGATTTTTGTCATGACTTGCGTACTAATTAACATGCAGATTCCTTTGGTATTTTCCAAAGATACCACTCCATTCAATGTACGTAAGAACTTGTCAAGATCAGCTACAGGCAACTTTGGATCAATTTTCTGGAGCAGCTCCAAAAATAGCAGCAATATATTCTGTGAAAAATGACCAAGTGCAGATGACTTCTTCTTTGATGATTCAGATGATCCACAAAGAGTGTTCCACAAAGTGAACAGTATACTTATAACTGAGGTGGTAAGATCAATGTCATCGAACTGGAGCTCTTGAATTGCATGATGCAGCCATGTTAAAAGCCCATTTTTAGAAACAAGTCGTTCTGCAGCAGTTTCAATAGTTACAGCAGATTCAAGAACTTCCAGGATCAATTTCTGGGGGAGAAAAAAATGTAAATAATGATTTAAAGCATAGCTGTTAAGGCATATTAGGTGTAAACAGAGGTATAGAATATAAAAATACATGTACTTAAAAGTTCATTTTCAAAGATCCTTTATTAACTTTTTCACTGCTAACTTATTATTCACTGTGCAAAAACTGGTGGTGCTGAATTAATTTGCAAATTTCTTTTGTAATCATAAATGGACGAACAATCACAAATATTTAAAAAATGATGGAACATAAACAGTGAAGAGACTATAATAAAATAATTATAATTTGAGTTGAACTTTGACACTTATGCTTCACTTACCAACTTTTTTTTTGGTAGAACATGTTTCAAGGACCCTTTTTTTTGGGGGGGGGGGGGGGAACTTTATTTAACAACATGCTCCATTACAATGTGTAAGCGGCCTGTCACACTGAGCTTCGATCGATCAAGACCAGCCGACTGCCATCTTGCGCTCTCGACTAAATTTCTGTTCCTTGTCACACTGCATCGAGTGTCATCGATGAATGAAAATATTATAGGTTATGTACCTATATGATTTTACTAGGTCTACTCATCACTGTACATTAGAGGTAAAGTATATTACCTTATTAGGAATACGAATGCCTATTTCCTGCACATTATCATACTACATGTGTTGGGATGTAAGGTTTAATATTATGCCTACTATATCAGGCTACATCTGTTTACTTCAAGCTTCCATCAGTCGGCCGAGCAAAGAGGTTTGTTGTTTCTTGTAGTTCGATCGCCCACCGCTAGGTGCTTACAACTCGATCTATTTTTGTGTTTTTAAAATTAAGTTACATAAGAAGATATCGTTTTAAATGTCTTAAATGATTCGTGCAATTATATTTCATTCAAATATAAGTTTAAAACGACATTATTGTGTAAGTTAAATCTTCCAGCATGAATTCTGAAATTCAGGTGGGTATGAAGTTTGCCATCGACTGGCGATTGAAAAACGGACAGGTTTGATTTCACAGACCAGATGATCTCTCACCCTCGTTGTTGATCGCTGGCGATCGATGCTATGTGACTGGTACCACTGCTGTCTATAGGTTCGTTATACCAGTCAGTCGGACGCTGTCCCTCGATCGATCCAGTGTGACAGCCCCTTAACACTACATGTTCTGGTTTACATCGGTGTTTAAGGTGTTTACAATATTTACAGATATGTGCTTTGGTTCTTCTCTGGTTCTGTTCTGATTTAATCAACTATATTATTTGTAAAGTCAATCGAATTCACAAATTTACAGAAGTCTTTTAAAAATCTTTTCAGATAAAAGATAAAAAAACAAAAAGAAACGTTGAGACTAAATTTAAAGAACACATGAGAAACATGATATTACAATTTATCTGCAGCAGTATTTATATAGGAAAAACAAAAAGAAACGTTGAGACTAAATTTAAAGAACGCATGAGAAACCTTAAAAATTGTCAGTTGGAAAAATCAGCCGTTGCAACTCATTCTTGGGAAAATGACCACATAATCTGTAGAGAACCAACATTGTTAAAATCAGTAAGCAAACCAAAAGAACTGGACATCTGGGAGAGGATCTACATAAAGAAATTTGATAGTAATCTCATGATTTTGAAATACCAGATGAAGAGGACCTCATCAAGAAGTTTGTAAAACCACCACCAGGGACACATCATGACCTCCAAAAGCAAGATTTGTCAGTTGGGCAAGTAGCCGAGGATGGGAACAAGGGTCTTTGAAACATGTTCTACCAAAAAAGGTGGTAAGTGAAGCATAAGTGTCTAAGTTCAACTCAAATTATAATTATTGAATCACCAATAATTTGTCAGTTTCAGCTGAAGCAAAAACAAAGCATGTATTTCTTGAAGTTTAGACTGATTTAAGCAACTATGGAGCTGCATGTCATCACAACACAGCAGAGTACAGTTACAGTTACAATGTGTTTCAATAGATGATGTAATACATTGCCTGAAATATTTATCTCCAGGTGGCAACACATTTAATGTAACAGCGAACTGTGGTGTCAGGAAGTAAACAATGGAGAACACTAATTTAATGGATAACACTATAAGCTGACTCACTTTGAATCCCACTCACTGAAAATATCTTTCGTCTATTGGCATGCAAAATGGTGCATCGGATATATCCAACAATACTACGGCCAGCAGTGATATATATTCGGCTGTAGCGGTGAAAGAGTTAACCTTCATCTTGGTATTTTTATAATGTGAAGAATTGCCTAATTAAACATAAGATGATGGGGCATAAGTCATGGCAACTACTTTTTTTAAATTTTGAAATATAGAAATGATAGGGAACAGGAAATAATAGCACATACTTACCTTCATAGTTCTATCACAGAGAACAGATGAATAAAACCCAAGGATAAGTTTAAAGACAACACATCGTTCACTTAACTGGAAATCAAGATCACTTTTCATTCCATCTCTAATGATCTGTAGAATCCACTGACGAAATAATCTGTAAAAATTTGGAGAAAATAAATAAAGAGTTATGTCTATTCAGTCGCCGATTGTTTCCCTTGTAATTACAATATGCACAAATTACACATCTAATGTAAATTTGAAGCACCCATGGTTATTTTTTATCTAAGTTAAACTAGGATGGTGCAGACATCACTAAAACCATTTTATTTGGCTCTAGTATTTAAAGATAGAAAATACAAAAACCATCTTTGCAATATATTTAAGCCATTCTATCCTCTAAATTTCCAAACTTGTAAAATGTAAATATTTCTTTTTTAGTTTGTTTCTTTTGTCCGGTAAACTCTGCATAAACTTCTGATCAATATACATTACCATTTGAAAGCAAAAGTTTGAATTCTGTATTGAGTTCACCAAATGCATGTGCAAATTTTGTAAAGAAGAGAGTCTATTGTAACATATCTTACAGTGCAAAGAAATTACAAAATCTGTGACAGAAATTGCCAAAATTGCTTTACACTGCCTCAAAATTTGCATACGTATGCATGATCGACCAATTATTATATAACTCCATGATGCTTCATCCCTTTTCGGGACGGTATGCCATACGACCGCTGCATCATCTACCATAGGCAGACGGCAAGATGCTTACTGAACCAGAGCCACTACTTCTTTATCAGCAGCTCTTCAGTTTATGTCATGAGGCTGAGTGCATCCCGTTCCAGACTTCCCTACCTCAGAAAAACCCTAGGAGGCACAAGGGATCAAACCCAGACCTGTGGGTTCGTAGTCTGCAATGCTAACTACTAGACCATGCAGGCTGTCTCTTTTATGATACAGAATAAATATATTTGTAAGCATAAATTAAAGGAGCATAACTACTTATCAGGTTAATCTGGAGAATCGACAGTCGTGATACCGTCTGAGCAATATACAAAATTATGTAGAACTAACACCGCAATGGCTAAAAATAAAATATTTATACTATACTGCTATCAACAGGTCTTGAAACTGAAGAAAAATGTGCACTAGTTAACCATGATTTGTAAAAGATATTGTTAACCAATTCACACCCTTGGCAATTCTGACATTAGACACCATGCTTACCTGTAAAGATGAGACATTTTCCATGATTTGCAAAAGATCACCACTTGTCAGAACATTTCAATAAATAAAACAATAAACATTAGTAGATAAAAACCGTGTAAGTGATAGCTGTGTGATGTCTTCCATTTGTTGTAGTTGGTGCATGTAACTTTACTAACATTTATTGTTTTATCCCTTTTAACATTCGGACAAGTGGTGATCTTTTATCAAATCATGGTAGACTGATGCATATTTTTCTTAGCTAGACTGATGCACATTTTTCTTAAATTTTAAGATCATGACGATGGTAGTATAGCCAAAAGGTCAAGGCAATAAATATTTTATGAGAAGACAAAGCTACTATTGGTGTTAATTCTTCATATCACTTATCATCAGGTACGAAGAAAAAAGTGCAACTCGCAAACTAAAGGAATAATTATTCAATTTATTAAGTGAGAAAAAATATAACCCACATTGCCCAGTGATTGGAAGAAGGTAAGTACCCGACTTGTTTATGGCAATGTCCTATCAGTTGGGGCAATAGCAGTACAGTGAAATCTTGGAATAAAGTAAATAAGAAAAACAAGTTATTTATACTGAAAAGTATGTTATACTGAAACAAGCAAATTTTGTCAAAACAAAATCATTGTTATTCTACAATATATAATGTGGAAAGAGTTATTCCACAACGTACAATGCCTCTGCCAAAGTTCATATATTTGAAGGATTTTTTATTTGTCCTTTAACATAGTCGACACTGTTGTTGGTGTGTAACAAGTAAAGATATACATATTTATTACTGTTAAAATTCTTTCTTTAATAAAGTGTGCAGTGTGCACTGTAACTAGAGCCTGTTATTATACACATTGCCTTTTTTTGTAAGCCGAGAACATTTGAAATCTTGTGTAATTTCTACAGATGAATAATAATGGTATAATTACCTGTATTCCAAGTCAGAGCTGTGGAAGAAAGTGAAGAACTCCGGTACAGTATTCATGTCAAATGTCGGTTTAGCAATGATAAAATTCTGAAGCGGAATGTACATTTTATTATGCGTCTCTGGTAAAATCAGAGATGTTCGAGCAAGAAATGTTGTGACGATACAAGACAGCTGTGGATTTTCTGATTTAGTTTTTAATGCAGAAACTCCACTGCGAATAGCATCTAGGAACTGCAGACCCAGTAATCTTCCTTTTACACTCCTAAAATGAAACAGTAACAATTAAACTCAAAAAATACATGGCAAATTTTTATGTTGTTTCATTGAACACAGCAACAATGGAGCATAAAATTTGTGAAAAGTCACCATAACAGTAAAATAAATTATTCTATTGAACATAAACAAATAGTAGCAGCTATCAGTTAAGGCGACTGAGCAGAGAAGGAAATTTGAGCACTCTTAGCTACACCAGCAACAACCAATGAAACTATTTTCATTCTATATTTAAAACATATAAAGTAGAAAACATAATTTCATACATCAGAATTTAATACCTAACGAATCTTGCCAGAAAACAAAATATAGTTCAAAATTTTAATGCCATATAAACCTATTTGTGTGACAAACCTGTAACTACTGCAAAAGAACTAAAATCATTTCACTACAAACAATAAGCAACCCTCAGAAATCAACCCTGTTTCCATGAAAAAATTAAAAATTAAATTTTCACTGATAAAATATTGGTTTTGTGAAAATATCTATAAATCAAATCTGATCTGAATATGAAAGAATTAAAAAAATGTTGAAGAAGAAATGTACAAATACATCAATTTGAATATGAATTTTATTCTCGTGATTTCTATTACTTTTCACAGAAATATTAAATTTTAGGCTAGGTATTATAAGGCATAGCTTCTCAATATTCTTATGAACAGGTGTTTTCTTCTTTTTAATTGGATAAATTTAATTTGGGGCCACAAACATTTGTTTTGTTCGAAGTATAATTAGTTTACTATGTAAATGTCATTTGAAAAACAGAGAAATAACAGAGAGATACTTCCTGTGCATAAGTTTTAACGATGAAAACAAACCAGCCAATCAGTCAGTGTTTTTTATTCTGTGCTCATTTGCTTATCTTATTAGGTTTATTATTTCTCATGCCCACTGTCAGCAGCAATGGTTAGTATCTGGTGTGTTCATTTTTTAGTATGCTGTGATCTGAAAGCTGACACAATGGTGAACTGACTTTAAAAAACACAAGTTAGGAAAGTAATTGTTATTTATATAATTGATACATTTAATCAAGGAATAGTCTTTATAGAATACTTGAGATAGCAAGTAAAATCAGATAAATTCACGTACACTTGTGAATATATTGATAAACTCATAATCTCTCTACGATAAAATAACAAGCAATCTCTGAGTTGACCCAGGTAATTACCATATAGTATGTTTAAAAATAAAGTTAAATATATTTTAAAAACAGGATGTCATTATACGGTAGATGCATTTTTAGCAAATTTTAAAAAATAATAAAAAATCTATATAAACTCATAAAATTATCTATAACTAACAAATTATTTATTGACGATGCCCTATAATTTTTTCTAAATTTCTTCATTTTCAGGTACAGGCATATTGTTTGTACATATGTTAATATTATGTATGTGTATGTATGTGTTAGAGGATGATGACGTGTCCTATATCATATGTATTGATCAATGGATGAATAAAATACTAAAGAGGGTGGTAAGCTGATTGGGTCTGATGCAATGCAAACATATTTTGACCACAGTAATAGTTTGATCATATTTCTGGGTATCTCGAATATTGCATTTTTTGATAAAAAATAGTGCATAAGGCCATTTGTGATATACCGAGAGAGAAGCATAAAACTTACCTCATAGCATCAACGTGAAAGTGCAGTCTTGCAAGCACATGGTATGCAGCTGCACGGACATCTTCATGAGTGGAAGCTAATGCAGCTAATGTGAGAGCAAGACCTCCACAGCTTACGAACTTGAAGCAATGAATCACAGTCTCTGGAGCCAGCAAGTGACTGAACAGTGGCAGATAGAAGGCTGGATCATATGTCGAGCCATCCAAGAGCGATGTGTTTCCAGACTCCTTAAAAAAAATAAGGAAACTCACTGAATCAATGGCAAAGCAAGCTAAAGGAATATTATCTATTTGATGGAACCCGGAGGTTCATTGCCACACTTATCTGTGCCTGTCATTCAACCCTATTCTGTGCTAGCTCCATCTAGCTATCCCTCGCAAATCCTAATTTCCTTAAATCTATCCTAATATTGTCCTCTCACCTACCTCTAGGTCTTCCAAGTGGTCTTTTCCCTTCGGGTTTCCCAGTCAATATTTTTTAGATATGTCTTACCTCTCCCATGCATGCAACATGCCCAGCCCATACATTATAATTCAACATCATATCGGAAGTTAACACAGTGGTGAATTGGTTCTTGCTTATTGCAAGACAAACTTCTCTTATTTCTTCTGAATGAGACTGAACAAGTCTTATTCGAATCACTATATTTGATACTGCTGTAATTTCTAACCCATTTATCTGTAATTCTCATATTGGAATGGAGAAACATTTTCTGTGTTCACTAACCAAGAGATATCAACTGACAGCTTTTACTGGCAACTAAAATAGAACTGAATAGAATAATGTATATGCTATTGTACAACTAGCATATTGTAGCGTTCTAAATTGATTAATTTTCAATTCCTTCTGATATTTAGTAAATTTATATCCGTTTATATTAAATAAAATTAAAATATAAGCAAAATAATTATTTTTATTTACTATTCTTTTTCTACTTTACACAAAATGGTTTTTATTGCCAACTTAATGCTAACAAACACCATCAGCACCCATACTTGCCGCCCACTGTTAGATTTAACTAATATGATAATTCCATTTGAATTTCTCTTCGCCAATGGGAATTAGTAGTACACTGATAGTAAAATCATATATGTGATAATTATTGTCTCCTGCTTTCATAATCATATTCAATTATAGCATCCAACTGGCTGAGTCATCACTGTTTTTGATTTGATTCAATACAAACCAATAGCAATAATTAGATAAATAAAATTATTATAGGAGTACTGAACTAAAAATCATGCCATAGGAAAAGTAATACAGTAATTCGATAAATAATTATAAATACAAAGGTAAAAATCCGACATTGATAACATAAATACTTCTCAAGTAATGTAACTTTGAAAGTTGAGTTGTACAGTGATGAAGACACACTGCAATCTTGCTAGGCAGCCAGCTATGCTAGACTATAAAAGGAATCCGAAGCATTCATTAAACTGGTCAGATTTCTAGCATTTTCCCAGGAACCCATGAGGTTCCTCCTGTGGTTGCCAGCCAGATAATTTTTTTAATGAAATGAGAATGATGAATGAGATGAAGAAAGAAAGGGGACTGTAAAGAACTGAAGAGTGTTAGTGGAATAGATTCAGCAAATCATACAACTCCAAAATCCAGACTTCATTCACCACAAGGACAGCTCCAGCTTCACTGAATTACTTGCCACTGTAAAGCATGTGTCCTTGCAGGAAGACATCAGGAATATGACAACTTACCTGTAGTCCTCTGTTAATAGGAAATTTCCTAATTGTTTCCAAGATAATGTCCTTGTTGAAAAGTTCCAATACGTGATTGGCATTTGGTTGCCTCCAGAGCGACATTCCAATGTTAGATCTTACACTGTAATGGCTTACAGCTGCTTCACCCCATAGATAAGGTCGACATTCATTCAGGCTTACTCCCTCTGACTCGTACAACTGTAATAACTGTAATATAACAAATATATGTATCACAGAACACAAACTCATACAACTGTAATAACTGTAATCAGTGGCATATCAAGGGGGGTGCGAACGGGGCGGCCGCACCGGGCGCCGTAAACAGGGGGGCGCCAAAATTGAAAACATATTTTTTTAGTTTAAGAAAAAATATTTTTTCAGGCAAAATATAAGGTTTTATTGGTCAAATTTTCTTCATTACTTTGTTAAATACTGCAGTAATATTATTTAGAAATGAAATAAACGTTTCGTTTTAAACAATTTATAGACAATAGGAAATAGGTCGTGGGCGCCGAGCACACAGGAAAAGTTTACGGTGTAATTTAGCAATTGTATCAATTGAACGTGATATGGCTGCTACTATTGACTTCAATTGTATTATAAATAAGTTTGCATCCATCAAGGCTACGAAGGCACATTTTTAAATTTTTGTTATGACTCTGAAACTTCTTTTCTCTTTATTTTTTTTCAAACAAACTAACCTTATAATTAGGGGGCGGATTTCTATGACCTAAAAAATAGGATATATGCATGCATTTATAACCTAAAAAATAGGATATTTGCATGCATTTAAAACCCAAAAAACTTTAAAATATGACCATTAAAATTTAAAATATGACTTTACCGCTTACACACTGTGTACTTTTTTAAGTTTCATTACAATACATTTTATTAATATAGAGTGTTAATTATTTAAAATATCTGCCTATACTGAAAATATTTGCAGTTTATCACATTTCATTTCAGCTCATTATGGTTTCAATAAATGCATTTTCATATTAGAAATTCTCATTCTAATGCAAAACTTAGAAAATATGATAAGAAACTTCAAAATTTCTGTAATATTCACACAAATATGCCAAAAATATGACCTAAGTAAGCATATTTATACTAAATACTAAATATGCAACAATAGTTAAAATTTCCTAAATATGCAGTTATGTGTGCAATAAAAGCCGTTCCATTTTCACCAGGATGCTTGGAATTGGGTTTAAATTAGTCGGAAACCTGAAATAATGCAAAGGGGAAACATATGACATGTCATAGAAACCCGCCCCTACTTATAATACAGTTTTATTTCATTCATATTTTTCTCTTTATAATGTGTTAAAGTAACATACTACTTATTAAAAATAAATAATTGTAAACATTAAACTGTGTTAAAATTAAACTCATTGAACCTTGAACCTTTTAGTGTTAGGGGGCGACTACCATCTAATTAGCCCTGGGCGCCAAGTAGCCTTGGTACGCCACTGACTGTAATATAACAAATATATCTATCACAGAACACAATTTTCTTTCTTCTGTCTGAGAAATCCCAGAAAGATTACATCAATGAACTAAGATTTAAATTATTAAGAGAGATCATGTATACACTACTAGGAAGTGAATGGAAGAAGAGGAAGCAGATCAGTAAAGAGGAAAAGTAATAAATTTACAATACTGATTGCAAGAACTAGAGTAATTATAAGTAGAGCTAAAATATGTATAATCAATTAGCGTTAAAATAAGAACTTACGAGAGATTATGTAAATGGTACAAGGAAGTAGACCTGGAAGTCAATATTATTTACACAATATCTTTAATTTTATTCTCAAATCTACTTAAATATAAATTATTTAGTACTGGCAGGTTATTATTGTACTGATAGAGTCCAAAATTATATACATGTTATACCGTACATACTCGAATACTACCAGCATATTTTTTCCAAAAATCGCAAGAGAAAAACTGGAGTGCGGGTATTATTTGAATACTGGTCTCCTCTCATCTGAATTTCGACAATTTGTACCATATCGGCTCAATATAGCACAATGCTTTGTAGTAGTATCACAGTATAGTATAACAGTAGCGAAGCTGTAATTAAAGGAAAATGAGACAAAGATAGTGCTTTCTAATGCACATGGTCCGCCATGACTGGCTGTGAAACAAAGCTTTACGTGTAGAGACGCCAAGCAAGTAACATTACAGTACAAGCAGAAACACTAATTCGGGAAAAGTTCGGTAAATTTCCACACGACTTTGACCTTGAGTCGGACCAGTCGGACATACGTCATCATGTGTGATTCCCGCTGATCAGCTGGAGAGTGTTGTTGTTGAAAGAGACGCAGCGCGTGTAAGTTGGTGAGATTTCCAGCTGGCTGTTACCATGTTATTTTTAAAGTTACATTTTAGCCTACCATATTTAATTCTTTTATGATATGTAAAGTTAATTATAACTGTTTAATCAAGAATAAACCTGGCAAAATAATTTTATATCGAGGCCTATAATTTTTTTTTTTTTTTTAATTTCCTTTCGAAAAATTTGGGTGCGGGTATTATTCAGAAGCGGGTAGTATTCGGGTATATACGGTATGTTGCATGTCCTAAATTTTGGGTAAATTCAATACAGTAGAGACCCAAAAACTCAGCACTCAATAACCCGGCAGATAATAACATGCTTTCCGGATAACTCGGCAACCACGATGGGAAAAATAAAAACGGCTACAACCCCAGTTGTGGTGAAAGTTCAATGTAAAGTGCCAAGAGTAACTATATCCATATTAACATGTTTTATGATGATTTTTAATAGTGTTTGTTATACTTGAGGCCAATAAACACAATTTCAATTTTCACAATAAAAGTTTTAATTTTTAAGCCCTTATTCCTGATAACTTGGTATTTCAGAAACTCAGCCCCTTTTCGGTCCATATCAGGCCGAATTTGCAGGACTCTACTGTACTAGGTATTTATTGTATTATTGTATCCGGTTTTATGACATAGACCTTTTCTCCCCACAACAATATACAACATACCTGAAGAATGAGTTGATCTTTAGAACTTGTGGTTGCACTGTAAGAACTCAAAAGGACAGGAATATGTGTTGAAGTCATAACTGATTTATTTTTCTTTATAAGAGTCAGTAGTAGTTCTGTGAGTTTTTCTGGAAAGATACAAATGTTTATGATAAAAGTTGTTCATTAGTTTAGTAATATAATGTATTTCTAGACACTACAAACTTTATCAGTGAAACTAAAACAAAAACTTACCCTTTTTCTGTGAAGATCCTAGCATGATATTTAAAAATTCTGAGTGTGACAAGGACCAATTAAAGATTTTTATAATTAGCTCATCTTCTGAATCATTGTTATAAAATGATTCACACATTTTTTTGAGAGTGTCTAATAGAAGACCAGTACTGTCTTGATTACACTGAAGTCCAAATTTGAGAGACATCTTAACAAAATCTTGCCATATTTCATTCACCTTCACTGACGTCCAACTAATGTCTCTCCCACATGATGACACTACATCAAGCAATGCCATACATACATGTTCCATTTTCTTTTCATCCAAGGCATCTTCTTTTGATAAGCTGACTACCATTTGAAGCAGCATTAGTACAAGATCAACTTGCTCATTATTATTCTTCATGACACATTTTATCAGATCTACATAGAATTCCTCATAACTTCTCAACTTCACGAATTTTGCTTTTATATCTTGGCAAAGGTTGTGGCGAGTATCCACATCTGAAACAATTTAAAATATTTAATAAACTGTTAATAAAATCTTACTAGTTAGTGGCTTTTGCTATAGTAATCTAAATATGGATGTTATTATTGCACAATCATTTCTCCACTGTGGATTGCCTGACACAAAGAATATTCAACATGGCAAAACTTACAGTAAAACATAACAGTTCAGTAAATCTAAACTGAAAATGGCCAAACTCAGGCATAACAAGAACAAAACTTTGTTTGGTACTGTTCTTCCTTAATGATATGCAAAGTTTCCTAAAAAAATAGCAAGCATCGGGTTTAGGCAGTGTGGGATGGAAGCAGTAAAAATTTAATATTTCATAGGGTTTTCAAACATATCTTTAAAACTATAGGGTTAACAAAAAAATTATTAGGAACCAAATTAAAGAAAATAAAATCATCTATAAAAATACTATATTTCTTTTTCTAAACCCCCATACTTTAGCAAATAGAGGAGGGGAATGTTTGAAACGGGAAGTGCTCCTACCAGTAAACTATCTCCATGCACGTGGTGGTCGTTAAAAAATTAGGAAGAGTAGGTGGGCCCCATCAGCACTTTTGGACCACGAATGCATGAAGTAGTTTAGAGAATAGAAATAGGAGCACTTGTCTTTCCACCCCTTTGTTTGGGGTACTATGTCTACAATTTAACTCACTCATTTTACTATTCAGACATGTTTTCTCTGGCCATGAAGGCCGCCATGCCAATTCAGCAGTAGAGGGCTTTAGAGCCAAAGAAACAGGGTGTTGTATGAGTTTATGTAAGTCCATGTGTTATTAAGAGACATGTGAGAATAAAATAATTGGTAGATAATATGGTAGTTTTAATACTGACTTTGACTAGTACAGGTAAAACTAAAAGTACCAATGCTAAAAGGAAGTTTAATACATTGGACTCCATTTTAAAACAGTTAAGGTTGAAATTAAATCTGAACTTCCACACACTTTGCCTTCAACAATAGCAAACATTAAAGAAGCCGTTAATGTGTCCAATAATGCAAGATCTGCTAGCAATGATGGTGATTCACAGGTAGTTAGTATTAGGTGGTTTTAGAACATTCCTGAAGTTGCTGGATGAATCTCTGAAAGTGGCCACGGAATGACAGTATGACCACAGTATAAGTATTAATACAGTAAGGAAACTGTGTGTTAAAAGTCCTATGACAACTTGTTAGCTGGGCGACACTAGCGCTCCATGCGGCGGTTGAGTAAAACTGCATTCTCACCATATAAAATAACTTGGGAAAATGCATAAACACATAACAAAATATGTTATAATAAGAGAAAAAAATCTTCTTTCAAAACTGAATTTTAAATTTAAGAAACAATGAAGCATGTATTATATTTTAGTTAAGATCAGGCACAATTTTTAAATGCCACTTACCTGTAACTTGCACTGCAGTTCCTAGGGCTATTCTTATTACAAGTTTTAATAACTTCAAGATGATTCTTGGAAAACCAATTATAACTCATTTTTATTTTTAAAAGTAGCCTAATATTACATTAGAATAGAAATGTCATCATTTTACAAAAATAATACAATATTACATAAGATACAATACAAAATTCAAATAAAAATATAGGTTTCTATCAATATTTCTCAATTTCTAATACTCCAAAACTGCTTTTAGTATACAGTCGGTACAGCAGTTTTAATTAAAGAGTTCTTATTGGAATTCATAAACTGGCTGTTTTCGAAGTGTTCCAAACATAGGCGGCAATTTACATTTAAATATTTTACAGTTTTTGTTAGTTGGTCTTCTCGCCGACTATTGATGACCCATTTTTTACACATGAAATCATTACAACAATTGAAGGTAGATCGAAGCCGTAAGATACAGAAACAAAATACAATCTCAACAATGAAGTTGAGGACGAGCAGTGTGACAAACCTATATTCAAAGGTCACTCTTTAATATAATTTATAACTTAAACGTTGATTTTAAAGGTGGGAAAAACCTTGGACTAGATACGCTTCTTAACAGTAGCCTATTTTAGGTAAGCCTATTGCTTGCCTAGGTTTGGATAATGATGTCATGTTAGTTTACTGTCGCAAACACCTTAATGGCACATGTATCCGAGAATTTATGATGTAAGATTATGTTTTCGTCATCTTTGCGCCTACATCGTGTTCGAGAAAATAAATATCGTACCGCCTGTAAAATCGGCTATGTGCACTTTTTTACGAAATTGAGTTATGTGCACTGATATTCCTTAGCATTGATCCTTACAACCGGGCATGTGGATCTTTGATTGTCAGGTTTGTGCAAGCAAAGAAAAAAAATCGGCTACATGCTGCAAAATGGCCATGTGCATTAGAGCTCACATAGCCATTCTTGACTGCCAACACGGCACACATGTTTGTATACATAACCGGCCCTGACATATACATTACAATGCACATAGGAAATAAGCTGCACCGCAGCAAATATTGTGTTATCTTAAGCGATCACAATACGACATCCTAAATATTGTTATCTTTAACCGTGATATAGACTGCTGACATTTTCATTTCATTAGTATCTATTGTTAGAAATTACAACATAATTAAAGATAAAAATATTACATTAAAGTAAATGTAAACATAACCACACCAGAACATGTGACAAGAGTAAGCCAGCAGGCATACAATAAATATTACGTATTTTTCTTCTTACCTTTCTGGATCTTTTGGGAAAGTGAAGAAATGCAATTCAGGATTTCTTCCTTTATTGTTACTGCAATTTATAGCAGAACAATAACATCCTTTCCAAACACGCATTGCTATAAAAATTCAAGACTCCTATTTATTTCCATTCTTCCCGCAGTAGTGATTGTAGTATTACTCAATGGCCGGTAGGATCGCATGGAATCTGCGCGCGCATGTCCGTATGGCAGAAAAACGGACTGAGTTTCTTTACTGTATTAATACGTATACTGTGGTATGACTGACTTCATGTGTTTCCATTATTCCTGTTTCAGCAGCCCCCCCCCCCAGGTCAGGTTTACAATCAATCCGCAATCAATCAATAGCTCAGTCAGTCACAATAATAGCAAATAATTGGACATTTTTACTAATACTGAATACACACATAATATCGCTCTATGAAAGAGAAACACAAAATTTTTGCCTACAGTGTAAGAAACCATAAAGATTCCTTAACCATGTGATAATATTGTACCGTTCATTCAACCACAATATATAAGAATACTCACCTAAACATTTTTCCACTAAATGTACAACTGCAGAAATATTACTTTTCAGCCATTCAGGAGCGTTAGATGGTTTGAGAATTGCTTTTCGAATTTCAGATTTATGTTCACTATACACTTTGCTCAGAATAACCTGATCAATTGGTGTATCTGCATTCAAAACACAAGTCAGAAGTGGGAAGACAAGGGAAGCGTTCTGCCTTAAGTTCTTGCTTTGTCTTAGCTGGGAGATGAAATCGTGTATGAAGACCTGCTTGTGACTCACTAAGAGAACACACAGCTTTGCCACAGAAGTACTTGATGCTCTTTGTTGTAATAATGACCGTAACAACTCTGAAAAAACAAATCAATAATTACGGCTTTCATACTACCTGGCATGCATCTTTTAAGTAACAATCAACTGAAAAATTGGATAAAAAATACCGGTACAGTAAATTTCACGGTTTTTTCCCCACTATATACTGCACACATAAAATGTGTGCTTCCATGTTATAAAAGTCTTCTTGTAATCAAATAGCAAATGAATAAATATATATGAATGTTAAACGGTTTGATGAGACATAGGATTTTGAGATAACAAGATTAAACTTTAAAACACACTTCATATAATTGTTGTAAGTAAAAACTTACCAAATTAGAATGTTTGTTCCCCATCATCATCAGTTGACCTCTACTGACAAGATGTCATCAAAATGTAAGTTCTAATTTGGTAAGTTTTTACTTACAAATACTAAAGTAAAGTTGAATGTTTTAAAGTTTAAAATATAATATTGAAACTTCACAATGTTTTCCAAATTAATTTAATAAAAGAAAAGGTAGTAATGTTTAAATATTTACTGTGTTCTGTAGAGCAGCCTCCATTTAGAAGTAGAATAAAAGAAGGCCTTACAATATACCAGAGGGAAATCGATTACAAATAATTTTTTAGTACATGCTCTATAAAACAGCTACTTGTGAGACCATTAACACCAGCCTAGGCCGGTAAAGTAATTTTTACCGACTTAGGCCGGTAAAGTCATGACAACTGAAAAGTTCAGAAGGCAGTGATCAGTCATACCAACCCTAACAGGGTCTGAAACAAAATACTTGACCATAAAACAAATAATATAAGACAACATTGTTTCTTTACGTTAATTAGAAACTTTACCAGTTTTTTTTTTTTTTTTTTTTTTTTTCCATACAGAACACTTAACAATGTAACAACAAATATAGGCCCAAGCCAACATTGTATTATAAGCATCCAGCTTAAGCTCTACCACACTGCCATCTACATCCGTATTTTGAATTGTTTCATAGCATATGGTTCAGACGGCTGTGAGAATATGGCATCAACAAATGGCTGACTAGGTCTTTTATAATTAATTATACGGTATTTTTAGTTCATTTCATATTATTTACAGAGCTTTTACTAAAAAAATATTGTATGCACCACATATGCAAAAGCTTTAGTGGACTCATCCAATATTTCGGCCTAGGCTTATGCCTCAGCTGCAATACTAGATTCGTACACTAAAGCGTTATTTTGCATACTTCATACATAAATAGCTATAAACATTACTTGGAACATAGAAAGGAATAAAAGAAGTAGTAAAAATAAATATTTCTTACTTGCAGTTATCTGCTCTAGATGGTGAGGAAAACACTCCAAATACTTGAACACTGAGTTTTCCAATGAAGTAATATCAAGCTTTTCGTTCTTTGATAACTGTGTCACATGATTGGATACCAAAGAAATCATACCAGGCTTAACTGGCTTGTGGAGTTTGATGCAACAATCCAGCAAGTGAATCAATAAACTACACCACACAGACAACTTGCATTCCATTTCACTTTCACATACCAGAGCATCTGATGGCACTGTTACAATACGTTCCAAAAGTTTTATAACATCAGAGAATTCCAATTCAAATTGCTCAATCATTGACACAATCCCTTCCACGTTTAACCAGGACATCTTACTCTCTTGGCACTTTTTCAGTCTTCTCAATATATGATCAATTAATTTCTGTTTATAAGGCTTCAGAAAGGCACTTAATGACTGCACGTCTTTTCTAGAAACGGATGACAGTTTAACCAAATCTAAAATCAGTTCTGTAATAAGTTTTTCTATCACATGTTTCTTACGGATAATAGGTGTAAATTTCTGGAGTAGGAAAGGATATGTTAATGTATGCTTCATACAAAGCAATGATAAACTATCTTCTTGTATTAAGTGAAAGAGGTCCTTAGTAAGTGTAGTGTTAATTTCACTTTTTTGTTCATCAATACATGAGCTGATTTTCAGAAAGGATAGAAGTGCATCCCTGCATTTATTCCTTAAGTCTACTGTAAGTTCTCCTCGACTTGCCAGTTGCACCAAATAGAAAACAGACATTCTATACAGAAGTAGAATATGAACAGGATCTTTAACTTTTAAGCATTCGAAAACAGGTTCTGGTACGTCAAAGGAATCCACTGTAGTACTCAAATGTTTACTTTCAACTAATTCATTCAATCCCAAAATCTGATGTACCGAAGCACTTTCAGACTGCAAAACAGCTTTACTAATTTTTCTTTCTGGACTGTGACTTTCAAATGGCTTCTTCAACGGTGATGGAGAACCATCAACAGCCCATCCATTAATATAACCCATAACTGCTGTAGGCACTAATCCAGGAAACTTATGAAGAAGTTGTGGTATTATACCTCGTACAGTTTGAGAATGGAAGAGATGGATTACCACGTATGAGAGAAAATGTGTAATTTCTTCTTTTTGATCTTCCGTAAACTTTGTAGAAGCAGTTTCTAGTACACCTGGCAGTAATGGACTTAATGTTACATAAGTTGATGGTATAATAATATCTTGATTTTTTTCTTTGTCAAATTCATCGCCCTCTGCCTCTAAGAGTTCTGAAAAAAAAAGTGAATAATAATTAACCAGAGCTGAAAAATTAAGGTTTTATTCAAAATGAGAAGTGCATTTAAATTTAGATTAACTATTCTATCATCGGATGTTTCCTTACATTCAAACCCAAGGTCTGTATTTTAAAATAAGCTCTAATGATAAATACTATGTTAACACAAAACGCGGTATGGATTACTGCTACAAATTAAAACAATGGTATAGTACGCAAATTTGGGTCTTCCAGAGATACCAACACTTCACATTTAAATTTGCCTTTGAATGAAGAAAACAAAAAAAGGGATATGAATCTGTATCTGTATCTGTTTTCCTTTATCCCCTATGTTGGGGCGAAGGGTCTTCAAGTGGAGGTTTCAGTTACCTATGTGAATTTTGTTATGCTTATTTTCTGAGAGAGGAACAGGTGGTAAGCCCATTGTCCCTCAACCCCCTTTGAAACTAACGTATTACTTGGATGTGACAGGGCCGAGATATTTTGTCCAGAGGCTCTAATTTAGGCTTGGAGTTCTTTTACATGCCGTAAATCTATGACATGGGTCCCCCAGCTTAAAGTCCCTCCCGGAGGACTATGTGCCCAAGATTTTTACGTCCTGAAAAATCCATCGACCGCAGCTGGGTCTGATCCCACGACCTTCGGATCTATAGGCAGGCACACTACCTCTAGACCACTGCAGCCAACCAAAAAAGGGATACTTGGAACAAAATAAATATAAAAAAATCAAATTTACAAAGGTAATAAATGGCTGTATGGCAGCAAAGAGTAAAATCAGCTAGAGAATCTACGGCAACAGGAAGATCTGTAGCATCCAACTTAGTGATGGGACGAACCAGCGCTTTCTTGAGAGCTAGCACTAACGGTACCACTCTCGAAAAAGAGCTGTTCAAAAGACTCACAAAGAGGAAGGGAGGAAACTTCTCAGACAACGGGTTGTGAATAACAAAGATGTAAAAATTTAATGAATTTGCCAACGAAGTCAAACGATGGTGAGTGAACTGGAACATGAGAAAATCGTACTATGTATGTCAACAATAGCCCGATTTTCACTTTGCAGTGATACAACAATGAAAGACGATTTTTAGTAAAATAAATAAATAATTATAATAATAAACGGAAAATTATGTGTGGAATTGAGCCCCACAGGCTCATGTAAGTTGATGCCACTGTGTAAACAAAAATCAGATATACTATATAAAAATAAATGTGAGAAGTAATATATAAAAATACTAATATAAAAAACTTATATACCCGGTAACAAAGTGCCAGAATGCTTTTACTTAATCACTGATAATTGCAATTATGATATGCAGAAAATAAGTTATTTTTATAATCGATCTGCGAGTTAAGCTCCAGATCGCTTCATTAAGCAGGGCTTGCAGAAGAACAAAGATCTCAAGTTTGACGCTTAACCTTAATTCATACTCGTATACACTAATATAAGAAATTCTTAAAATATGTCAACATTTCACAAAATGCACTGGCAATAATATTAATGATATCTTATGCCTACGATTTGTTGACATGTTTGTTTCAGGTTTAAAGCAGCCGTATAGGTTATGAATGAATTAAAGTCAATCTGAAATCAATCTGTCAGGAATTACATTAGGTCTATTGCTTGCACAGGAACGTTTAAACTGAAAAATACTCACATTAAAATATAATGTAGATATCGGTAGCCATACATTTCAATAGAAAGCATAATATTATATCAACTGCAGCTGAATTTAATTATTCAACAGCTAAATTTAAGTTATATTTATTTGCACTAACATCATTAGAAAGAAATGAATCAATCGAGGCTGGCTAACAATATCAGTAAGCGAGCGACAATTTGTTACATTGCATTTAGTATATTGTGAGCCATGCAATATTATTGTAGCATTATAAAATTAACATTGTGTTTGTATGCTGTCAAATGGACAAATAATAAGGTCCTATGTAAAGTACCAGCTGGATAGAACTTCTAGAAATGAAAGCATGCTCTTTAATAAGTAATTTCGCCTATTATTTCTACTTGCAGAATCTGATACATCTGAACTTGTCTTGTGTACCTTAGTTACCGATACTAATGCTTGTGGGAGCTTGGCCGCTGATTGGCTGTCCGCAAGCCAATCAAAATGCTTCGGATCTTCGGAAACGCAGATTACATTATAACAGATGTGACCGTTAATTAGTAGTTTTTCCGGTACCGATCAACCAATTTGGTCCAAAATCAATAGGCTTCTTCCCATGGACATTATAAATGTGTATACCAAGTTTCATGAAAATCCGACAAAGCAATTGAGTTATCGCACATACAGACATGTGGACAGACAATCCACACAATCTCATGAAGTACCATTTTGGCACTTCACAAATGAATCACTGTTTATCATGCAATGAAATCATACTAACCATCAAAAATATCTTCTATTCGACTATGGTCAAATACTTCCTTATTTTCTTCAGCAGCAGCCTCCTCTGCTTGGATAACATAATCAACATAGGTTGTAGGATTCTTGCTAACAATCCCAATGCTGTCCACTAGAAGTTTGACAACAGTTTTTCTCTGATCTGCAGGTACCGTTAGGTAACAGTGAAGCCATACCAGTACCTCACTCAGTATCCCTTCAAACAATCCTGTATTGACAAGAAGTGTGCACAAGATGTTTCTTGCTTGCAAAGGAATAGTAGCTGAAGGATAATCGACCAAATGGGACAATTGATTCATTGCATCTGCAAACATTTCCTGAAATCAACGGGAAAGAGTATTACAGAATTTTAAATAGCAATGGTTTGAAGAACAGCAGTGAAGATTAAAGACTCATACGATACTAGTGTTCTATTAAATACCTTTATGCTTGTCTTAATATAAGAATTTTAGATTTCCCTTCCCCATAGAGCCATTACAACTATATTCAAGAGGTGACATTGTCACATGAAAACAACATGGGCAAAGCAACATTAAGGTCAATTGCTAAAACAAGGTTTTATCCACATCCATGGTTTACAAAATACGTTATGACTAGGGTTTGGATGTTTATGACCTAAAAAAGTTGAAAATTTGACTGCAAATATGACCATAAAAATGACTAAATATGACCCAAAGAACCTAAATACGACCTCATAAAAAAGTATTTTCTAAAATAAATGTCCCAGTTTAAAATGTTTAATGCAAATTATTACATCATATTAAGTCAATTACCAAAATATGACTTTATAAGCAAAATAAAAACGGTCCAATTAGAATAACAAATGTGCAATTCGTGTTTGCGGCAAGAATGGAGGTCAATATAAAAATATGATACGTCACAAACATCCGATCTATAAGTAAAAGGTAAAGTGATCCCTATACAGGCCATGGAGGCCCAGAGGGTTCCAGGAGGTTGAGGCTCCCAGATTTTAGACATCGGCACATGAAGGTGGTAAGGTTGTCAGCCTTACGCACCGGCCGCCTTTACCCCCAGGATTGCTCCTGGTACTCATTTCTGTTAGAGGCTGAGTCGACCCCAGGGCCATAGTGCCACCAGAAGGATTAGGCCAATTGAAAAATCTCAACGACCTCATCGAGAATCAAACCTGCGACCTTCCGGTTTGTAGCGCAGCGCCTTAACCACTATGCTATGGCGTACCCCCCGATCTATAAGTTATGACTGTTAAAACAGAATTTCTCTCATTTTTCTAAGCCACATCTCAAAACAAGGCCATCTACACAGATCACGGCTATGGTAAGTTTAAAACAATGGCTGCAGATATTCAAGATAGATATACTTGATCAGTTAGAAGCTAATAAGATGTGAATTGACTTTCTGCAGGCATTAAATTCATCTGTTAAAATATTAAAGGCAGAGGTAATTGTTCCCTTGACAGCAATGATGATCAGTTCACAAGAATGTTTCGTCTTTCAAAAGAATGGCTGCAGAAGTTAGCAACATGATGCTAGAAGTGCAGGGATAATATCATGCCATTATGTTTAATATTTTTACATTTGTTTCATAATTCATTGTGAATAATTTCCTTTAACAACAAACTTTTAGATCTATGTTTACACTGTATAATAAAAACAGACACACCTTTGGAGCTTACTACTATTAAATATTAATAAATATAACTATAACTTCACAACAGATAACAGAATCTTTGTAGTCTTTGTAGTAATACAGGCAATTCACAATTATCCATGGGCTGATTATCCGGTTTGTGGATTACCCGTGTGCAAAAATTTGAATTTTCTGCACTTAATTTTTAATTTCCCGCCCTTTATTTCAAATTTCCCACACTTATTTTGTCATATATGCACAATATTGCAGGAAATTCAAAATTAAGTGCAGGATATTAAAAATCTCGCACCCAGTTTGGACTATCCATGTTTCTTTTTTATTCGTGCATGTCATGGCCCCAATTAACACGGATAATTAGGAGTTCGCTGTAATAAAATTTACACAGACCATGTTTTGACCATCCTTTCCTTGATCATCAGTTAAAATCCTATTTACAATAAATGTTTTTCAAGATATTTGTAACAGATAATTATAAGAAATACAATAATCTGAATTACCTTATCTGGTGTAAACGCATAGCTATCAAGAGATATTAGAAGCTGAAGAACTTTTTCTTGCACAGAGGCTACGGCTTCCAGGTCAAATTCATCTCCCACAATATTTTCAATGTCACTAAAAAAATTTATTGAACTTGGTAAATCCAGAACATGAGGAAAGCATTTGTTGTGGATTAATGCCAAATCAATTATTGCAGATACATGGGAGCACAGGTTGGGCTCCTCTACTAGCTGAGAAGACTGGACATCCTCTTCAGTTTCATTTTCATCAACAGGCATCAGCAGTTTCTTCCACAGAAATGCTATCACTTCAGATGCAGAAAGTTGCTGTAAATATTAAGAAAAAAGTTAAAAGCAGTGCAGTGGTATCCCAATTATCTTCCAATCACATTTTAAAATATAACATTCCTCTCCACTAACGCAAATAGCAACTGACGCGGAAGTAAGACGTTGCGTTAATTTTTTAAGTGCTTCAGCAGTGGTGAAGCGAATTCAGATCTCGCTTTTGCAACTGTCTTGGCTGTTCTTTCTTACACGCTATTTCGCTGCAGCAAAACTGAAAACGCTTCACGGGTACGCTTTGAAAGAGAACGCATGGAAATTGGTTCTTCATCGAAAAACAACGCCACCAACGGCAAAAATGCGTAAATGGCAGGAAATACAACTGTGTAGAAGTTGTTAATGGCGGGAACGCTATATATTGTCAGCATAGGTTAAAAAGCAGGACCAGCTGAAAATGACGTAAATGGCAGGAACGTAAAAACGGGGTTTTATTGTACTAATATATTTTTTAAATTTATCTTCTGGGGAAGCTTAACTTTTAAATATTAAAAAATTTTGCATTGCTAGCAATATTTTATGACACATTGTATTTATAATATAGAAGATTTCAGAATTTCTAATAATTTACTCTATAAGAAATGTATAATGCAATTTGACTGTCTACTGACACAAGTCAAAATTATATTACTGTAATGATTTTAAAAATATTAGCAAATAACCTTCAAACACTCATGCACTCCTACTGCTTTAAAGAAATTCTACACGTACATAATGGTACATCTTTTGTAATGTCAAAACATAAACATCATAAAAGTATTGTTTCTACTGCTATACCAATACTGGTGAGTACCAGTATGCCCCTTTCAGCTTAAAAGTTCTGGTACTCAAAATGGAAATACAGAAAGTGCTGATGTTACAATATCGATGAGTACCAGATCAATTTAATGTATCTTAATAAAATGTCATTCTTACCATAGTAATCCATTGGATTCTAAAAAAAGGAAAGAAATGATATGAATCTATACCTTTATAATGTTCTGTTTGAATCCTCTCTCAGAAACTTCATCTATGGGCTGCCAATTCTCAGCTGCCTCCAAGAAGCGATGGAACTGCTGCAGCATTGTTAACAGCAGGCATAAAGCCTCATGCCTGACAACCAAATGATGATGTTGAAGCATTCCTGAAGATATGGCTTTAAGGAGTATTCCTGGCATCGTGAGGGTCTGAACAGCATTCATTGCCTGATGTGACGTCAAACCATCTATGTAAGGCTTTATGCAATGCTCGGGATCCATATTCAAGATCAACTGGGGGAAAAAAAATTATAATAATTTATTATTAGGAACTCCTTCAGAATAGCCAGCTAACAACAACAACAACAACAACAATAATAATAATAATAATAATAATAATAATAATATTTATTCACGATTAGAACTTTACATTTTAAAGATTTTGGTTTCGTCGGTACATTTATTATATAGTCTTAGTTCTAGGCAATTCTATACTAAATCAAAGTGGCATTGATAGAGTTATACTTACAGGCTAAAATAATAATAACAGAGTACATGCTAATATGTGATAGATAAACAGCATATGTCGTTAAAATAATATTTACAATATCTTCAATATTTAACCCCGATTATTGCAGTTATTTATTATAAATACGCTACATATCATCTGTAATGCAATCGAGGAACTCGATGTCATAGAATGCTTTCTTTTTGAGCCATTTGGTAACTATTTTTTTGAAGGTTCAATTGTTCATTGTTTTTAATTTGTGTGGTAGTTTATTAAAAACAGTGAGGTATGCTCCAGCATTAGTGACGATGCCCCTCCGAGCCGCGGAAAACAAAAGAGGAACGACTGGTGCAGTGGTAAGATTTCCCATCGCAGAAGAGATTCAATATAGGACGTATTAAACCCCGTGATATTCAGTATATTGCTACTAAACCAATATAACTGTCCATAACCTAACATAACCTGTCACTGACTTAGAAATTAGCTATCACTATTTACCTCCATGTAAAAGTTTTTTTACCCTTCCACACCTTTCGTAAAACATCATTACATGGCATATAACAAACCCCGCACTGATCAGAATACTACTGCTAAACTAATATAACGGTTCCTAACCAAACATAGCATGTCACTGACCTAGAATTTACCTGTTACTACTTACCTTAATGCAGTAGTTTTACCCTTCCACACCTTTCATAAAACATCATTACACGAAGAGGTTTAATGCTTTAGTTTGTAATAATTCCTTAAGGTAAACTCCTACTGATAATGATTTTATTTACCATCATATTATGGGATCATATCAAAGGAAACATTGCCAGATAATAACAAAGACCCAACCAAATTAATTACTAGGAACAGACCAAGCAATGAGTAAGGCTCTACTATGTTTCAGAAACAAAAAAATCCTACATTCTTTCCAAAACCCTCTGTATCCTTTTCTAACAAGATGTGTCACACTCATTTTCTCAACAGGCAAGAGGAGTGCAAACAGAATGCAGATAAAGTGCTCAGGGAACAAAAACAAGAAAAACTTGAAACTTACTTGCTTCACAAAGTTCATTGTTTTGACCCATTTCACAGACACACGAGGCTCTAAAAATGGTTCAACATTTGACAGAATGCACTTCATCAAATCTGGACAAGCAGCAACAATCTTGAATACAAGTTCTGCTTTCAGGTCGTGTTCCCAAGGTTTCTCTAAATTCTACAAAACAGAATAAAAAACACAAATAAGCAAGCCAAACTGCATGAGAAGCAGAACACATATACTCATCTGTATTAATAACTACATACCATCAATGCAGTCTGCAGCAATTCGTTATGCTTCTTCCCTGAAGTTCCAATGCTTTTGTCGTGAAATATTACTCCGTATCTGTGTGATGTACACAAGGTTTGAAGAAAACTATGAACTGCTTCCAGTACTACTTCTTTATCCTCCTCAGTTTCTTCTTTCTCTTCCTGTGTAACATTTTATATTTCATTATTATTTACTGTTACTGTGTAGAGTAAAACGAAGGGAGTTAAAAGAGACGGGAAGAGAAGAGATGGAATTGAGAAAAGAGAAAGAGGAAAGAGAAGAGAAGGAATGAGGAGAGTGGAAAAGAAGAGAGGAGAAGGAATGGGAAGAGGGATAGAGAGAAAAATAAGCAGAAAAGGGAAAGAGAAGAAGAGAGAGGGTTAGAGAAAAGAGGAAAACAAGAGAGATACAGAGATATATAGATAAAAAGAGATAATGGAGAGACACAAATTTAAACACGTAAGAGAAGAGATAACTAATGTATAGATGTTGAAAATGGAAGTGATGGTTTTCAAAACTAGTCAAGATAAATACAGTGGAACCTCTTTAACATGTTTTCCCACATAGTACGACGGTTTTTAAAAGTCTCTGTTCCAATCTTACTAATTACATGTTTGAACGTTCCTTTAAAACATTTTGCTTTCTCGCTTAGTACATTCAAATTTGGCTTGCCAACCACATGTTGCAAAACACGAACCTTGGTTGCGCATCCAATCACATAATCTCAGTGTCAGAATTCTTGTGCGCTCTGGTCTCTATCTTGCTCTACGGGACCATCGTCAGCTTGATCTTTGTAGACGCCATTTTGATATTTCACTGTAGTTGCTTCTCATTGGTCATTTTGATTTGGTGCAGATTCTCTAGCAGCAAAAAGTGATGTCCAGCACCAGCTATTTAGCTGCCATTTTTGTTTGCCAAAGTGGTGTGTACGTTTTATGTTTCCTTTGGTTCGTGTGGTGTAGAGAAGAAAATTAGATATATATCATATTTTCCCGGGCTACTAACCAGGTGGTGAATTGGATTAATTCCGACGTTTCGAAGCCAAACTGAGGCTTCATTGTCAAGGAGAATGAAATGCCGGGATTTCATTCTCCTTGACAATGAAGCCTCAGTTTGGCTTCGAAACGTCGGAATTAATCCAATTCACCACCTGGTTAGTAGCCCGGGAAAATATCATATATTACCAGCACCAGGAAAAATTCAAAGCACATTTCAAAATTAGATATGTTAGAACAATTAACGTAAGAAGTGGATCGAGATTCTCACGTGTTTCATTAGCAACTTGTGGCTGTGAACATGACATGTCACTGGATACTTGGCGTACTGACCACTTCAGTACGTGTGATATTTTATACTATCAGTTACTTTGCCCATGTTTGTTATTAGATTGTGGAATGCCACTTCTTTCATGTTTGATGTTAAAGTGAGGATCTTTCTAGTGAATTTTGTCTGTTTTTTCCATTAAATATGGCTCCCATACAGTCCTTCAGTATTAGCATGTTTTGTTCGATTTTTTTCATGATCAAATTAATAGGCCTATATACTCATTTGCATAACATAAATATGTCATAACTATTGGCTCAGCATAGAAACTATTGCGTGTCATTTTGGGTAATTTTGAGCCATTTAGATGCCAATTTGGGTTGTACTAAGTAAGATAGAAAATATTTTTTATTTTATTTTATTTTCAGTAGTATATTTTCCCATTTAAGACATCCATTTTTTCAGTCCATAGAAAAACATGTTAACGAGATTCCACTGTATACCATAAGCGAAGCTTACTTCAACTCCCTGTATAATCGTTATGTTACCGAACTTCACTTTAACTTCCAATACAAATTAATATTGAATTATCTTACCTCTAATAGTGATTTGTCTTCCTGTCTTTCTTTAGCAGTAGGTTTCCATTTGTGAGGTCCTTTCCATTCATACAGTTCAAAGAGTGATTTTATTACTGAGGAATTGAAAACATGACGTTTGACTGTCTTGGAGATACCCATGTTCATTAAAACTTTATCTCGTATTGTAGTTAGTACCATGTGCACTGTATCTGCACTGTCGTACATCAGTCCAGGCATAATGCTTGCAAGAAACCCTGTAAACAACGCAACTCATATTTGAAAACTATGGATGGAAGTTTAACAATATATTAAATATCACAAAAGAAGCTATTTACTGGCACAAAAGAAATCTCTTCTGGGGAAAGTAAATTTTTAAGACAAAGTTTAGACCCAATTTTGAAGCCATGGATGCAAAACTTTGTCATATAAATGTCCAGCTATGAACCAGCTATTTACTGAAATTCATCAATTCAATTCAATTCAATTCAATTAATTTTATTGTCGTTAAACAGTTGTACAACTGCAATAGACAAAGTCAACAAGTAAAAGTACACTGATTTGGTTACATAACAGTAACAGAAAAATTAAAATCAGTAAATTCACACATAGTATAAAATGGATTGGCGATCAGCCAACAGTGTAATCTCTTGCAAAATAATTTATATGGTAAATTAGTTAAAACTTGTGGCAACTTATTAAATAGTTTAATGCCTACATAACAGTAACTCTGCATGGTTTTATTTAGCCGGTGCTGCGGAATTTCAATTAACTGGCAGTTTCTGGTGTTATGATTGTGAATTTCTGACCTTACATTATACATATGTCGATTTTGCTTCATAAATAACAATACAGTGTATATATACAAATTTACTATTGTCAGTATTTTATATTTTATAAAATAAGGTTTGCAATGTGTTCTATCAGGTATTTGAGCTATGATTCTAATAATTTTCTTCTGCAATATTAGTAAATCTTGTGTATGAGAACTATTTCCCCATATTAAAATTCCATAATTAATTACACTCTGGAAATAAGCAAAATAAGAAATCCTTACATATTCAGAGGGAACACAGTTAACTAGATTTCTAAATAAATATACAACCCTGGACAGTTTTCTACATAAGAATTTAATATGAGTTTCCCAAGTTAAAAATCTGTCAATGTGAATTCCTAGGAGCTTTATATCAGTACAAGGCTGTGGCAAAACAAGATTATTCAGAGTAAAGATTATATTTTGTGTTTTTGTATCATTTAGAAGAAGGCTATTTGCTCTAAACCATTGCGATATCTGTACTGAGTTATTCTGTACATCAGATTGAAGACATTCAAAGTTGTCATGATTACTAATAAAAGTGGTATCGTCAGCAAATAAAATTGATTTCAGTTCAGCATTACAGGGTAGATCATTAACCATAACAAGAAAAAGCAACGGGCCCAGAACAGAGCCCTGTGGGACCCCTGACTTTACTATTGCCATATCAGAGACCTCCTCATCAATCTGAACAACTTGATTACGATTGGATAAATACGATGAAAACAATTTATGAGCAGTTCCATTAATACCATAGTATGACAACTTATTTAACAGAATGCGATGATCTACACAGTCAAAAGCCTTGCTTAGATCACAACATGTGACCCAAGCAAAGCTTTTAGTTTCAAAGGTATTCAATATGTTATCAGTAAGTAGACGAACTGCGTCAATGGTAGATTTACCAGTTCTAAACCCAAACTGTTCAGTAGCAAGCACATTAGCTTGTTCAAAATAGTAATATAGTTGTTTGTGAATAAGTATTTCAAATAATTTGGAAAAAACTGGCACAAGAGATATTGGTCTGTAACTTTCAAGCTGTAATTTGTTGCCCTTTTTATAAACGGGTATTACTTTAGCTAATTTAAGTTTACTTGGAAATATACCTTCAATAAAACATTTATTAATACAATAAGTTAATGGAGAGACAATATTATTGATAATTTTCTTTAACATATTGTTCGAAAGCTCATAAATATCTCTGGAATCAGAATTATTCATTTTTGCAACAGCATTCAGTATATCTTCACATGTTACATCTTTAAGTTCAAATAAAGCAGAAGGCTTCTCACGATTTAATAAATATTCTGTCGCCAACTTGTTTGTCTTCGCAATGTTATTCATTATCTTATCCACAGATTCAATAAAAAAATTATTTACTTTGTTGGGGGAAAAATCAGCAAGAGCAGACTTCTCAGTTCTAGCAGATTTATTTATGATATTCCACGCAGCTTTAACTTTGTTGTTTGATGTCTGAATAGTTTTAGCATTAGCATTTCTTTTTTCTTGTAATATTAATAACCTATATTCATTCCTGACTTGCTTGTATATATTTTTGGCATTTGAAGTTAATGTACGTTTATATACATTATAACATATTAGTAAACGTTTCTTCATTTGAATAAGGTCAGAAGTATACCATGATTTGACTTTGGCTTTGCCACGCAGTCCAGTATTATTAATTTTGACAGATCGTTTAGGAAAGCATAGATTAAACAATGATAAAAACCTAGTTAAAAATACATCAAATGTTTGCTCAGCATTTGTGTTACTGCAGAATAGTAGCGTCATCCAGTCCGTTCGAGATAGCCAATCTGTAAAATACATTATTTTTTCTTCGCTACATATTCTAATTAAACGTGTTTTATTGATAATTTTGCTCAATTCATTAACTATTTAACTGTTCACTGAGAATGGGATTCAAATAAACATATTGCCAACTAAAGTCTGGTCTAACAATTTAATGTCCATTACTCTAACTATTATGAAAAATAATTCATCATACATCATATCCTATAACAAAAAACTCCCATGGGGGACATTTTTTAAAATTATTCAGTTTGCAATATTAATATCTGAGAGGAAGCAAACAAGATAGTTCCATACCAATTATTAAATAAACTAGATCAAGTTTCAACAGCTTGAATAGCTAGTCAGTTAAGTAAAAAAAAAAAATGTGATTTGATATTGGATGCATCTACATCTACACCAGTGAAGACCAAATGATAGCCCCAAGGCCAGATACAGCTTGTGACTTGATTTATTCCAATATCTGAGAGTAAACAATTCTGTTGAACTCTTAGGCCCCGTTCAATTTGAGGCGATATACAGTAAGCGATATATTGCAAGGGATATGTTGCGGCAATATATTGCTAGGAAGGTTCAGACAGCGAGCGATAAATCAGCGCGACCTGGGCGATAAAAATGTGGTGGGAACACAATCCTCACTACTTCAGTTACAATATCGTAAGCAACTAATCGCTCAGGCGACCGGCATGTACACTTCAAAAGATATATTGCTTGCGATATGTTGCGCTATCACGCGACTGTGAACCTTTTTTATCGCCTGCCTTTAGATTACAAGTATCTGTCCGTGCGTGTCGCGTATCGTATATCGCTTATCGCCTCAGTGTGAATGCTGCCTTAGGATAGAATAAAATTGCTGTGCCTAAATCATATCACACTTCAAGTTACAAAAACATTTTAACTGACTGCCACCATATTGACTATCACAAAAATCTCGACTTTAGTCAGGGAGGAAAATTGATCAATAACTCAGAAAATGTTTGTACCTCTGCATTTGGGAAAAGAACAATCTGCTACATTTTTCTTGATGTTGAAAACTCTTGAAAGAAGAGGACAAGGAGTTTGTTGAATACAGTGAAATTATTTAAGAATTGACTTCAGAGTATTATAAACCACAGTGCAGATGAAACAGATGCAAGAGAAGAAAAACAAAACGCTGCACCTCCAGGAACGAAGCCAATATGGGAACTTTTTATAGACTTGAGCTGATAAATTATATTTCAAGAGTAAATGCAATTACAGAACTAAATTGTATATACCAAATATATGGTTTCAGTCTCGTTAAAACGTTTTAATGCATTTTCTTATGCTAGGGATGTCAGTATAAAATTGTTGAGAAAATGTTTTGATGCATTTTCTTATGCTAGGGATGTCAGTATAAAATTGTTGAGAAATACCACCATTGTTTCTTTCTCACTTCATACACTGCGTAGGAGTGAGGGAAGGATTTAAATGTACAGTCTGAGGGTTAATGAAAAGTACATGTAAATATACAAAAATACATAAAACATGCAAAATTTTAATATTTACCTTGATAGTAGTAAATTACAACGAATTATAATTCTTAGCTCACCTTTAAATTCCAATAATGGTCTTAGGACAGACAAGTCTCCATCAAATAAAAATGCCATTATGTAATGTATGAAAGCTGTTCGCACACTCTTGTTCACTGGCTTTGTGTGCTTTGTAAACACATTCCACAAATGAGGGGCAATCTTCACATGAGTGAGTACCATTTGTGCCAGACGAGTACTTAACGTCACCATAGCTGTGAAACAACATACACAATATTATATTGCCGTATTTACAAACTCATACAACCCTTAAGTGAGAATGTCAAAAAATCTCCTGTAAAATTATATTTTAAGATTTTATTTATACATAATTTGGGATAATAAAATCTGCTTGCCAGTTTGTTTTATTCTGCAAGAACTGGATAGTTTTAAATTTTAGGATCCACCTTCATATTTCGAAGACAGAAAATATATGAATACACAATAACAAATCTTGTACCTTAGTTTATCCAGAAAGTAGTCCAATAAATATATAAATGGTTTTGAAATGCACACAACTGCACTTCACTATAAATACCTTAGAACTAATTTAATTTAAACGAAGTAATACAGACAGTAAAGCATACTGAATCACTAGAAGTAGCCGAAATGATAAAAACACTTTTTGCTCTACTTACGTACGGATGGTTCAGTCAGGATATTTACGAGAAAATCTCCGAACGCGCCTTCTATGGTTATTTCTCAATAAGTAACATTCCACCAAATAAATTCGCTGTTCAACCGTATACATTTTCGATTATTGTCTTACGTAACACACAACAATAGACAAGCGTCTCACTACATGACACCAAAGCAACTAACCGCTTGTATGCTGTGTACAATGCTAGCGCGGCAATGCGGCAGTGATGCGAGGTTTCCTCATAAAATGGACTCACTGTATAATCCTACCATTTGTTGCTACAGATTAACAATACAATATAACTTTCTGGATCTTATCAGCTAAATAAAATATCATTATGGATCCTATTTTTTGGTGAATAATAATGTTAAATTTCAGAATAAAAAATTGGGTTACTTTTGGTGCTATCAGCATTCAAAATATATCTGTTTTATTTCATAATAAAACTAAATAGGTTTATAGCTCATGTGCTCCAAAACATTGTATAAGAATGGGACTTTTGGCCTTTTATTTTGTATACTGTAAAACTTTGCATCAGTATATTTTTCATAACATGAAGCATGTAGAGGCTATCAACATCAAACTTCTTGCTCTGACAAAAACAGTAGTGATTTTCAGCATTTTAACTAGTTTTGAAAAAGAAATGCTGTAGTTTAAATAATGTAATACCTTTATCACATCACATCAATAAACAGAACGATATACTTTACACATAATATCGCTAACATTCTATACCGTATTTTACGGACTATAAGACACACCTTAATTTTTAAGCAATTTTTTAAAAACATAACATTTTTACCATTATTATTATTAGATTGTAAAGCAAGACTAAAAAAAAAATTCTTAGTTTATAAAACCAAACTGGCCTTTAAAATCCCTTTCAAATCAAGTTCACTGGCACCGTAGACTGCAATGACACATCATAGGCTAGACAATGTTCTGGGTTTGTGACGGCTGGGCGGAAGGGAGACAGTGTTAGCAAGCTTGTGAATCCCCGTAACTAATGTTCATCACATCGGTGCACTGCTGCTGCCATTTGAATCCAATATTGTCGGATAGAGATAGGTTTCTTGTAGCATCAAATATATGGCCATTTTTAAGACTGGTGGGAATTTTAAATCAAGCACTGGACATCTTGAGTATAAGACGCATCTGAATTTTGGAGGCAATTCTTTTAAGAAAAAAGTGCGTCTTATAGTCCATAAAATATGGTAATGCTTTTAGTACAAGCATCACTTGCATGCCTGCCAACTAAACTAGGTTTATTAAATATTTATTGTATTAATGAGTACACAATATATAATTTATTTAGGCTGTGACTTCCAATAAATCCATCATTTTAGTTCCTATTAATAAAATCCCTTTTTAATTCAAGATTTCCTTTGAAAAATGAAAATATTGTTAAATGAAAAGGAAAATATCACACTAAAAATGAGAATTTCACATAAACACAAAAATTTGCATTTTTGTGGGTAAATAATTAATACAGCCTTTCATCTTAGGAATGCTGAAAAAAATTCACTTTATCATTGGTAAAAACCACAATTTGCAGGTCCATCATTCATGAATCCTAAATATCTGTACATATTATATTTAACTCACTAACCTGCTAACAATTTGAGAACTATTTGTCTATGTTTTGCAGTACTTTTCATAGACAACATGTCATGTATAGTCGATAAATAGTAATTTAAGAGATGTTTACATGCTTCTTCAGTACTGAGTCTATACTTCTGTCCATCAGTAACAGAGCTGGAACATAAACAATGAATTAGGCACTTTCATATGCTTTCACAGTAAGATTCTATAATATTTTGGCTATATGGGTGATCCTGCATCATGGGTTGTATCCAGCAATTTGGTAATGGAAGTTAGATTTACAATCCATGATGTAACGCCACCCAGACAGCCAAGGTCTTAAACAATTAGAAAATTTATGATGATACCTACAAATAACTAAAAGTCTAGTGTGCGTTCCAGTTCTGATGTAGCTGAACGGTGCTATGTTATGTATTTTAACACTTTGATTGGAAATGAAATGGTGAATGAAAACAAAAAATACTTTGATTGGAAGCAGAAATAGACGAGTTGCGTCCTAACTCTTTTTTGATGATGGTTATGAAAGAATTTTAAACAGCTTCGATTAATTAACTACATTAACAGGTAGGTTTCTGCAGCAAAATGGAAACTGCATACATACAAGACATCAGGCTCAGATGGCTTCTTGGAGAGAAAAGTTCATAATAATTTAATCTCACTTATGGTCTTTTTAGCCATTATGCAGAAGCTTAATCTCACTTATGTGAGGTTCTGTTTCTTTCTTTCTTTATTTGCCCAAAGTATTATACTATACAGGTGGCATCGCCATAGAATGCATCAATATAGAACATGAAATTTATGTTGTTCAACAAGAAATTACTGCCACATTTGTGTCTTTAAATAAATAAATATAATAAACAATATACATAAATTAAATACAACACAATTTTAATAAAATTAAAAAAAATGAAATGTTCAAGAAATGTTAAGCGTTACCGGAGCTGCAAACATGTCTCTTCCTTTAAAATATTAAGCATACGTGCAAATATTAAGTGACCTACAAGTTGGCAATAGCGATACATGATGTCAGAGGACAAAAACATTTCTGTCCATTGCAAGATCCATCAAACACAACTATATGTTTAGGCAGCAAAAAGAAAACAGCTAAGTCAAGTGCATAAAAACTGTGTAACATCTTTAAAATACTTAAAGGAGCTGGAATAGAAAACTCCTCCATGAAGTTAATAAAAAATTTTAAATTACAGGATTCAAATAGGCTACATAAGAAAAAAATCCACTAAGTTAACTACAAACAACTCTGATAAGTGTTTAAAAAATTTTAATAAACATTTTTTTATGGAGATCTTAACATAACTCCATACAGGCCTAGTTCCAATGCTTCCTGATTAATATAATTAAAAAAGCATGGTTTAGAAACACAGAACTTCATACCTTATTATGATATATTGCATAGCAGAAAACACAGGCACTACAACTGCCATGTTCTTCTTTCGATCAGCTTGCAGAAGCCCAAGCAGTTCTAATGCACTTCCTCCAGCTTCTAAATACTGCAAAGCTACATTCTCTGCCTTGCAAAGTTGAACAAATTCTTTAAGAGCTGGAAAAAAATAATCCTAAGATTCTGAAAACTGATATGGTGGGTTCAGCAGTCAGTAAAATTTATGTACAGTAGTCCTACAAGTTAGAAAGAAAGCTGCACAGAACAAAGTATGATTGCTGCAACAAGCGCAGCTTCATTCCATGCAGGTTTCTTTCTAGCATGTAGGACTATATGGGTCATTCTACAGAAAACCTGCATTTTAATGCCACAGGACAATATATTGGAAACTAGTTATAATATTTGCAATTTTTCAAAATCAGATATTAAAATACAATATTATCTATTAGTTAGTACTTTACTTTGGAGAATTTTTTAAAAAATTAGCTGTAAAAAGTTGCCCACAGAAGGTGATATCTCACTTCCGTGGACTGTCACAACCCTCAGGTAGAGAACTTCCAAAGATCATAGATACTGTACTTCTTAACATTTTCACTTAAAAAATATAGTATCTAGTCAGAAAATACTTCAGCTTAGCATAATGATGAATGAAATATTTTGTTTTGTCCCCACTGTCAATATTTTTCAACCTGAGTTCATGTCACAAGGTTTGCCATCACTTCTGTGGACACTCAAAAAATGCCTAAAATATTCACCAGCGTGTGCTAGTTAACCTTTTTCTGAGAGTCAGCTGAAGAGGAAAGGCACCCATATTGCAGAGTGGAGTGTCTTTGTTCTTCTGGATTGGATCTTTTTCATGTATATATCAAGTTTCTATTCACTTTTTGCATGTGGCATAGCTCATCCAGTCACTTCTGTGGTCTTTATTAAAGTTTAGTTTTTAAGTTAAAAAATAATTTTTAGTATACATGACTTTTAGAACGTGATAATCTCAATAACCCGAAGAGCTTTTGTTTCTGACCTCACAATGCAAGGCAGTTTGCAAAGAAACGTAACTTTTTATCACTTCCGTGGACATCACTTCTGTGGACATGTGGATTCCACGGAAGTGATAACTGTCCACAGAAGTGATTTGATTCATTATTTTTAAAATTACGCACTTGTTGTGATGTGTCCAGTTGACCACTAACATTAAATTTTATAACAACATGCTGAATAAAAAAAATATATGTTAATATTTTAGTTCCTTACCAGTATTGTAACATTTTATCTTTCATAAACAGTTAAGTCTTATTGAGTACACTATCATTAAATTGTCATTTTTTTAATTAATATTCTACATTAGGCCTCTTTAGTGCCTCCTGATATAGATCTACTCCTGCCCATCATAATTAATGGGATGGCTTGGGGAGGCTACTTACTAGCCTATATTATATCTTGAATGGTAGGTTACTTATTATTTTCAAAACAAATTATTGTATTTGTAACAGCATGGTTTAGAAGATTTCATGACTGATATCACTATAATATATATATATATATATATATATATATATATATTATATTACCATGGACAAGTGTAATGTATTTTTAAAGCATAGATTGAAAATTTTTTATATTTGTGGGCCTACCAGAATGGCAAGAGTAAAGAAAAATTATTTGAGAAAGAGAAGGAAACGAAAAAAAGGAAGTATGAGAAGAGCTAGAGTAAAAATGTAACAGGATTCAGCGAAGCATGAAGAAGAGAAATGAAAAGATAGGGAGTGATACCAAAGGGGGAAAAAAAGCAGGAAAGGAAACCTGTGTCACAGCTGACACACAGGGAAAGAAGGAAAGTTCAAAAAGAGTGGAGAAAATGTTCAACGAATTACAGACAGTCGAAAGAGCAAAATAATCATACTAGTTGATTTCACTGAGAGTCATACTCCGTCTACCAGTCCAGAAATTCAAGAACCGATGCCAGGCTCCACTACTACTCCTGATTTCGTTCAGTCACACGATAAGAGCCGTGATATAAAAATATCACCAGATATAAAAATGAGGATCAAGTAGAAGAGAAAGGGGTGAGAAGATAGTAAAAATACAAGACAAGAGATTACTTGAAATTACAGAAAGGAAAAATGCAAAGCTTTGACAGCAGAACCATTGTTTAAAAAAGCGGAAGAAAGGTAAAGAAGCTTTTCAGTGGTGTAAAAAATTTTCCAAAGTTGTGAGGAAAAAGCTAATTTATGCAGAAGTGCTACAATCACAGATTAAGTCAAAATACGCACAATAAAAATCTGTAAAGGAAAAGAGAGAATTGAAATTAATTACATGTGGAACATTTTTTGAAAAATATCAATGCCAAGGTTATTTTATGTCACCTCACAATGGAGAACTACGCTGTCATATGGACAAACTTTGAGAAAAATGAAACTGAAAAAGATACGAGAAGATGTGATAAGATTCGTAGAAAAAGATGAATCTAGCAGACATTAACTGCAATAACTGTTCACTGAAAGTGACAAATTGTTTTCGTTTCCTGACATGCCTGATAAAGATATGGTTCCTAAAGAGAACATTATAAAGAAATTCCGGGGTGCGCGGGCAAAGAGAGTTAAGTCCACCATCCTAAAAAAAATTGAGATAGGCCTATGTCCATAGAGTTATGGATAAAAATGTTCTCTACATTTGTGTTAAGTCCAGTAAGTCATATTCAAAATTGTACGGTAGTTATGGATGTGTGCCTCATGGGTTTATCCATCTCTAAAGCTATATTGGGCTGGTATAGTGTGTTAAGTCACTCTAATTCTCAGTAACAAGAAAGTGGACTTAACTCTCTTTGCCCGTGCACCCCGGAATTGAAAACTCCAAACATGAACACTAGGGGATGTTATGTATTCGAGAAAGACCTGTATCTTTTTGTAAACTTTTAATAATCTCTAAGTTTTTGTTTTATTTTTTAGTGACATCTTTTTTTATGACATCTTGTGTATGTTATAGAAGTGGTTACTCTGTGGCAGTAAATTAATTTCTTGAATAATAAACCTAAATCTGTTTTACCTTTAGAAAAAAAATGTGTCACAAGCATAATTGATAACAAAAGTCCATTATTATAACCAAAAGTCACTTCTGTGGACATGCAATCACTTCCGTGGACAGCATCTTTCTTTTAGATTTTTTTTAAAGAAAACCAAAAAGAGATGACCTATGTCACTTAAACCACAGGTTAAGTACTTTAAAACTAGTACTGTAAATATTTTTTTAGGACATATATGATAAATTAGTTTTTTTATTATTCTTGCATCAAAACTGCAGGGTTTCTGTAGAATGACCCATATACAGCTCATGCTACACAAAAGAAAATGAGGGAGAGATGTCCACCTATGAGCATAGGAAATGGTAGTGGTTCAGGTAAATCTGTGTCTAACAGAAGAATCGAGTAAAGTAATTCTTATTATGTGCACTAAAAAGGCGAAAGACAGTTATTTGCCATCCGCTAAGCTCTGCCCACTCTCCACTCCATTGCTATGGCGACAGTTGTGGCAAGCTTCTGTGCCAGCAATGCAGTTTGCTTTTATACTGCACTGTTTTATTCACTGCACCTTACAAATTTTGGCTAAAGACAAATACAAGGTGCAGTTTAGGCTCCGCCCACCTGATATTCACAATTTGTTTCTCAGCGAACAGGGTGACCAAACTATCCTTGTATATTGCCCCCGACACTCCCGACCATACCAAATATTAAAAATGCGAGAGTGCCCCTTGTACCAAATATTAAAACTGCGAGAGTGCCCCTTGTACCTAATATTAAAAATTCGAGAGTGCCCTTTGTACCAAATATTAAAAATTCGACAGTACTCACAGGTTTGCCTTGTACCCAACGGTCTGTCAGCCTGTTTATCCTCGAAGAATTTCCTAGATCGTGGTATAAAAGAAAGTGCTTCGCTGGGGGTGGGTTAGGGGGTTATGTCTCATGCGACGATGCACCTTATATTTGGTTTTTCCCCAAATTTTCCACACAAGTCTAAATAAGTAGGTCATTCTGAATTCTCCCGAAATTCTAGTTTAGTGGCAGTTAGGTTATGAACAGTGATAGCGAGTATTCTTAAAGTCATCGGAGAAAATGCGCTTTTTTAAAGCCGGTGGATATGCGATGAGTACGTTGAGCGATGTAAATAAGAACGATCCGATGGATCACTGTAAACATTATACTGAACATTCCAAATCATGGCATATTTTGTCGTTAAGCATAAAATACGTCAAAAAACATTAAAAATAAACTTAATGGATTAAATTAAATGACATTGATTCAGTAAAATTTCCAAAGTTGTTGATATGTCAAATTCTTTAAATTGAAAGAAATTGTCAATTTATAAAAGGGATTTTTTATTAACCATTCATATAATAAAATAGGCTATCAATGTTACTATCACTATCTGAATCTGAAGATTCATTGTAGTTTCCTTCATTGTGTCGACATACTATATAGGTTAAGTGTTACAAGCTACGACTTCCCTTCCCTATACCGAAAAGCAGACGACCATAGTTTCATGGCAGACGAGAATGGTCAATCGCATTTCCATCAGTACCAAAGACTGATGGAAGTGTTTGAAGTGCGATGAATCATGCGCTGGAAAGGAGAACGAGCCGATGGATTCCAGCCCAGCGCTGTGTTTAGGAACGCTCTCGATGCATGCGCACGAAAATGCGCTGAGTTAAAAAACTTACCCATAATAATTTAGGAGGGCATTCTGAATTTGGTATTAGACTTGAATAGTCCGCCGGTTCCTTCTCCTCGCTTCCGAGCCATGGCTTCCTTGATAGTCGTAACGCTGTTTTATGAAAGGTGCGGAAGGGTAAAAAGCTTCTGCATTTAGTTAAATAATGATAGGTAAATTCTCGGTCAGTGACAGGTTTTGTTGGGTTAGCAACGTTATGTTAGTTTAGGAGCAATATACTGAATAGCGCGATGTTTATTATGTCTCACATTGAATCTCTTCTGCGACGAAACCCTAAATCCCGCCTTCCGAGGCGGGTCGCGTTAGACAGTTCGTGGGAGGAGCCTAGTGCGCAGCATCAAACTATTTTTCCCCACTCCACGTGGCTTCGAGATCAGTCATGCTTCACAGTTGTGAAAGAAAGCGATGGAATTGCAGTTACCTGTTAATGGATTTTCTCCTTTTATCATGTCACGAAACGAAGTGCCAGAAAATAACTCTGTTCTTTTGGTCTGTGGACCATCGTTCGCATCTTCGTCACCAGCACTTCTTCGCTTCCTTTTCTTCTCCCTCATGGCTATGCCTTCAAAAAGACTAGTGGTGTGTGTAAAAATGTGATCTACTTGATTATTCAAAATGCATTTCTATACATTACTAACTTAACCAAAACACCACGAACTAGAACAGCACGTGTTGTGAAGTTTCAATGGTGTTGAACTCAGTGCTGCCACATTTCTAAACTTAATATCTTGTACTAGCTATCCAAAATTCTCGTATTTTGTTCCAGTAGTTTTTTTTAAATGCATAATTTAAAGGCACAGAACTCTTTTAATAATAAATTGGAGGTTACAGTTTTAAGGATGTTGATAAGAAAGTTCGTGACATAATTAAATTCAGACAGGCTACGCTAAAATCTTGGCCGATTCTTCACTTTAATAAAGTGAGGAAGGTGCACTCAAGCTGAGCATTCTTCACTTTTAATACTTATTTTTCTCACCAGAGTGCTGGTATTTGCTCCTATTTGAGCGCGTTATTTAAAATCAACTAGACAACTTTCGGTTTGAATATTAGTGTATTATATTATTTAATAATATAAAATAATATACTATTTTCTACATTTATTAAATGCCAGAATGGTACTTTTAAAAGTATATGGTGAACAAGAAAAATGTCTGTTCACCTGTCTGTGTGCCTATATGCACAATAATGCGAATATACTTTGTCAGATTTTCACAAAACTTAGTATACACACTCATTACGCCCACAGGACAAACGCTATTGAATTTGGACTAAATTGGTTGACTGCTACCGGAGTAATGACCAATTAACAGTTTAAAAATAGCAAATCATTACTGCAGCGTCACGTCTAAAACTGCATTTTGTCACATTTATAAAAATAAAATCAAAACCAGAAAAAAGATACCCTGAAGATGGTAAAAGCTCACCATAAGGCCTAGGCAGCGAATTATAATATAAATAATCATTGAGCAGCTCGTATCACATCTATTTTATTTCATTGATTGAGCTCAACAGTATCGGACAAGTATTTTAATAACTATATCACGCCTTGTTTTAGATATGAGGCATATGTTGTAATTTCGTTCTGTTGATATTCTAGTTATCCCACTTATTCCTTCACATATATTTATTAAACTTTCTCAAAAAACAGTTGTCTAAAACTCAATAGTTTCATAAATATGGCCTATTAATTCCATCTGACACTTTTTAATGCAGTATTCCATTCGAAGAGAACAATGCTCTACATAGAAAATAGTTTATGCATATTATATTTTATGGCATTCCTCATTATTTTGGAAAATTAATACCCTATGAACTCATATGCAGCACTGGTTTGGAGGCTCTTCACAGCATTCCGGTTTGAAAACATGAGTTATCCAATTGAAATACAATCAGAGAGCTTTGCGAACGCTCAGCTCATCACATGATTAGGGATGCACCAAGGCCTAAGTGTTTCAAACCAGGCAGGTAGTTTTCTCACTTTGATCCCATCTTGTCAAATGTTTGCAACAATCCATGATTTTAATTCAGGGGAGAATAACATTTTTTAAAACTGTTATCATTTTAATTTGTTTTATTATGTAAATTCCTGTAAATATCAGTAGCAGCTCATGGCTGGGAAGTTAGCTGAAGAGCTAGTAGGAAAGAAAAAATATATTTTTACGCATGCTTATACAATTTATAAACACACACTATATCAAAAGCAGGATTCATAAAGAATGTACCGATTATTTTAAATATCCACACAATTTCGGGGGGAAAAATGCTATCAAAGTAAAACTTGAGAGCATTAATATAAGTTATATGAAATATTATGTATAATGTTACATTTTCATCCCAACTTTCTTGAAAGAATAAAATGTAGTTCAAAAGCAATTTTTGTAGATTACCATTGCATAGTAAAATTAGATCAAGCGACATGAATTTAATTTTTGTGCCATTATCCCCGAATGCAAGTGAATAAGAGCTATGGATAATCTACCGATATGTATGTAGGACCGATATGTATGTAGGACTATTTAGATGTGTATAGGCTAGTGTTATGTTTGTTAATAACATGTCATAATGCTTGAACTTATGTAACACAACCAATTTTCCTTAGCGTAATTATTTTGAATTCCCGCTCATGGCAGAGAGACCATGTCTCCACTGCTTGCTGTTGGATCCTCAAGAGTCATGAATCAGGGAACATGCATGAGCTGTGACGTCACGCTAGAAGTAGGGAGACTTAACCCCTCCCTAGAGACAAAATGAAGCAGGTGACATCACGGTTGTCATAGCATCCACCCAGTTAAGCTCCACGTGGTAGAGGGAAGGGAAGGCAAGGTCTGTAGATCTTGTGGTAAGGGTGTTAGATGGATGGTCCTACGTTTTCCACTGTGTATAGTCTTAAGAGAAATGTGCTTTACCTTATTTAAAATCCAGTGGATGTCAGACTTTCAAAGATCGCTAGGTTTCGACCTGAACCCCCAGGTCTTCCTCAGGCAAATACTGGCTAACGTCAGTATTTGCCTGAGGAAGACTTGGGGGTTCAGGTCGAAACGTAGCGATCTTTGAAAGTCTGACATCCACTGGATTTTAAATAAGGTAAAGCACATTTCTCTTAAGACTATACACAGTGGAAAGCGTAGGACCATCCATCTAACATGTTAAGCCAAAAAAACTTGGTCCAACAGTTCCTGGATAACAGAAGACGTTATCCAGTATTCGCCTGAGGAAGACCTGGGGGTTCAGGTCGAAACGTAGCGATCTTTGAAAGTCTGACATCCACTGGATTTTAAATAAGGTAAAGCACATTTCTCTTAAGGTAAGGGGTTATACTACATGTAGTTGGCCTTGTCGCCATAACAGAGTTTCGTGCAATTCAAATATTTCCCAAATAGGGATATACGATACAAGTAAAAACCAACTTATGTGATAAGGAAAATAAGCTTTAAAAATAAGTCTGGCAAGGTAACAATATCGGTGAAGAACCACTTAACCTACTACCTCTGTATAGCCACCACTTGGAAATATAATAACATAAGCTTTGGAATTCAGAGATTATTTTAGGTGGTTTTCAATACCAATTATGTGATTAAGCTTTAAAATACTAATGGTAACAAATGTATTCCATTTCAAATAAATTAATGGCGGCAAGTGTCTACTATCAGAAAATATCTCTGTTAAGTTAATCATGCAATTGATAAACTTTACTACATACAAAATATAATGAAATGAATGTTAAATATCGAGATGTCTATAAAGAATAAAGTTTGAAAATATCAAGCAAAGCCATACCAACATTCGTGAAAAATTAACAAACTGAGGTATTTCCTTTTATTATTTTCGCTGTGAACTCTTAAGAAATACAGCAAATTTTCATGTAAAATATACACATTCTATAATGTTAAACTATTTAAAAATCTTAAATTTATCACTCTTTTGCGATTTACATTTCTTTACAGTTTTTCTGTGACCTTGAAAATAGTGCTTATTAGCCTGAATATGGGGCAATTACACATGAAATGCCTAATGTACATTAGTTGAATCTAATGTACCTAATGAAGCAGGGTTATATCATTGTGTACTTAATGAAGGAGGGCCAAATTGGTGACATAATTTACAATAAATAAATATCAATATCAAAACTTTTCAACAAAACAAATGCCATAGCCAACTATCCAAGGAGAGAAACTACAGCTACTATTAAGTCCTGACTGGCCATGACCTTCGTGTGGAACATCTTCATCGACTGTCACTTTTACAAGTGGCTCAATGGGTTTAATGCCACGATGTAAATAGTGTAATGAACTGGGGCCATATTGTAAAGGAGTGTATTGTGAGAAAGACTTTAATCACAAAACAACAGTGGGAAGTACAGCAACGCATGACTCTTTAGGGCATGACTATTTAGGGCATTAATAAAAAACAATTTAAAAAATCAGAACTATAAGCGAAACCATTACAGTGGCATAAGTTAAAGGCTTGCAGACCTGGCAAACTCAGTTGGTAGGCTCTCTCTTTTGGTGTTTTGAAATGATAACTGACATACTTCCAAAGTCTATAACAACTAATATCCCGCCCTCATGTTTGTAAATATGCAGGTAAGTCAGTAAGCATCCGCATTTATTGTTTTGGTTAAATCCATCGAGTCATATCGGTAACTCAATAAGTATCTGCACTTTCCTTTTTAAATTTACAAAACTTTCAATTACCTCATTTTTCAACATAGTCCCCTTGCTTCTCAACTCACTTGATCCAATGTTGCACAAGCTTCCTGATGCCCTCAGAAAACAGTTTTTCAGCTGAGTAGCGAGCCATGTAAGCACTGCTTTCTTCAGTTCTTGCAAACAGAGTGAGAAGGAATATAAAATAAGAAAAGGCATTGTAAAAGCAGAAAAACTGCCTTGTGCTGAGAAGTGGAATAAGGGTGTAACAACCTAAATATTTTCCTTTATAAAAGAATGTGTACAGGATAAATTATTTTTTTAACCAGATATGTAATATTAAGAATAAAAAACTGTAGTATTTAATTTTAAATTATGATACATCCTTATTCCATTGTCACAATTGAATGTCATACAGTAATTCTGGAATATCAATATGTACCAACAAGATTTTAGTTTTAGCAATTCCATATACTTGTGTTCTTTTCAAACACCATAAATCACATTTATAATCCACTAATCAATTTTTCTCTCTCCTGAAAAATTATATGATTTTGATGGTTACACCCTTATTCCAGGTAGGTATTCATTTGTACCTTTCTTTCAAACACTATAGATTTCACTTTTACTTACATTTTTGCAGAATGTACATTTCATGGGCTTTGCCCACATTTTAAACTGCTAATTAATACAGTGAGTCCTATGCAAGAGTTGGCCAATGATGCGGGTTTCTGTGTTGCGGCGGGCACAGTTCTAACTCCTGAGTGATCGAGTGAAATATCTATGCAAATAATGCTGTGATCAGTGTAATGATTCAGGTTCTCACATTTACAGTTAAAATTACATCACAAGAGATGTTAGAAGTGTTCTCCTCTTGCATCCACACAATACTGGCACCTTCTGAGGAAATTTTCTTTCACGTGCATAAGTTCGCTTCCGAAACAGAGTTGATTTCTCTTGTGATAGGCCTTTGTGATATTGTCTTTAAGTTCTTCTAACAGTATGTGAATATTATTTATGAGGAAACTTGAAAAATAAAGTGTATAGGTCAATTTCCCATACATTAGAAGAACTTAAAGACAATATCACAAGAAAATTTAACTCTGTCTCGGAAGCTGTACTTATGCGCGTGAAAGAAAATTTCCTAAAAAGGTGCCAGTATTGTGTGGATGCAAGAGGAGAACACTTCCAACATCTCTTGTGATGAGGTACGTGGTTATTTTCTTTGTAATTTTAACTGTAAATGTGAGAACCTGAATCATTATACCGATCGCAGCTTTATTTGCGTAGATGTTTCACCCGATCACTCAAGAGTTGGAGTTGTGCCCGCCGTGACGCAGAAACCCGCGTCATTGGCCAACTCTTGCGTGGGACTCACTGTACAAAGAAACCACAAATCATACAATACACAATTTCCACCACTGTCAATTGCAAATAGCAACAGCGTCCAGATTTAGATATTTATGCAATTAGTCTTTGAGTTAATGTTGCCAATCTAATGATCACCCTGTTTTGGAGAAGAAATTTCTGACCTAGCTTGTACAAGGTGTTGTTTACAAAAAGGCACCCTTAATAGTTCATAAAATTTACTTTATTAAAAACTTTGTTCAGTCTAAACAACACAGAGAGTTAAATATGTACCAGCAAAATACATTTTAAAAAAATGTATATAATACTCACTTACTCACTTCTAGATTCATTGCTGACAGTTACTGTATGCAGATAAAGTTGAATGATAGAGAGGAACTCCTTTTAAAACTTGCGAATTAGCTGCAGTTATCTAGAATGAAGAAATCAAAATCAGCTTTCCACAACATACCAATAATGCATAGGGTAAATACAAGAACCAAACTACACAAACAATAAATATCGGATGTTCATCTTATGGGTTGTTTTTCTGATAGACAACTCTTCCTTTAACTCAGAAAATATATATTTTTGTTATATTAACTACAATGTAAAGGATATCCCAGACATGGATTTAATGTCTATTTCCTTTCCTTCCACTTAACCACCATTTATTAAATCACTGATGTTCTATACTATGGTTTATTATTTTATCATTAGACTTTTAGATTAAAGTTATGGGGTAGTACAGGGAGACCCATAGGCGTACCGAGGGGGGGGTTTTGGGGGTTTGAACCCCCCCCCATTGATTAAAAAAAGGAAAATTGTATAATTTTTTTAAGTCTGCCCATAAATTACTTAATACAAGTATAAAGCATGGGAAGCTTAAAACTCGTTATTTTGCATCTTGATTTTTAGAATTTTCCGGGGGAGGATCCCCGGAAGCTTAAAACTCGTTATTTTGCGTCTTGATTTTTAAAATTTTCCGGGGGAGCCCCCAGAAGCTTAAAACTCGTTATTTTGCGTCTTAATTTTTAAGATTCTCAAGGGGAGGACCCCTGGAAGCTTAAAACTCGTTATTTTGCGTCTTAATTTTTAAAATTCTCAAGGGGAGGACCCCTGGAAGCTTAAAACTCGTTATTTTGCGTCTTAATTTTTAAAATTCTCCGGGGGAGGACCCCCGGACCCCCTCTCCCTGGGGGGTATTCCATACCCCCAGATGTTATAACCCCCCCCCCCCATATGGTCAGCCTGGTTACGCCTATGGGGAGACCCAATGTACTCTGAACCAGCTGCATGGTGGTTTTCCTTCGCGCGTGTGGGCATGTGTTTCCCTCTGCTGCTGCAATCAAGATCACGTTACTGACCCTAGGACGAGACCTGGTTCCACCTTCACGGATATGTGTGTACACAAAATAATCATTAATGGAGCTCAGACAAACCTCATTTTGTTCATGAAGTATCCCTGCATGACGAAAGAATTGGTGTATAGTGTGCCGTGAGTAGAGAACAAATTATAGGGTCAATTTTTATGAGGGAACAGTTGATGCCCCCAGGTACAATTTTGCCTCCATTTTTTAAAGAATTAACAGACAGGGAGCTTGCCTTTAACTTTTTTCAATAACTCTGCCACAGTCCATACAGCCAATATTTTGATGAGCACAACAATTGAAAGTGTACTAATACAAGTAAGAATCAGCTTGAAAAATTTTATGTCATAACCAGGATTTGAACACGGATCTTCGGCTTAATGCGCCGATGCTCTACCATTGAGCTACCATGACAACATGCCAGTATGACATCAAATTCCTCAACTGATTCAGAAGACAAGGCAGACCACTTCTGTCTTCTGAATCAGTTGAGGAATTTGATGTCGTACTGGCACGTTGTCATGGTAGCTCAATGGTAGAGCATCGGCGCGTTAAGCCGAAGATCCGTGTTCAAATCCCGGTTATGACATAAAATTTTTCAAGCTGATTCTTACTTGTATTAATATCCCAGACATGGATTTAATATCTATTTCCTTTCCCTCCACTTAATTGAAAGTGTGTTTGAGGGCAGAATTATTAGTAGAGATTTTTGGCGCCTTGGTCCTCTGACCTGCGACTATCATCTCTGAGGTAAATTAAAACATAAAGTACACACACACCCTGGAAGAATGAAAATAACATATCCACCAAAAAGTTGCCAGCATTTTGCAACATGAACTACAGCAAGTGATGGATGGTTTTTTAAAGAGGTGCCAGAAATGTATGGTGGACGACGACGGTTTCAGCACCTCCTTTCATAGCATTGGTAAGGAAAGCATTAAAACATAGTTAAGGAAATTGTTGTTTGGTTGCATCAGTGCCAGTCTATGATAGCTGCAGACAGCAACGCAAGCCACCATCACAAACAAACTATAAAAACACCGCAGGGCCTGTTTAAAGTTCATTGGGTCTCCCTGTAGGAATGAGATGAAATATCTGTCTTCATGCTACATGCTTTAACATGTGACATAAATAATGCTATGATAAATTTGTGATTTCCATACCTACAAAGCACTGAAATAGGACAGAACTTCCTTTTATTGTTAGCATAGGAATACCTGAATATCATTAAACAACTGGCAACTGACCTTTTTAATATCGAACACTGATCTCTTCACAAATCGCATAATTTTTACTCTTTTTTCCCAGTAAGTAGAGGAAGTCTTATGTTAGACCCTGAAATTCCATTTTTATTTTTAACATGTTAATAGAGGTCTCCTGTATGAAATTAACTATAACTTTACTGTGTTAACTTCCCATACAATTTAATATGACCTAAAACTTTTATTTCAAATATTTCTTTTATAAAAACTGTACAAAATGTTGTTATACATTAATTAATTCTTCCACAAACTTAATTCCCTTGTCTTGTGCATAAGACTAAGACAACTGAAGACACTCATGCAACGCAGCCACTATTTTGTGTCAGAATGTAAGTTAGAAAATTGCATTATCCATACGTAGAGAATAGACTATCATGCGAGTGGTTCATATAAAATTTTCTATCTTCAGAGAAAGTCTCTTTAAAGGGAAATGACAGCTGAACACTTTCTTCCATTGAAGTATTAATTACAATGGAAGATACTGGGCCTATAGGAGAACTCTAGGAACCAAAGACAAATAAGAAAATCCTTGCCATAGCAGAGGTAGAAGAAGTATACAGGTTTATCTCAGTCCTCAACTCACCTTACAGTATTAAAGCCCCTGTACTGAACCATTCTCCCGCCCTCTCCTAATATTAATGTGTGTGTGACTTTGTTTTCTTTGTGGCGGTACTCCTTCAAGTGACTCTATACACTTGATATTAAAATGGTATTTTTAAATACTAACATTTTAATGTTAATTTTATAATTGAATTACTGCTCAAGTGTTAACAGAAGTTTCGTTACATTAATGTGTCTTAAAATCATAATAACAGCCAGTCAAAAAGAATAAGCTGATGATGAGAATGAATGATTCTCAAAACATGTCCTAAAGTAAAAAAATTATTAGTTAAGTGTGTGTGTTAATATTAGCACATTTATTGTTAATTTATTACCACTTCCAAAAACTGACGAAGCCTATTGTACAAATATATTGTATTTAAAGGTGAATAAAGATTTGATTTGATTTGATTTGATTTGTGTGATTCCCACTTACTAGTTATGTTATTATTTAACACATTTGAATTTTTTTTAAAAAGAGCTTAAAAAAACTCTGAAAATCATACTCGGTTGAATCATAACCTCCCAAATGAAATGCTGCTACCTCAACCACCTTGCTGAATTAATTATCTGGAAATATCTAGAAGTATAAACTGTTTTCTTCTCTCACCTCAACCACAACATAATCACCAGGTTTCATCCCTGTACAAGTGTGGGAAAATTCTGATTCAGGAATCTCCCCTGATGGAATTATCACTTTGGTGTTGCCATCATTACGACCAGCCAAATCTAGATCTGAACGTTTACTAACCTGAAAACGTTAAAAGAAATTCACATCACCTGTTGAATACAAGATATCCAATACCTTTCACTTCAAAAGAAACAAACATTATTTATTTTTCAACTTACTAGAGAATCTCGACTTCCCAGAAATCTATTGACTAGCACAACATTCACCATATAAATAAGTTTATATCTATGTCACTAAAGATTGGTTTAATAATAAGTAGGGGAAAGCTATTAACACAAAATGTTTGTATTTACAACTACAGAAAAAAAAATATTTTTTTAATACACTGGTAGGCCTATATATGTGTTGTGAAAATACAAGGTCTTTTTTTAATATTCTGACATTTTTAACTGCCTAGAAGGCAAATAGCTATGAAGCAATTTTGCATAAATTTTGAATATATTTATTTATTTATTCAAACAAAAGAATCAATTTAACTCTGTAACATATCTACTTACACCTTCTAACAAAATCAGTTGCCTTTTTCCTATTTGAGCCTTGTTGAGCTTCTCCACCTCTTTACGATATAATTCATTCATTTGTTGCACACGTCTTTGCTTCACTTCAGGAGGAACATCATCTACAAAACGTCTATGAGCCGTTGTCTTCTGTAACACAAAACATAAAATATGGTGTAAGCATGAAACAATCAACTGCAATGTACAGAACTCCTATTATGATCAAATAACAAATATGAGAAGAGTTAGAGAGAATTTGAAATAAATGCTGATGCACAATGCATTTAGTTCTTTTAATTATTTATTTACTTACATTTTTATTTACCACATGAGATTAGCTGCAAGAATAAACAATCTGGGATTTACTTTAACACACTTGTTATAAAGCTCACAGACTCTACAAGCAGTTTTTAAAAAAATTACGAAGTTTGTGATTTCTACACGGTTGTTTTATTTTATTAAAAGTTGGTGTTTGTTAATTTAATGACTAGTGATAGTTACATGATGAGCAGTGAAGAGCAGTGATGATAATAGCTAGGAAACCATCCGTAGGGTTGCCGCCGACTATGAAGATGGCATACATACATACTACAAACAATTTATATGTGTCAACAATGTGGATGGACAAAGGTTTCATTCTGTGTTTGCAGTTCAATTACTTTTTGACATGACCAGTTGATAAAAAGATCGTCACAGACAATGCGTTAAGCGAGACAATAGATGAAGGTAAATACATGCAATATATAAAAAAGTATTCCTTGTACATAGAAAAATTTGTTAACTTGTTATAAATAAGACTAAGAATTGCATGTAGTGTTACGTGAGTAACGGAGCATGCAGTATTAATAATAATAATAAAAAAACATGCAATATATAATTTATATGTATCAACAATATGGTCGGATCAGGTCTCATTATGTATTTGGAGTTAAATTAATGTTCACGTCAAAAAGAAAAAAATATTGAGTTGATATAAATATCAACAGGTAAAGGAGAAACCCCAAAAAGTCTTAACCCTTTGTGGGTGGCAAATTTTATGGCTGTATGCAGCAGATTCTCCTTAAAATTAAAAAAATCATCTAAATCATAAATTTTTCTTAAATTTTTCATGCAATGTTATATGACATCAAACATTTACCTTGTTCTGAAGATAATATTCACTGCTGCAGTAAGCAGGGATTTAGCTACCAGAATAATGGCATAAGGAATATTTCACTCTATTCCCAAAGAATAAAAAGTAACATATTGGATCTGCCTTTCTATTGTTGTGAGATGGTAATAATATGGACCCTTGGTTGGTATTATACATGGGAATGGGCCTGGATCTGAATCAGTCATATCTATGCAGTCGAAACTGCTAAGCCTGCATAGAACTCGTCACTCGTGTCATTGTTGATCTCAGTAGCATCACCTTATATAAATTCTTCCTCACCCTTACTAAAGTCATTAATACGTTTCGTTTAACACAGACTCCATTACAGAGTCAAGTTGTTCATCACTTGGCACCCTCTTGGATGCCATTTCATTACCAAAACAGTAAATAATTAGTAAAGAGAAAGAAAGACACAATAAAAATTACCATTGCCCTTCAAGATAATATATATTTCCTTGACTGATGCAGTCCATCACAAAATCATGTGATGAAGGGGATTCACAGTAGGAAGTGAAAAAGAGACTTCCTATAACATCTAGTATCAATTTTTTGCACTCCGTCGCTGGAGAGGGAGGCTGGTGACATGAATTTAGTATTTTAAATTCCACTCTACCACAGATGACAATGGATTTAATATTAAATTTTGCATGTAAAGGGTTAAGGGCTTGTATTACCACCTGCTGACAAATCCTCCAGATACGTGACTTCCAGATAGCTTAACTGGAAGATGCCGTGTAATACCACCGCTGAACTGCTACCGGCAAGAACACAGTAAAAATTTGTAAAATCGCCCTTACCTCGCTGAGCAAAGAGGTGTGTTTGTTGTAGTTCGGTAGGCGTCCGCTAGGTGTGGCAGCTCGGATTTGTATTTCTACAATTGAATTACACAAGAACATATCGTTTTAAGTGCATTAATCGATTTGTGCAGTTCTATCTTATTCATAAGTGAGCATAAAATAACATTTTTGTGTAAATTAAATCTTCCGGCATCAGTTCTAAAATTCAAGTGGCCAAGGACGCTTCGCCGTGCTGCCATCTTGCTTCAACCAAGCTTTCCTAACTAGCAGTTGGAAATTTGTCAGCCACTCCACCCTTCTGCTAGCTTATCTGGAAGTTGTCTTGGCAGACAGATTTTGTCAGGAGATCACAATACGCAATTCTTGGCCAACTTCCAGATAGGTTTTCTATCTGTCAGATAAATATGACATCAGGTGTTCGTCGTACAAGCCCTAAGTCTTGGGAAAAAGTTAAAAATAATAGATGTGGTTAAAAACAATCCTAATGAAACCAAAAAAGAACATCACAAGCATTTAGGACTGCTGTATTCAATAATGACAATGGTAAACACCATACTCTGCCTCTATGCGAGTAAATACTCTAAATAATGTATTGTATGTGTTTGTTTCATTTATTGCTTGTAGTCTGAGTAATAATGTAATTAAAATACTTCACTTCCATAAGAAAATTAACTTTTACTTTTTCCACTTATACGTTACATTCGTTGTCTCTCTTTGAAAACGTAAAACTAAAGTTATACTGTATTCTATATTTTTGAGTCCTTTAAACTTTTAAGCCTAGTTTCAGTTAACCGAAGTTCAGTTATATGGGGTTATTCCCTATTCACAAAAATGAAACTTTTTTTTTCAACAAAAAATTACTGGTGTAACATCCACCCTAATTCAAGCACATTTTTTTAAATGCTAAGTTCCTGGAATGAAATTATTATTGTTGTTAGTCTGTCTCAGGAACAGGGTGCCCTTGTATGGAAAAGAAATTCCCCTAAACAAGGAGTACTTGTTATACTGTAGACGACTAAACCCAAAGAAAAAAGGCCAAAAAGATCTAGCAGGACTCTATTGGCAAGAATGAGGACAGATGGTGTGAAATAAATCTTATGTCATCTGTACTATGCATGATGGTCTGGTTTTCCACTGTACGTCACAGAATAAAAAGTTAAAACGATAGATAAAAGAATAATTACCAGTGGATGCAGTTTATTAATCTCACGACGTTTCGACCCTCTCCTTCGGGTCTTCATCGGGTGACTGGACAAGACTTGGAGAAGATGTCGCCACACCACCCCTCCACTGGGGTGCGTTGTTACCCATGAAGCTCGTGTTCCTACATGCATGAGGCGACATCTTCTCCAAGTCTTGTCCAGTCACCCGATGAAGACCCGAAGGAGAGGGTCAAAACGTCGTGAGATTAATAAACTGCATCCACTGGTAATTATTCTTTTATCTATCGTTTTAACTTTTTATTCTGTATGTCATCTGTTTAATGAAGTCTTCATACAGGGCATATTCCCTCAAAAACTCAAAATTGCCAGGGTCAAACCTATTTATAAAAAGGGAGATGTCATGCAAGTGGATAATTATAGACCAATCTCACTACTACCCACCTTTTCCAAAATCCTTGAGAAATTAATACATAACAGGTTAATCAATTTCTTTAACAAGTACAACATCCTGCGCCCCAATCATCATGGGTTCAGACAAAATAGGTCTACAGTAACAGCCATAAACGACTTCACAAACACCGTTTTAACTGCATTAGACAGTAAAAAAAAAGTAATGGGCATCTGCTGAGATCTAACTAAAGCCTTTGATACAGTCAGTCATTCACTTCTTTTAAGCAAACTTGATAACTATGAAGTAAGAGGAATTTGCCTAGACCTCTTGAAATCATACCTAACAGTAAGAACCCAACAAGTACAAATAACTTACACAGACGAACACGGTAAATCTCAAGAATACAATTCTGAAAGCAAAGTAGTGCAGTATGGGGTACCCCAGGGATCCATCCTGGGCCCCCTTCTTTTTTTGGTATATATAAATGACCTCCCAACATGTACAAATAAAGGGAAATTTGTCCTATATGCTGATGATAGTAACGTAATTGTAACAGGACAAAATGTGACTGAACTAAAAAACAACTATTTAGAAATTGAAAAAAAGCATGAACCACTGGTTTCAATGTAACAATTTAACAATGAATGAGAGTAAAACAAAGAATATATATTTCAACACCCACTATAGTAAAACCCAACATCTAACCACTTTAAATCTAGGTACGAAAGAAATTACGCTAGAAAGCTCAGTCAAATTCCTCGGTATCCATATTGACACTCATCTAAACAGGAAAGATCATTGCATACATTTAATTAAAAAAACTAAGCTCTACCATCTACCTGTTAAGAAATATTAGAGACCTAGTATCAATTAAATCATTAATTAATATATACTACGGAATTTTCTACTCACATCTAAATTATGGAATAATTTTTGGGGGGAATTCAAGCGAAAGCGAAAACATATTCAAATTACAAAAAAGAGCCCTTCGAATTATATTTAAATTAAGTAGAAGGCATTCATGCAGAAATATCTTTAAAAACAATAATATCCTCACTATAACTGGTATGTACTTATATGAGTTACTTAAACTGATAAAAACAAATGAACCAAATATCAACAAAAATAAAGATATTCATGACCATGAGACAAGAACAGAAAATAATATAGCAATAACTAGACACAATCTTCAAATAACAGCAATGAATCCCATTGCTATGGGAATCAAAATATTCAATAAGCTTCCCCATGAGGTGAAGAATTTGTCCGGAATCAAATTCTGTAGAACTATACGACATGTACTAGTAACTAATGCATATTATTCCTTGAATGAATTTAATCCAAATAACTTCATACTTCAATAATAATATTTATTTTTTTATTTTTAACCCTGTTAATAGTTTTTAATAGATAAACTTGACATACATTTCTTCTTGTTAGAACAAGGGATCGACTTGAACTTAATCTCTCCAAACAACTATTTGTAACTTCCCTGAAGCGAAGCATTTTGTTTGGAAATTTATGACAATGTTCAATAGGAACTCTACTATGTAGAACCTCAATGAACAATAAAGATTATTATTATTATTATTATTATTATTATTATTATTATTATTATTATTATTATTATTATTATTATTATTATATACCAAGCTAAAGCTATTTGAAAAAATAACAATGAAATGTTCATGCAAGGAAATTTTTACCAATTAACTCTAAAACTTACTTCTCGCATGCTATAGGCAAAAAGATATGCCATATTGAACTTGACTTCAGACATAAGGCTCAGTGTATCTTCGAACTCTTGCTCGGTCTCACCACAGAAGCCACAAATGAAATCGCTGGAGAGAGAGACATCTGGAATCAGCTGCCTCACATGTGAAATGAGCTCTAGATATGCTTCCCTGCTATAGCCTCGTCTCATGCGCTCCAACACTGCTGTGTTCCCACTTTGAGCTGGCATGTGAAGATTGCAGCAAATATTACTGCGATCTCGGATCAGTTCCAGAACCTGAAAAAAAACCAAATATCCTAAAATCTGAAATGAAAGATTATCTTCGTACTTGAATTCTGTTATTCATGACAAATTTCTTAAATGAAAAAAGGAAAACCAGCAGGCTGGCCTATAGAATTGATTCCTACAAATATACATTGGCAAAGATACTGTATTTACTTGAATCTAATGCACTATCAAATCTAATGCGCACCCCAATTTTAAAACTTAAAATGATAAAAAAAGAGTTTGTTGGCAAATGTAATGCTTATCAATAGTAAGATATTTTATTTTATTTCAGACATTTTATTTTAAACAACAATGGATGCAATTTAGTCTACCATAAGCTCACAGGGTTTCTTACACCATTCACCAGAAGATGCTAAATTTAAAAATTTAAAGTCTTGGCTCACATTGTGAGAGAGTGGCGTAATGAGGGGGGGGGGGGGTTTCCCATTGATTAAAAAAAGGAAAATTGTACAATTTTTTTAAGTCTGCTTAAAAAATTACTTAATACGAGTATAAAGCGTGGGAAGCTTAAAACTCGTTATTGTGCATCTTAATTTTTAAAATTTTCCGGGGGAGAACCCCCGAACCCCTCTCTCCCTGGGGGGTATTCCATACCCCCAGATGTTATAACCCCCCCATATGGTCAGCCTGGTTACGCCTATGTTGTGAGAAGCATGGATTGCACAAATAACTTGTCAAGAGACATTATGACTCAAAATTTTCCAAGAAGATTTCATGTGTTCGAAAAAAATTGCTTGTAATTTTACAAATAAAAGTATATTATGTCATATTATAATAATATGCAATTACATACGTCATCAGGGAAATCCTTTGGATGGGGTGATGTGAAACGAATTCTCATTTCAGGATCAACTCTTGATACATGATCTAGAAGATCTGCAAACCTCAATCCACCCTTCTTTCTCTTATAGACTGTTTGAAATCCTTTAGCCAAATGAGTTTCTGTATCCCGTGGTAATCCTTCATAGTGGTTTGTAGTAGTTGTGTCACGATAACTATTAACATTTTGCCCTAAGAAGTACACAACAGTTAGATCTTTCTGTGGGAGCTTAAACTGTAAAGTCGCAAGTAAAGTGATTTAAAACATATTTGATTAGTCCACAACTGGTGATGCTTCAAACTAGAAGTGAAAGCACTCAAGGAGAACAAGTACGTGAAGTGGGTTCAAAATATGTTTTAAATCACGAAGTACAAGTAAATCAAATTAAGTAAAAACTTACTTAAAACATTTGAAATGACAATTGCTGGTATATATATATATATATATAAATATATAAAAATTTGGTATATGTATTTATGCATATGTGTATGTAGGATATATATAGACTAGGGATGGGTCCTCAATACTTTCGATACCTCGATACTTGCATGGTATCGGCATCGAACGATACTTCAGAAAACTCGCTCGATACTTTTTCGATACTTTTGTAATTCTGCAATTAAGTGAGAATGCTAGTATTTTTTAACAAAAACTTGTAAGTGGACTGTTTAAAAAACTAATTTTTGTTTTAATGTAAAGTTTAAAAATAATTATAGGCTACTGATGATTAAATTTTGTCTCATTAAATATGCAGACTTAATTAATTTAGTTGGTATTACACAGTTCTCTCAAATTTTAATTTTTAATGTACCTATTTATTGAAACTGGAAATGTTGAAGGTATCGAGTATCGAAGTATTGAGTATCGAGGAAAAGATCATGTATCGGTATTGAGTATCGAGGAAAAAATCATGTATCGGTATTGAGTATCGAGAAAATCTGGTATCGAGCCATCCCTAATGTAGACACAGTGCTTTTTTTCCAAAAACAGATTTAAGGGGTACTCTCGCTTTTGACTTGACGGAACATTGCCAGACTTACCCACATATTTGAATGAAAGTGGAATCATATAATATCTTATGCATAAGGTTATATGAATTTAAGTCCTCTGGGGTGGATTCAGTTGGTACACCAATTCTACACCAATGCTGCAATTTAGTCAACCATACACTCACAGGGTTTCTTACACCTTTCACCAGAAGATGCAAAATTTAAAATAATTTCGAGAGCTGGGGCCTGAGAGGTTTGCGACCAACCTCGGAACTACTGCGGGATATTGCTGATCATCTGACATGTGTAAAAGTGGAGTCATTTTTACAAGTTTACTATAATTTAACACATGAAAAACATCTGCAGAATAACCAGAGGACATAATGTCATGTGCAGCAGGATTAGTGCAATTAAATGCAATTTGAAGCCAAGAGGAAAGGGATACAACAAACTCTTGACCATGTGCTAATGCTGAATCAGTAACATCGGCAACATAGTCATGGTTACCATTGCAATGATGCTGTAGGGCTTACTTATTTTCCCAATTGCAGTGCTGATGTCAGGCCCCTCCTCTCGATAATCATGGTATAGGTAAGCAATGTAACACTAAAAACAGCTACTTTAATGCAAATGATGCATATAATCAAGTTCCTTATTTCGTTTGGTACAAATTTATCCAGATTTCAAAATTGTGAAAATTAACAATTTTCTCCACGTTTGTATATATATATATATATATATATACAATAAATTACCATCGTACATTAAGGAAATACCTTTATGCCATAAATTTAAAATAATATTAAAGAGATTTCTACTGAATTGCTGTCCATATGACATTAACGAGTTTATTGAAATGTGTAATTAATATAAAATCTTAATGTATCTGTTCGTCTTTAGTTATAATATTTATCCATTTGTAATTTTTGACGTATTGTTCTTATTCTAATCTTATATTGTTTCTTATTTTGATTCTAAGGTTCTCTTTTTAGTTTTATACAGCTTTGTATTTTATACATATTTCATCTTAATTTGTATTTTTGTATATACTTGAAACGTATCCAATGTCATGTATAATGATGTTACTGGATGAATAAATACTACTACTACTACTACTACTACTACTACTACTATATATTTTAAGCATCAGTCAGTAATTTGGCCATTTTTTATTTCTTGCTGTTCTATGATCTCAATACACAGATGCAGGATTTGGCCTTAGAAGGGCATCATTCATGCATGTTAGTGCCTTTTATAGCAATGCAAAGAACTGGGGTATCAGTTAGTGAAATATGCCTCTTCAAACAAATATACTAAATACTACACTTTGTTTTGACTTGTAAATGTCCTTTCAAACATAATCCAAGTGTGAGGTGTGTTTTATAGATGTATTAAAATTGGAATTGTAGAAAATAAACAATTAATTTAAATAGAAAAAAATATACAGTATAATATTATACAAAACACATCAATTTTGGATGCTACGCATTGAAATGTAACTTATTCAATATTTCACACCTAAATGAGTTCATTGGTTTAAGCTGTTTCTTAGATTTTATGTGGGGAAAAAAGTGCACAGAATATGTGAGTAAATAATGTATAGTACTTCAATTTAATCAAGAGCTATTTCCGCACAATAATTGTACTGTAACTTACCTAGAAGAGTGATTTCTTTGACTCCTTGCTGAGATAAATTTCTCACTTCATCTAAGATGGAATCTATGGGTCTTGATCTCTCTCGACCTCTTGTAAAAGGCACAATACAGTAAGTGCACATATTGTCACAGCCCCGCATTATAGATCTGAAAGAACACAGACAAAAATATAATGATTACATATGAAGCTTGTTGAAAGCAGAAACAAAATAAAATTACATAGAAATATTATTGTAGCAGATACAAAAGTATTGAGCCTATTAAATCCAACAGGCACTTTGTTATATCAGTTTACCTGTTTTTCTTTATGTACAACATTGGTTTGTTAAGTAGACTCTAGCATCTAACCATTTTTATTTATTTTTATTTTTTAAACACCCTTATGGAGAAATAGATTCTTCAAATTAAATATGTCTTACACAAATGCAGTAACTGAATCTTGATTCAACCTCACAGGTACAATATCTGCATATGTTTCGTCTAGGGAAAGCAGAACGTTAACTGCAGTCTGGTCATTATCAGTTAGAGCTAACAGTCGAGGTAAATCTTTATAGCTGTCTGGTCCAGCAACAACGTCTACTGCTTGCTCTTTTTCCACAAGTTGCAGTTTCAGTCTTTCGGCCATACACCCTAAAATGCAAAATAATTTTATTTATTAAACATTATTTTTACAAAGGATGCAAAACGTGACAACATATAGGCCTACTATAAAATATTACCACAATACATGCTACACAAATTATATAAAAATACAGTAAGAAAACATATAGCCTATTTTATTTATGACAAATTTTAGTCAACTTCATTAGACAATAATGACACCTGCCCATGTTTGTAACAGCCAAGTTTTAGTAATAAGGTAAGCAATATACATTTTTAAGATAATTTTTGTTCACCAAACTCACAATAAGTGCCAGCAGAATGTTCATAAGTATTGATGGACAGAATTGAGTAATCTGTTCTTGAGTAATATACATAATCAAATGGTCACTCATGAAAAAGTTCTTGGGTAAAATCAGGATCCAAGAACTCGCGATGCAAGATGTGAGAACTTGAGTCAGTAGCCGAGAACTGAACTGACTTGATTGATAACTCAAATCATTGTTCGAATGTTCAGCTCAGCAATTTAATCTATTGGTACTGCTATTGGTTCCCACAATGGGTGTGGTTCACCCATCAGATATTGAGTTAACAGCATTCTATTACTAGCATTCACAGAGTTAAGATCCATAAGCACTCTGTCTCATGTGCCGTGTGATGGTCTGAAGAAATGGCAGTCTGGCAACACTGACCTGCCCTGTGCGCATGGTAGCTGAGCGTTTATATATATGCCTTTCTTGCCTGCTCAACTTACATTGTGTTAACAAAGTTATCCAAAGTGATACAAAACTTGTCCCCACTTAATAATTATATAAGAGTTGAATTTTTACACAAAAACTTCACTTTTGGTATAGTTTACCTGTTTGTAGTTTTGGCGCCTTTGCAACCATTGTCCCAGTCTGGGAAAGGATTTTTATTCACAAGAAAGGGAACCTACTGATGAACTTTGATATCCCGACCAATGAGGACCTCATCTCAAAGTTTGTACCACGTATGCGGGAGGGTAACACGGCAGTTGAAGTATAGCTGTTGACAATGGTTGCGAAGGCGCCGAAACTAGTACACTAGTACAGGTAAACTACAGCAAAAGTGAAGTTTTTGTGTAAAAATTCAACTCTTATATAATTATTATGTTATATAACTTCACTGTGTTAACTCCCTATACAATTTAATACTGTTCCCACTTCTTGCTTCTCACAGCTTTAAATCATTTGAATGATCATCTGAATACTTTTCATATGATTCTTGATGTCTCGAGAACTTTCAAGAATTGAAGAATTCCCATTTTTCATTCAAGAACTCTCATCACTATTCTTAAGATATTCTTTGTTAATGAAGTAACCAGCAACTGTGCAGAAAAAATTAAATAAATCAATCTCCATAACAATAAACTATAAAGTTTAGATGATTCCACCTTCAGAATATTTTTTTCAAAATAAAAATGCAATATTTTTCTAAAAATTGTAGGATTATTAAAATAGACCTAATATTTTAACTTAAGCCATTTTAACCACACATTTATTTTTGTTCATAAACAATAATCATTTTGCTGTGTTCAAACTGCGATTTTTTGTTACAAAATGTACATCATATAGTAGAGTCCCGCTATTCCAAAGTAATTGGGAGTGAACACTGTTCGGTTTAGCGGGAATTCGAAATAGGCGGATTTCATGAATAAAATCAATGTATTGATTTGTTAAGGTGTAAATTAAGTGCGGGGACATCTGGTAGTGTTAGCTGTATACATCATTGATCGGCTCGTGAACAGGTTCAATGAAAGTCGGAAGGGAAGGGAAGTGACCTTAAACGACTCATAGCGCAGACACCCAACCTATCCCTCTCCCTTCCGCATTCCAAACACATGACTCACTGCACTGAGCACACTCTAATCGTATCTAGGTCAGTGTTTACTCTAGCGGAGTTTGATGAACTGTGTGCGCTTATTGAAAATTTATTGTAAAGCTTTGTTCTGTGAGTGTTGAGCTACTTACCGAGTCACTGTGCCTTTTTATTTAAGTTCGTAGTCCTTGACATTAACTGTTACATCAAACATGGCAAGTAAATGAATAGGCAGATTTTCAGAATAGCGGGACTCTACTGTGTGTGTGTGTATGTGTATATATGTATATATATATATATATATATATATATAATTATAAAGGAATAAAACAGTTTCATTTTTCAATGGGTTAAAACATTTTAGTATAGGCCTATATAGTTTCCATCGGAAGAAATTTTGATTTTATGTTTAAAGATGTTTCTTAGTGCATTTCTTTCTTTCATTTAATTTTCATGGTAGAATGTCTTATAATTTTAAATGAAAGAAGGACAACTGGATGATGCAAGAATTTAATTGTTTAATCCTTTAACTGCTGTGGCCATGATCAGGAGGAAAATTTGCTTTTAAAATGTGCCCACATAGAGTGCACAATAAATAAAATATAAGTATATAGTAATGCATTATATAAAAGAGTGCAAGTGGTTATCCTCGTAAAACACAGTTGTTTTATTGAATTTTTCCACAGGGATTTAAAAATTATCTTTCACAGTCACAGTGATGACTATAACAGCTAAAAAGATAAATGTATAAGCTATCTATGAGAAATATACTTATGAATTGTAAATTTGTCCCTTTAAAACTAGGTGATAAAGCTTTAAAATTTTTAAAAATATGAAAGAAAGTCATTACCGAGTACACCAATCTTGAGTGCTGGTTTAATTTTTCGTTTCGATCGAGAATTTTTAAGTGCTCTGAACCTTCTTAACTTATTCCAGACTTTAGATTCAGCTCCTTCACGAATTGCACATGTAACCAATAAGATTACATCTGCCTCTAGCAGTTCATCAGTTTTCTTATATCCAGCATCTTTCAGAATCGACCATACAAGTTCTGTGTCATTCACGTTCATCTGGCATCCATATACCTCGAAATAAACTGAAAAATAATTTTTTTATTAACATACATTTTCTATATTCTGCTGTTGTATTTACAATTGAATGCCCAAAAAGTTAGGCGTATTACAAAACTCAGGAAGAAATTATAAGTTACACATTAAAATAACTTGATAAAATGCCTTCAAATTTTGACTTTATCTAAATTAAAAATACTTACAAGGAACTTTCAATAAATCTCTTTCAAACCAAAAAGCCCAGCTAATAAATTACACACACCATATCAGAAACCTACACTCCTCCAGATAGCCTATCAATCTGACCAAAAGGACAGTAATTATTGTAATCAGTAGGAAAAGATGGGGCAAAAGCTAGATTTATGCTGCGCACCAGCCAAGCTCCGCCGTTTTGTTAGGTTAGGAATGTTTATGTTAGTTTAGGAGCAATATACTGAATAGCACGAGGTTTATTATGTCTCACATTGAATTTCTTCTGTGACGAAACCCTAAACCCCACCTTCCCAGGCGGGCCCCATTAGAGAGGAGCCTAGTGTGCAGCTTAAAACTATTTTTTCCCTTTTATCCGACTGTGGATAGTAATAATATTGAAAACCCATACCTTTCCTATGTTTCCCCGCAAAGGAAGAAGAATCAATGTAAGGAATAACATCGTGTTTCTGGTCAATGTTTTGCACATCTGACACTGAAGAATTAACTATAAAATCTTTTAAGCCAGGACCATTACCAATACTAGTTCTAAAGGAGTCTCTATTTCTTACAATGACTATACGGTTTTGATTAATTTTTACAGAGTCTTGTGTTTTACTGTTTGTCGTTTCTTTCTCTTCTGAAAAGTTAGATACAGATTTTGAATTTGCTGCCTCAGGAACTGAAGAGTACTTCATAGTGAACTGACTAATAAACGCATAACAGCATCTTGCATGATATTTTCTACTAGAAATAAGTTTTCGTCCAACAAGTGACATGATTAGCAGCCTCGTCTCTTTCAGTTTTACGCCAGAAAATTATATTTTCCACACAAAACTCTCCGACTTAAGGTTTCTACGAACGCCATGCTTCAGATCACATCCACTATTCCATGCTTGCCAATCTGCCAGCATACAATGATGAACTTCGAACTGTTGTCGCCAACCTCGTAACAAAAAAGCATTTTAATATTCACTTTTTTTTTTTCCAAAATTTTTATGAGTTTTGCCACCCGTACCATAGGCACTATAGGTGGTAGAGCAAGTAGTGTTTTTGACCCCCACATTCGGCCCGTACCATAGGCACTATAGGTGGTAGAGCAAGTAGTGTTTTTGATCCCCAAATTCGAATTTTTAACATAAATACACGTTTTGAGGTCCCTGAATCCAATTTTTTTTCCGGAAACATGTCTTTCTGTCTGTGAACAGCCTAGATCCAGGACGAAAAATCGTATGAAAACAAAATTTTGTATTTGGGTTAGTCTGGGGGATGTGATACGAAGATTGGTGACGACTTTCTCTTATTTTTAGGGGGACTTGACATGAAGAAATTTCGTTTCTCGCTAATTTCTCGAAGCAGCGCTTACGATTTTGTAAAATTTTACACATACAGGGTTGCTTATACTAAGAGCTAAAACTTTTATTTGGAACATTTTTTTTTTTTTCGAAAAAATTATCAGATGGTTAGTAATAAGTAGGACCCGGATTTGAAGGTTTTAACCTATTTTTCCCCCAGCCTCCTAATTAGAACATTTTAACGTATTTTTCCGTTTCATACTCCTAGCTTCTGAATATATGATTCTTATGGAACCTAAAAAGGGCTAAATCGGACTAAAGGACCTAAAATGAGCTAAAGAGGACTTCTGCAGAAAAACATGATTTTTAAATAGATTTTCAAATTAATGCAAAGGAAAAAAAAATATTTTTACATATTTAATATGTGAATTCATGCATTTTAAGAAATGCCATAATAAAAATAAATTTATACAACGGACTGAAATTAACAAAATATATATATATGTCACTTGTCATTTGTCTTTAATTGTAACTCGAAAATGTGCCACCTAGTAGGAAATGAAACTTGAGTCCTCTTCAATACTTTGAAATCTACAAGTAGTCCATTGTCGTTCAACTTTCAAGTAACAAGTTGATGACCGACGGCAGAGAAGTATAGGAGGGTCTGTGTCAAAAAATTATAATAAAATTTTCGGTCTTAATATTAGTGTTTTATTAAGATGGCTAAAATCGTTCATTCAAAAGCTAAAAAGGGTTATTCCACAAAAATAAAGGGCTAAAATTACCTTTTATAAAAGCCTAAAAATCTGGGCCCTAGTTATAAGTTACTAACTTTGAATATGTGCTCTTTGCAATATGGCCTCTTGTTCTATATAAGAATGTGAAGTGAGAAAACATATTGGCCATGCTTATAAGTAGGGTTCGGATGTTCATGACATATCATATTTTTATCCTGACTTCTAATCTTGCCGCAAACTGAAATTAAACACGAATTGCACTTTTGTTATCCTAATTGGACCGTTTTTATTTTGCATATAAAGTCATATTTTGGACATTTATATAGTTTAGGTCATATTTCGGTCATTTTTTAATTTAACGTCATATTTAAGTCATAAATTCGGTAAAAGAGCACAATTGCACGGGTCATATTTTGGACTTTTTATAGTTTTGGTCATATTTCGGTCATTTTTTTAATTTAACGTCATATTTCAGTAATAAATTCGGTAAAAGACCACAATTGCACAGTATACTGTAGGCACTAAATCGTAGAGTTAAATTTTTTTTTAGAAAGAGTTACTAATATTTTGGTTTGACTGTAACTGGAAGTGAAGGGGCAATACAATAACTAGTACAGGTAGTTAGAGCACAATGCACGGGATTTTACCTCCTTCCTCCTTGTTAACAACTTTCAATAGAGATAGTTTTAAAAGATTTTCAGTTCACACTTGCAGTGGTATCGGGAAACATCAAAATGCCGACTAATAAGTGTTCTGAAAGTGTAAAACTAAAAAGTTTTGTTAAAGAGTTTGGAGAAAACCACTACTGCACCGACGGGAAAATTTTGTATTGCAAAGTGTGTGAAATTAAAGTGACGGCTGCAAAACGATTTAATGACGTTCTTCAAATATGCACCTGTGACATCCTGTAACGTCGGAAGGAGCTTCTCGCGGTTTAAGACGATATTAAGTGACAACAGGAGAAGATTTATATTCGATAATCTTAAAATGCACGTGGTTGTATACTGTAAGGCAGACAAAAATGGAGACTGAAAACTGGTACGTAATAGCCTACTTTGAAATTTATTTCATTAATAATTTAATGTTTATGCCCAATTAATAGGTAATTTAATTTTTAAATTAATGCAATTTTTCATGTTTTATAGGGACACGCATGGACTACAAAATATTATATTGAAGTGGTGAAGCAATCACACAGAAGCAAATGCTTTAAAATTAGATGTCCATTACAAGCAAAACTGTGAATAATATGTAAAATTCTTTAAAAAAATGATCCTGATTGCATTCATGCGATGTAGTAATTTAGTTTCATTAAACGTTTAAAAGTGGAACATTTATTATTAGAAAATACTTCCTTTTATTAGGTCATATTTACGATTTTTTGGGTCATATTTAGTCATTTTTAAGGGCATATTTAAGGTCATATTTTCCAGTTTTTAGGTCATAAACATCCGAACCCTACTTATAAGTAACGAAAGTTACAAGAGTATATTAATCGGATTTTATTTGGGTTATGTATCCTTCAGGGATGCGATGTGATGTGGTAATGACATTCTCTTAATTTTTACAACCAATTTACATGAAGAGAATGTCATATACAATAATATTATTATACTAGAGGCTAGCTTCTATTTGGGCAGAGGAAGTTATGTGAATTTTACATAAGATTTTTTGTTTAAAAAAATTTTTTTTTTTTACCCTAGTTTGCTGCTCTAAATGAGCGCAAGGTACTGTAAAATTGAAACATAAGAATCAAAATAGAAAATATTTTAACGAGATTTTTTGGTTGTTATAAAAAAAAAATATTCCCACAAGTAAAATTATATAAAATCAACAAAATCAAAGTACATTAGCATTAATTATCATTAAATTTTTTTCTTTAGAATCTAGAGACGTGATTATGCAAATCTACCTACCTATAAAAAATGGAACCAGAAACAAGTTAATAAAGTGAAAAAAAATGCAAACATTATTAATACATAAAAAATAGTAATAATAATAATAATCAGTGATGGCTTGTAGCTAATATTAGTGGGGGTGCTGCTCCATAAAACTTTTAGCCTTTGTTTTAAAATTGTTTAAAAGGAAACATATATATACATATATAAAAACAAGAAAATTTATTCAGATACTTGAAAACCCCTAAAAGAACAAAATAAAACATTTTCACTGTTACAGTTCAAATTACTAAATTGCGTTAACTCCGCCATGCAACTTGCCATTTTCAACACTTCTATATTGATAAGATGGAGTTAACGCATTTTAGTAATTCAAAATAAGTAAATATGGCTCTGTTTTATGAACATTGTTACAGTTCAAGGTTGATCTATTCATTTAAAAATGAGATCCATTCTTCTCGTTTTAATTTCCACGAAAAGATCAATAATTTTCTCTTTGATCTGCCATGGTTAAATTTTTCTGTTAAATAAAAGCACTGAAAAAATGAATCAAATAAAATAGCTGGAAACATGACAATAATCTAATTCTACACTTTAGCATATTCAAGAATATGGTACATGGTTTTTAAGCACAACACACAAAAAAAAAAAACACTACCTTTCAACAATATGCCAGGGTTGGCACTGAGAAAGCGACTGTGCTCTCTCTCCCTCACAGCCGGCAGTGGCATGCACCTTCCTATGTCCGCATGCAGACAGTTCCATACAAAGACTTTCTTTTATCTTTTTAATACACTGGGGGATGGCTACTGGCATTAAGCTTAAGGATTATATATTGTACAAGTATGAAGAAAGAATTAAAGAAAAAAAGGACTCATGAAGAGAGCATTAAAGAAAAAAAGGACTCATTACATTAAATGTTATCGATAATATCAAGTGGAAATAGGGGGTGCTGCAGTTCCACAGTGCCTATACACGAGCCGCCACTGATAATAATATCAGTAATAATAATAATAACAGCAGCAGCAGCAGTAGTAGTAATCTACCTCAGATTTGAGTTCCCTGACCCCCCCCCCCAAAAAAAAACCCACATTAGAAGTTTTATCCAAATCATTCAATGTTTTCCCATTTAGGCTTGCATTCATGATCCCCTTCTGTCCACCTATGCAAAGAAAATCGGATCTCTGCATGTCGTAAACAAACTAATCAAGTAGAACGGGTTAACAAAATTGAAGCGATTGACAAATTGATGTGTACTATTCCAAAAAATTTGTTTCAACTATGCTAGTTTTTCACCATTTGCAATGGCAATCAATCAAGGCCATATTCAATTAATTTCACAATTGAATACTGTCTTCTTAATAGGTGGCGTTGGATGTACATGGAAACAAGAACTCAAATATATTACCGGTATGTTAGAAATTTTCATCACAATATTATAATGTTAGATTAGCAACTTGATAGACAAAAAGTTGAGTTAACAAAGACTAAGATCTTTTTAGCCATCACCCTTCTATTCTTCCTTAATTTTCCCATTTTTGTTATTTAAAGAAAGAAAAAATAAACCTTCTGCTGTAGCCTGGTCAGCAGCATGCCTGCCTCCCAACCCGGTGATCTGAGTTGATTCCCGATACAGGTGGAGTTAAATCTGACCCTCAGGGCTGGATTTAGGAGAGGAGAGGTGGGAAGTACAGCCTCTATAATCATTAGTCTGAACACCAAATATATCTGGGTTCAATCCCTGGGCAGTTCCCATGATGTGGAGGCATATGTCACTGTTGATAATGATTCAACCACCAGGTGGGGACTTTGGGTTTCCCCTTCACCCTTCCTCATCTTACTGTCACTCATACCACCACTACATGTACTCATCTCTCCCCTCATTCCATTACCTCTAGTTACATCACCAGTGATGCATAACTCGAAAATGGGCCATATCTTCTGCCATCTATCTGCCTCAGTGAGGAACCCTATATAAGAGGGCAATAGGGTTGGCATTTGATACACACACATACGCACACTGAGCAAAATCCTAGCTTTTGAAATAATTTATATATATATACATACTATAGTGATACAAACAGATTTTTCATTTTCAAATTCAACATCTGTTACATGTAGCCGAGGATGATCACAACAGCTCATTATTGGGAAGAGGGCTACAAAATAGATAATGAAGCTAAACTTTTAAAACAGGTAGGGAAATAGAAAGATTCAACAGTTTGGGAAAAAACAAGGAAATAATTATGAATTTTGACATAACAGCAAAAGACCTCATCACCAGGTACATCCATCCTACACCAGAGGGAATCACAACTGCTGGTAGTCGAGATCAGCTGACGATGGCCACAGAAATAAATTTGTCCTGTTAAAAAGGTAAAACTTTAGTGAAGCATGTACGTTAATATAATTGGATTTAGTGTAATAATGGCTACACTTCTCCCTTAATATTTTATTTCTGACTTATGTATAGAATGATAATATAGTAATATCTATTAAAAAAACGTAATAAAGGTAGACAGCAGGATATGTATGAGGGTTGGAACTTTAATAATGGCAACACATCTATGAAATCATGGTGAATTATAGGAAGTTAAAACTGCTTTTGTTGGATATCCAGCATACTTCAGAGCAAATTGGAGCCCTCCATCACCAGAAATGCCTTCACATTAACAAGAAGAAAATAAGCTGGCCTCATAAAATGACTTTGAGTTACGAAAGTTGTAACAGAGGAATTGATAATAATTCCTGACTTTCTTTTGGTTCCAATATTTTACTTTAGGGCAGCTGATAGGGTAACTCATTTTCTTCTGGTTACTGTGGAGGCATTCATAGTGATTGAGGGCTCCAATTTGTTCTGAAGCATGCTGGATATCCAAGCAACATCTGACAAATGTAATTAGAACTTCCTGTAATTCACCGTGAATTTAAAGATGTGTTGCCACTATTAAAGTTTCAACTCCATACTTTAAGCAAATATACAGGAATGATATGTACACAAAGCTCCACTCGAATGCTGAAGTTGTGAAAAGTTTAAGCAATACAAGTTTGCTTCTGAGTACAACTCAATATAAGCTTTTTACATTCAATGCAGACAGAAAGGAAAATCACAGGTTGTAGTGGAGTACTCTGACTTAAATGAAAGTGGTCAAATTGATAGTCATATGCATTCAATTACACTGCCTGTATAAACATTGAATTATAACCAACAAGACTTTATACATCAGAGGCTATGAGTAGATTAAAGGTTTGACAAGCTGGTTTTGTAAATCAATTGTCCACACAATGAGAAAATAATGGAATTCTTTATTTCAGCAGAACCAAGATTAAACAAAATGCTGAAATTTATTTTGATCTCAAATTTCTGTTAAAAGTAAGATTTGAGTTTTCAATTATTAATATTAAATATGTGAAGAGAAATTTTTTTTTATTTTTCTAAATAAATACTATATTAACGTTAATACTAACTTTAAAGTTTAATGTATAATGTTGACACTTCACAATGTTTTCCCAATTAATTTAATCAAAATTAATAAGTTTACTGAATGAGATAAATTTCTATACATTTTTATAACCAGAAATTTTATTAAGTTAAATCATGACAAAAGAAAGTTAACTATGTATTAGTTTAAATAAAAGAATAGCATTATGTACGACCAAGAACTTAAAATGTTGTCATACTATTCTCACTCATTTAATTTATTTTAAACAAACATTCATTAAAAATTTGGATATCATCTAACGTACTGTGGATGAATGCAACACACTAAACACCTGCAAACAATTTACAAACAAAATCAGGGTTATCAATTTATACATTTCCTTCCTTATTACCTTGGATCAAAACAGCAGTCAATGCATGGAAATATGATGGTAATATTTACGTCTTTATTACCAAACAATATGAAACAACAAAACCAGTCTTTCAGGAACGTCATGAACTAAATTTCATTTTGTCAACATTTTCTTAGGCATGAGGTAGTAAGGGCAATGTTATCTACACAACCTATAAAACTACCTCCTTAACCTAATTTCTAAAATGTATCGAATTTAACTATATGGAATGTGTATTTTTAATGGAGCTTTATGTACAACATGAAAATATATAGGTACATTTTCACAACAGTGGAATTCATGGATGATTCTTTAATGTCTTTCCAGTAACATGTAACGTAATTTTGATTTTCATTGAAGTTCAACAAATGTTATAACCTGAAAATATATGTGCTTGAAACAAATTATTTTACACTTGATTAAGCTTTGTGCATTCTGCAGTATTTCCCTGCATACATAGTTTGTAAGTTATTTGAAAATTTTGGTAATTATCATGAAATTTCACTCAAATCAAGTGAGTCATTACATGTATTAGATGCATTCAAGTTCTAAGATTTTCTTTTTCTTGGAATAGGAAATACTGTGTATAAACCATGATTCAAATTTTAGAAGACAAGAATTCTTTTTGAATGACTTTCGAAATGTGGCATCATTATCTGGCATGCTAAATCTTTCTGTTGGCAGCTAGAATTGCATACTTATTTAGGTACTTTAAGTGGTGACTTTCCTGTCTTGAACAGTTGTAATCATTCAATTTCTTCACATTCAAGAAACCAAATGCACCAAAATTCATGGGCAGTTCCAAGAAAATGTTATGGGACAGATCCAGAGAGACATTTTTTTTTTGGGGGGGGGGGGGGGGGGGAACCAAAGTAGAGAGGGAAGTTTTCACTCATAAAAATTAATTATTCCCAGTACCACAGTTGAAATCAATATGAACATTTCGGCATTTTATTACAAATGTGTTTCAAAATAATGAATGTTGTTGCTTTAATTTAAGTATTTGGGTTATGTTGTCTTTGCAAAATTTATTAGAAGACTGACCGTTTGAATAATCTGCGCTTAATGTTACAATTTTCCCTCATACCCCCGTGGATCTGCCCCTGTACCTTGCACATTTTTGCAAAGTATGATGTAGAAAGACCTTGGTCAACCAGTGATCGATCATCCACAATCATTTGCGACATTAGCACAATCATAGTTCATAGCGTGGCTGGGCAGCCTTCATTTCATTCAGCATTACAGCAATCTTTGAACTGCTGAATCCATGTTCATACAATTTTCACATGTAAGAACCATTACCTCCTGTTTCTTGCAAGTGCAAATGAATTTCAGTAAGTTTCCTTCCTCAGATTTGGTGAAAATGATGATTACATTATGTTCTTTAAGACTGGAAATTACCATTTTAAAGAACAAAAGCAGCTGACATCAAATGGATTTTGCATACCAGATGATGCTGTCATATTTCTCAGTCATTTTGCAAAATCTTTTGAAATCCGTGTCATGTTTTTGTGTGTTCCCATTCTCAAAACAAAAAATCGGAATGCATCTTGTATTAGAAACTGTAAAACACAAAAATAATAAAACTTCCTATGAAGTGTTTCGAAAACTATTACCAATACGGATAAAATTGTTTTACAAGTTATAAGTTTATAAAGACAATGCACTGCAACTACATCAAGAGGAAAACAATGATACAATAAAATATACATATTGGTGCTTATAGCAGTGTTGTGAAGAGTTTGTTCACAAATAACTGAATGAACTGCTAGCATAAATAAATCTCTGTCTTTAAATTACATGATCAGCCATTTTACTATAGAAACCTCTGTAATGCAACAAGCAACTGTAAGATCACACTGGTAACAGAGACCAATGGAGTCAAGAAACCATCACAGCTTGACATCTATCAGGTGTGTGAAGATTCATATCATTCAATACATACTTAATAAGGTATTAAGATTTAACTTTCATACCAAAACCACAGTTCTCTGTTCTTGCAGGTACTGATACCGGTCATAGGACAAGATTTTAACACCCTGTCCACTTCAGTCTTTTTTGGGTTCATCTACACTGTCCATTGCCTTCTTCATTGTTTTCTCAAATATTTTTTTGGCATCACAGAATCCCTGCTTAGTCTTACCAAATGAGTTTGGTCCTGCTGATGTTGGAGTCTCCCTAGAATAAGAACACAAGGCATAAGTTCTTATAAGAATTCACAAATTCTAGGAAAAAGTAAATAAGTTATTTATTACATCTCATTTAACTGTTAACTTTTAAAACCTGACTTTCTTGACACAAGCCTTAGTTTCACTTTATAGCAGGCTTTTCAATCTATGGTACTCACAGTAATGCAGCTACACCGATCTCTATGTTGTGGGAAACAAATTAGGAGATAAAGAACACATACTGGTATGTACAATTGGAAGACTGGTATCATGATTAATGGCCAGAGCTCCTGACTGTTACAGTATGAGTTTCCAGGTTTGATTTTCAGTACGACCAACAGGAATTTTATCTTTCCCCTGGCCATCATGGTCTGGTTGGTAAGGATTTAGATTTAGATTTAAAGATACCGAGGCAAAATATTCTTACAGGGTGTCCATAGAAATTTTAAAATAAATTTCCCCGCTAAACTTTGGAATAAGGTGACCGCCGTCACAACCGAGCCATACCGAGTGGGACCAGGTCTACAATGTCGCCAATATTACGAACATGATTACATGCCGATTGAATTCAGCAGATAACCGACTGTTGTAGCGATGTTTTATGAAAGATGTGGAAGGGTAAAAAGCTTCTGCATTAAGAATTCTAGTCCATGACAGGTTACATTAGGTTAGGAACAGTCATGTTAGTTTAGCAACAGTATTCTGCATAGCGTGGGGTCCGTGCCATGTAATGATGTTTTACGAAAGGCGTGGAAGGGTAATAAGGCTTCTGAAGTAGTGACAGCCAAATTCTAGGTCAGTGACAGGTTATGTTAGATTAGAAACATTTGTATTAGTTTAGGAGCAATATACTGAATAGCGCGGGATTTATTATGTCTCATATTGAATCTTTTCTGCAACGGCGGAAAATTTTACCCTTGCGTTGATCGTTTCTCTTTTGTTCCCCGTGGCTCGGAGGGGCACGGTCGCTAATGGTAGAGCATGGCTGGCTATGCTATTCTGAAGGAGTTCCAATTTCCCTCACTTTCCATGATTAGCTCAAGTACTGGAAAGAAAATTGCTTATACAGTCTGGGTTACAACAGACTGGACCAAAACACATGCCCCTCACAGTTCACTCACTGTGGCTAGTTATTTTCCATGAATAAGCTTATTTCATATTTTGTTACACAATTTTCATGACTTTTTCCTTCGGTTCATAAAATTCCCTGATTTTTCCTGACCAATTTCAATTTCCATGACTTTTCAAAATGTGGACACCCTGTGTTAATCACCTCTCATCTCACCAGGTATTATATTGGCAATTTGTATATACAGTAGAACCTCACCTAAGTTATTCGCTATACGTTTTTTGCACTTATATGCTAAATTTTTAAGACAACATTTCTTTCTATTAAAATCTGTCTCATTCTGGATTTTATGCCATTCTATGGGGCACTTCCACTTAAATGACTCACAACCTATAGTGATTTTCCACCAAGACGACACACCACCATATTCGAGATTACTCATTTGAGAGCTCCTGGATGAGAAAATTCCTGACATCACCACTCATTATGTTCCCAAATTATTTCCTCCATACAACCATAATATACCCCAAATTGTAATGAGGAAAAAAGTATTAAACTTTCTAAAACTCAGTAATACATACCTGCCAATGTTACGCATTCTCATACGTGCTTCAGGAGGCATTTCTTCAGGTTCCTCTTCTTCATCCAAGTTAAATGCTGCTGCTACTGCTTGTGATTTTGATTTCACAGCTCCAGATGGCTGGGTAGTCTTCTAAACAATGGAATACATCAAGTAATGAATAACTGATACAAGCTAAATACATCAGAATGACTTGTAGCTTATGTATACAGTAGAGTCCCGGTAATTCAAGCTAAGGCTGAGACCACATCTAATAACAAAATACCTGGATTACACAAAATAAGAACAAATCAAAGGGTGATGCACAAAACCAGGTTAAACAGTACAGAGTTAGGTATCAAATTAAAAGAAAGTTCAAAATGTAATGTCTACAGTAGCATATTGCAAGAGTAAAAAGTGTACATCCAGCTGCTAAAAGAACGAGTGGATTCTTGTTCAGTAGAAAGTTAAAGTTCTATGGCAGGGTTCACAAGATGTGTAAACGAACCTAATCATTGCAGTGATGTTATTCATTACCTAAAATTTATTTTGTACAAATTGTTCAACTTATGTACTTGACAAAGCCACGTAAACCTATTACATTTGACTAATAAATCTAATCTAAATCTAATCTATCTTTTTCTTTTTTTAAAAGTTTAATGTTCCTAATACTTGCTCAAAATTAAACAGAGCCTCGAAACGCTGGGAGTCTGTACTGTATGTATATATACTGAAGGAAAATTAAACAATTGGTGGAGGGGATCAAATACCCAAATTTATCTCCCATTGCCTAATCAAGCAGAAGATAATTCCTGACATGTCAATGAAGGCATAATGTAATGAACAGCATGTTTTGAGGAACAAGTGTCTGAATTCTTAAACACGGCATTCCATGAGGTTAAACTTTTTCTTTCATCTTTCAATCACACTTATAGATGGTAGGATAATGATGCACCACACTATGTAGTCAGCATGTAATAGGGTCAATCCATACGAAGTCAGCCAATTATGAATTTTCTGGTTGCCTGACCATTTTTAAAAAAATTCATTTTTTGTCACATATGACCCCTATATACCAATAGTACAAAACCACAAATATTTTATTTTTACTCGGTTCCGTTTAGAAATGGCGGCCATCTTTCAATCATGGCGGACAGCTATTTTTGCATTTGTAGGTGTTTATGCAAATGCAAATATCTCTGGACTGGGAAGTGATAGAGCCTTGAGGAAAAAACCATTATTCTCAGCAGAGTCTGGGCTACATTTCTGGTCAAATGCATTGGTTAGCTTATTTCACTTTTAAATGGTGAAAAAGGGGGCTAATTCTGAACAAAACTTTTGCAAAATTATGACTTTTCAGGGTGTCACTATCTTACCCTGGAAAGAAATCTCTGGTGTCAGTTTTTTGTAGGAGGTACATATGTACCAGTACTTTCCTGGAAAAAAATACAAAGCCACACATTTGTTTGCTTCTATTATTTAGGACTCTCAGAAAATGAAGATTTTTCCAAATTTGGCCAATTTTAGGCCTAAATATCTCTGGTTGGCAAAATAGGAAAAATCTAATTTTGGGCTCAATTCAAGGTCTATACGACACTAACCTACTGTGAAAATTTCAAGTTTGAGACTCAAGCCAGAATGGAGTTATGTATCAAACAAACTCCTTAAATAATGAGGCTTTGTGTGAACCATATATAAATAAATAATCACCCTAGTCCACAATATTTAATGGTTTTAAGGCCTCATTTACATATTATAAGCCTAATTATAAATCATTATGGTCTGCTAAAATAAATTATAGAGGATAGGCCTACAAGTTTTCAATTGAAAAAACAAATCTGAATCAATTTTTGTTTGTATGTATGTAGGCGTATATTATTTTAGTCTGTTCAGTTTTAGAATTTGGATTTCCCTTATTACCAGTTATAACTAATTGTACACAATTTGCTTGGTGCTTAGTTAATTTTCATATGCCTGAGTAGGGAACAATCAACCTTTGCTTTTATGGAAAGTCACAGTGGGGAGCAAGATTAGAGGATATAGACAAGTCTAAACATGCAACTGGTCATGCTGAGACATGAACTGTTCCAGCCAGTTATTCAGTTTGTTGGATGCAGTTGTAGGGTGAAGAAGTGCTTTTTGCTTGGTAGTGTTCTGAATAGACCAAGATGGATCCTCAGTGCTGTATAGGAACATTGACCAATGAACTGTGCCACAGAAATGTTTATGGTGTTGTGCCCAAGGGACTAAGGCATTTCAGTGAATATAGTTCTGAAGAAAAATCATTGCTTTCATTACGAATATCTTCAAATCTTTCCCTCATCTGCAAGTATCATGAAATCAAGTTTTTATCACAGTACAACCACCTCTTTGGACGCATTTGTTGTGACCCTCTAAAAGTGCACAAAAAATCAGTGTCTAAGGGACTAAGGGAAATAAAAATGTATTATATTTTTAAGGAAAAACACTTCCCTGTAAATATTGTCCCAGGGAAATCCTTATGCCCTACATGCTACACAAAGATCTTTGTTAGGCCTACTGCTCATACTGCTACTGTTGATAACGTTAGTGATGAATATGTAGACAAAACAGAAAATATGGTGAAGGTTGATGCAGCTTGTAGTAGTTTGGAATTGTCATCTGCAGCCAAAATTAAAAAACTTAGTTCTGATAAAAGAAAAGGGGCTTTAAAAGCAAAGTATAAGAAGGTGTCTGAAGCTATTAGAAAAAAGTTGGAAATATGTTTTGATGAGGATATTGAAGACAGTGAGCCAAACCAGCAGTCTCTATCATTTGAGTATGATGAACTGATCGAAAAGCTAAAAAAGAAGTGTTTGGTAGCAAACAAAGAAACAAAAGTACAAATTATTAGTCTACTTCCAAATTCTTGGTCCAGAGACAAAATAGCTACTGAGTTTAATGTCTCAGTGCATCTTGTTAGGTTGTCAAGGAAACTGGTGAAGGATCAAGGCATATTGCCAGTGTTGGGAAAAAAGAAAGGTGTCAGAATTTCAGATGTAACTGCCAAGAAAGTGGTAGATTTCTTTGAGGATGATGAGTACAGCCGCTTATGTCCACCTATCTGAGGAGATATCCCATCTATTGGTGAAACACCAAATGTAATCACATGTGATTATGTGAAAAGGTATCTAAATTGTTATGTTAAGGCTCTAAATCGTTATTTTAAATGTCAGTATTAACACAGTATACGTGGTATTAATTAAGGCTGATATTGAGGGTGTTACATATATAGCCTACTATACGATTTTTTCACTTTGTTGTATCAAGCATAATTTCATTCTGGCTTGAGTCTCAAACTTGAAATTTTCACAGTAGCTTAGTGTCGTATAGACCTTGAATTGAGCCTAAAATTAGATTTTTCCTATTTTGCCAACCAGAGATATTTAGGCCTAAAATTGGTCAAATTTGGAAAAATCATTATTTTCTGAGAGTCCTAAATAATGGAAGCAAACAAATGTGTGGCTTTGTATTTTATTCCAGGAAAGTACTGGTACATATGTACCTCCTACAAAAAACTGACACCCGAGATTTCTTTCCAAGGTAAGATAGTGACACCCTGAAAAGTCATAATATTGCAAAAGTTTTGTTCAGGTTTAGCCCCCTTTTTCACCATTTAAAAGTGAATTAAGCTAACCAATGCTTTTGACCAGAAATGTAGCCCAGACTCTACTGAGAATAATGTTTTTTTTCTCAAGGCTCTATCACTTCCCAGTCCAGAGATATTTGCATTTGCATAAACACCTACAAATGCAAAAATAGCTGTCCGCCATGATTGAAAGATGGCCGCCATTTCTAAACGGAACCGAGTAAAAATAAAATATTTGTCGTTTTGTACTATTGGTATATAGGGGTGATATCTGACAAAAAATGAATTTTTTTTAAAATGGTCAAGCAACCAGTGTTGGTTGACTTCATATGGATTGACCCAATAGCAAAATTTTTCTTAGATTCTTAGATTTTATTAGTCATTAGGTAATACAATTATTACAATAGACTTCGTCATTCTAAAACTAAATTCTTTTACATATAGTAAAGTATTATATAGGGCCTACATATTATTTGAAATAAATAATAAAGGAAATACAATAGTATTAAAACTGTAGTATAAAACTATTACATATTGAGTCGTAAAAGGCCATATATAGGCTCACAGTGCTAAATCAAATGTATCACAATTAAAATAGTCGTCAACAGAGTAAAATGTTTTGCTAACCAACCATGTCTTAATAGATTTCTTAAACTTTATCAACGGTATATACCTTGCTGCTAGTGGAAGCTTATTAAATAATTTTTGCTGTACATACAAGTGGCTGCTTAAGGTTTTGTTCAGTCTACAACAAGGAAGATCTAATCTATTCTTATTTCTTGTTTCATGTGTGTGTATGCTGGCACGTGTATTAAGGTTTTCCAAGTTTTCTTTTACGTATATCAGGTTACAATAAATGTATAAACTGGGTAGTGTCATTATTTTTAAATCTTTAAAAAACTGCCTACATGTAACACTATTTTTTGCCCCCATTATAGCCCTCACTGCTTTCTTTTGACAAATAAATACTTGGGATGCTCCCGAGCTGTTTCCCCATAACCTAATCCCATATAACAAATGTGGATGGAAAAACGCATAGTAAGCTGTAGTTAACATTGTGTTACTAACACTTAACCTAAGTGGCCTATGAATCTGAAGGTAGCAACACTGACCTTTCAGAAAGTAATTAGCTTAGGCTATTTTAAACTCTGTGCAATTTTAATTATATCTTATAAGTCTCTTGTAAGTATAATGTAGCTAGGAAACCTGTAACGTGGTTGATTTGACCTTATAGAAAGTACGCAGTTTAGTCTATTTTAAACTCTGCGTAATTTTAATTATATCTTAAGTCTCTTGTAAATATAATATAGACAAAACCAATAAATGTATCAACAAATGTAAATGGTGAATAAAGTTCTTGATTCTGCCATAATGGTCCTGATTTCCACCGATTAATATATTAACATAAGAATAAAATAAAATAGCTTCCAGTGGATATTTATTTGTCTTTACAACAAAACACACAAAATAACAATTTCTTGTTTCATTCTAATTGTGCTGATTCCACTCATAACTGAAGTGGTTGTTATGGCACAGACAATTGAGAATCTCTTCTCTTCTCTTGTTTTTTAATAAACAGTCACCCACGGGGGTGAAAGTAACATTGAAAGAATAGCAACAGCTCATTAGTTCACTGCCCGACTGGTTTGGTGCACTGTGATCGCTGTTGCCATGGCGGCAGGTTTGTTTCGAAACATATGACAGCAATATACGAAAAGGCGTAATATCTGTTTTTTTTCTGCAACGATCTGTATGCATTAGTGTTTGGAAAAGGAGGAGATATAATTAACATATTATAAAGATGTCAAGTAGCGAAGGTAAGTTAAAATACATTAACTACTTAAAACAATCCTGAATTAATATTTATTCCATGTTCTACGAATTATTAAGATTAATGTTTCGTATTCTTTGTTTCAGAAACGAGTGAAATATTCCTATAAGTTCCCTGGCTGCGGAAGTAAATACTTCAGTATGAAATCCAACGTGAACTACAAAAACAAACATTTCTACAGGTTTCCGAAAAAATCAAACGTGAACCAACTGAAACATCAGTGCAATTTAGATGATAATGTGAATTGTGCTAATTATTTCATGTGTGAAGACCACTTCCTGGAGAAAGATTTCGTTAACCATACTAGACAAGTTATCCCAAAGCAACTTGCGACTCGTGATTTACCCAATCCCTGTGAATTCCCAATCAAATGTGGGAAGTGATCTCAAGTCTCGCCTAGTTTTTGTGAAAATAGAAAGTAAATTCATACTTCTGTGTATGACTGAGGTAAAAGAAATTCAAGTGACAGGAAGCTACTAATATTTATGGTAATGTAATATTTTTAAAATCAGTTTTTATAAATATAATTCATTAATCAAGGGTGTTTGTTTTTTATTTATAAAGTCATCTAAAGTAATACATATTTCAGCAATCACCGAGACATGTATGTTGTGAGTAGCAGACATTCTAGAAGGTATTCTACACTACGGTTTTTATAAGATCTGACGCATATTGTTTGCAAATTATTATTTTTTCTTATTTAAGGTGTTCATCATTTAGTGCATTTTGTGTTCAATGCTTTTAAAAGATAATTGTTTGTATCACTATAGCCTGATGGTATTAGTGGGCTATGGTCATTACCGTAGCCCGCTAATACTAATGGGCTATGGTTTTACAGAATTTGGAATGCATTTTCATACATGTGTTCTGGCACGCAAATTTTTCATTCTTACAGCTTAACTGCCCGACCCGTTGGAGCGCTGTAATCGCTTTTTGTTTCCGAGTTTTGACATGCGCTGTTCACTTCTAATAATAATATTGGTGTTCTGTGCAGTCACCTGATGAAGGTCTTATGGTTATGACCGAAACGTTGTGTGTTTTGTTGTAAAGACAAATAAATATCCACTGGAAGCTATTTTATTTTATTCTTATGTTAATAAAGTTCTTGATTCTTGTTCACTAGACAATGGATGTGTCCAGGGTTGCCAGATTTTGCAAACACCAAACAGAGTTGCTCCTTTTACCAGCATTAAATATCAGGAGGGATAGCAGGTATGGGAAGAGTAAAAATGTGTCATGACACATGATAGGCCTATATATAAGCATTATATTAGGCCCTACTCATTAACATAAATTTTAACACACTAGGCAAACTGCACATGAAATTATTTAGAAAATTCACATAGTAAATGAGACTGCTTGTCAGTTTCTCACTGACATACCTTCAAAAGAAATGTTTCAATTGCGTATTATTACCATGTAAGCTGTAAGCATATACCATGTTTTGGTGTACACTAAAAACAGATTACCAGATTATTATTGTAGGAAGGATGTACATACTCATAATACCCGTAATTGTAAGAGAATTGATGTGCCTTTTCAAAGACTCTCTAAATCATTAAACAGTTTTGAAATACTTGGCTTAAAAATGATTAATAAACTGCCAATAAAATTTATAGAGTTACCAATAAAACGATTTAAAAATGAACTATAAGTTATAGCTGGTTAACGAAGACACCTTTTTACTCTGTGACAGAATTTTTTGAATGTGAACATATTTTAGTGTCTCGGGTTTAAGTTGATGTTAATATAACATTGACTTTATATTACTATTTTATTTAAAGAATGTAAAATTGGAATAGGAACGTTGTTTCGCTTTCTTGTGATATTTAATTATCTCTCATTTATGTAATGTAATTTTAAGAATGACGTCTATTACTGCAAGTTCAATGACAATAAAATACTTATTATTATTATTATTATTATCGCTAACTGAATTGACATACCCAGCCGCTGCACCAGTAATACAGCGCATATTGGTACTGGTTTAAATTGGAACATGTCCCACCAAATCAGGATATCTGGCAACCCTGGTTGCGGCCAATAAATTTTTCCGAAGTTTTCTCCTTACCTGTCCTCCAAGTTTGATTTGAATTCCCCTTTTGGCACTAACATCAGAGCTCTGGTCATCAGGCTTCGCAGGTCTCTTCATGTAACCAAAAGAGAGTTTTTGTTTCTTTGGCCCATCATCCGCCTTTGCTGCTGCATCATCTGGACTCTGATCAGTTTCCGCTCCATTCTGGGAAGACCCTGAGCAAGGTGAAACACTGGCAAAGTTGAGATGATGTCACAATTAGCCTCATCTCCAATCATTCACTATAATTCTAGAAGTCAGCAAGAGGCTTTCATAATTTAATGTTCAGTACAAACTTAAGTACCGTACACCTATAAAGAATTCTGAGGACCCCCATCCTTTCAATTGAGTTTGTAGAGATATCTTTTATTTATTTGAGTGATTATTATATGGTAGATAAAATTGAGAAATTTTTAAATACTAAATGTATGCTACTACTTAAAGTACCGGTAGGCCTATATGTTAATATAGGTAACTTCACAACATTGACTGACGACTGGAAAAATACATGGGAGAGAGCCTTCTATCACACATAGACTCCATGTAGGGCTCTTGGGCAATCCTGCAATTGGGGAATCCCACATTATGTTGGCAATGCTAATTGCCATTTAAATGCTAATGTAACAATCAACGTTCCTAACCTAACATTGTAATACACGACTTGGAACCCGTCAAGTACAGGATTACCCCTACATGAACCTAGTAGACCTACTCACTCACTCCCTCCCTAAGGAAATAAAATCACTCACAGGTGAAAGGTTTAAAACTGAATTTTAAAAATGGCTTATTCAACTATATCCTTATTCCCTAGATGATATAAGAGAACTATATTAATTATAAGTATACTGATAAAAATTATCTTATATCTCTAAGACTCACACTACGTTTTTGTTTTTAAGTTTTTATTTATTGTATAATTTTTGTTATTATTATTGTTATCCTATGCCAGTACTGCTGGTCTACAGGATTGCTAAACTAAACTAAACTAAACTAAACTAAACTAAACTGTGTTAGGATACAACTAATTTTTATATTTTCAAGGAGAATTGAAATTAATCTGAATATGATCCCCTTTTTCATGCAATTTTTGATACTTCACAAACAATGTTTTCCAAGAGAATCCAGAGGATGTGCAAGCCTTACATTTGCTGGCCAATTAAACAATTAGTAGGCCTACCACACACAGGGACCAATGAAGCATCCTCTTAAGAGTATTCAGATTTGAATATAGTAGTGTTTCCATGAGTTTAGTTTTTGTGTTTTTATGGTGATGAATATGATCTCAATCCACCTGATCTTTCTTACATTCGAGACTCAATTTGATCTGAATCCCTGTTTTCATGACGACAATTTCCACAGACATCATGTAGTACAAAGTAAATCAGATACGGGACATGTCAATTCAAATGGAATCGTAGGCGAAAGATAGTTTTAGGTCACACACCAGCGAAGCTCCACCCACTCTTGCCTGCCATCTCGCTTCCCCTGGCTTCTGAGCCAATGCGCACACTGCTGCCTACTTCCTAGCACTGCAGCTCACTATTGTACCCTTCCCCTGTCCCAGCTATGAACCTGCTCAATGACGGCACTGCAGCTGTAGCCTTCATCATATACAGGTATGAATAAAAATATACAAAATCACAGCTTTACGAAAATGACCCTTGCACCATACAAAAAATATAAAAAAATCACCAGACCTATGAAAATTACCCTTGCACCATAGCCTATCAAAATTACAAAATATACAATCACACCCTTACCTACCGGTAACCTAACCAACATAATATTTCACAATTAATAGACGAATTTTCCCTTAATCACTCGTGGTGTAGTGGTTAAGGCTGCTGGTTACTGTGCTAGTGGTCATGAGTTCGAGTACCAGTCGATGCGAAATTTATGGCTAGTAAAGGTCCCAAATAGGTAGGTAGGGCGGGAAGGTGAAAGAAAGGAAGAGAATAAAGGAGAAATAAATTATTGATATATAGATCGATAGCAGCTATTAATGCAATGAACGACATACCTCATCTAAGCCAGTTATCGATAGAGATAGCCAAAAAACTATTCTTAGCCAAGATAACACCAATAGCAACCTACGGCTTAGAGTTAACTTGGGAATACCTCTCAGTTGGAGACTTCAAAAAACTAGAACAAGTGAAGGCAACTTATTGGAAAAGAATACTGTGCATATCAAAATATACGCCTTCAAGGCTGATATATCAATTGGTCAGAGAGCCCTTCTTCATCGAAGAACTACAAGGTATCAGTTGGTGTTGCCATCAACCCCACAGTATAACATCCTACTGCAGGAGTTAAAAGAAAAGAAGAAGCTCATCCCACTCGAATTCTACTCGACTGAGGCTATGACAAGCAATGAATGGAAAAATACTAACTATGAACCGAGACACACAGTAACGCGATTCGCTTTCATGGTTTCCACCATAAAGTGTGTGTAGAGAAAAAAATATCATGATCTGGGTCCTAAATGCAAGTGTACATGGTGTGGGAATTTGTGCAGCAAATACCACGTGCTGTTTTGTGCAAAGAGAACTTCATCAGTTGTACAGATGTGCAGCGAATGACACAGTGCTCTTCAAATGCCCATTGGGCGCATTTCTTTATTCATTATTAAATAAATTCTTTAATTTTTCCCAGTTTTCCCTTTTGCACAATACATGGCTGTGCTAGTAGTCAAAATAGTGAGACATCTGGGAGCCAACATTTGAAGTTACTGGTATAAGTTTACCAAAGTTACTCCCCACCCAAAACCCTTCCTTCCCAAACGGGTCCCATTACAGAGTTGGTGGGAGGAACCTAGTGCGCGACCTAAAACTATTTTCTCCCGAATCGTATTCAGATCAGTTTAAATTCTACATGAAAACGTAATAATAGTTATTACAGACCACAATTCATGAAACAACAAAATGTTTCGAGGTAGCCTAATAGGCATTATACAATGTGCAAACGTGTTAACTAAACGAAAATAATACTCATCAACCCTGTAGACCAATAAAAATAACCTTACGATTATCTTGCCGTAATATTAGACCCACATCCTTGATAGCCTATATTAAAGCAATGTTTAAGACTACCCAGGATTCAAATTCAACAATACGGAACAAGAATTATACTGCCAATAAACTTGGGGCAAGGAGCTACTTTCAGAGTTGGCACTATTTATGCATGATTTAAAACAAGATTTCAAGAAAAATTAGGTCAAACATTGCATTTCTGTAGTTAAAACTTAGTATCGATCAGTCAGTAACGTCCTACAGTATTTGTATCTACTTAGTTCCTATGGAATTATATTTACTATACAAATTATTGAACAGAAATAAATTGCCACCTTTTATAACTTCACCTAACGAACTCCTCTTCGACATATTACTTTTCGTTTAAAACATATAACTTCAAATAACGAAATGACCTCGACAAATAGCTTTACTGTCTTTACCAATCCTCCATCAATAAAATATGATTAGTTGTGCTATACGATCATCCTATCACTAAGACGAAGTTTTTTTTATCAGCTACGTGTTTGCACTATCACACTGGCGTTGAGCCCACAGCCTTGTAAACAACGAACTACGAACAGACGACCTTCCGGAATACAAACCCGGGGGAAATTGTTTTTGTTGTTAATTACACGTAGATGATATACCCTTTCCAAAGAGAAGGGAAGTTTGTGAAAAAAAAATCAATTTTATAATTCTGGCTTTAATTTTTTATTGAAATTGGAATTTTGGAAGTACCATGACAGTTCATAACCTCTATATTTTTGATCGGTATGGTACAATGCTGTATTATTGTGAGTGGAATAGATTGAAACAGTCTGGAATTACAAAAGAAGAGGTAAATATGATTGATAATATTCTCTAATACAGTTTAATCCTTTCTGGGCAACAGGGTCCCACACCCTCTTTTTAATGTATGATGTTTAAGGGGAAAGCTAAGTTTAAATAAAAAAAAAAATCCTTGCAAAATTTGGTATAGAGAGGTGTCTCACTTTCAGATTTCCCCATCTTCCACGATTACAAAAATTGAATTTTGCAATGGTGTATGTTGTTTTAATAATTATAAACGATACTCTCAGAACAATGCTAAGGGCCATATTTGGCATCTCTTCAGTCCTATAAATTTTTGATGACTTGGTACGGTATATATTTTGTGAATTTGTCTATTTCAGGAAGCAAAGCTGATGTATGGGATGTTATTTTCACTGAAGTCATTTGTAACCAAGATATCTCCCCTAGATACGAAGGAAGGATTTCTTTACTACAAGACCAGCAAATATGCCCTGCACTGCTATGAAACACCTTCAGGCCTGAAGTTTATTCTCAATACGGATGTGAATGCGCAAAATGTGAGAGAACTCCTACAGCAGATTTACAGTCAAATCTATATAGAATATGTAGTGAAAAATCCAATATGCAATTTGAAAGAACCGATCAAGAGTGAACTCTTTAAGGCTAAACTTGATGCATTTATAAAACAGTCTAGTGTTTTTGTCTCCAAACCTCAATAACCTGTCTGTACACTGTAACTTATCTATATCCTGCATTCAATAAAGGTCACTCAATACTTCACATATTTGAAGAATAATGTAGGCCCTATAATGAAATTATGGCATTTATTCTAGTTATAGCAAGATGCCCAAGGCTTTGCCTGTGATTATTTACTCAACTAATTTACACTGACATTTTTACATAGGCTAAATAGCATGAATTACATGACTTTATTTTTAATTGTATTGTTTGACATAGTAAATATAATAACTGAAACAAAACAAGACTTATGCTGCCAATTTGGCATACAAATTCGAAATGAAAATAAATCACAGATTCATGAAACTTACACTTACATGCAAATCATGCACAAACCATTATAACGATTGAAAATTAGAAAGCTAAAAATCCATTGACGGGCATTTCATGATTAAAATGTGGCACTTGGGGGGGGGGAACTTGATTCAAGTTCCCAAACCCAAAAAACCCTCGCGTTTTGTCCAAATTATTCAATGTTTCCCATTTAGATGCGTATTCATGATTCCTCTTTTGTCTATGTAAAAAAAAATCAGATCTTTGCGAATCTTAATTTTGTAACAAATGAATAAAGCATAGCAGGTTAACAAAACAAAGTGAGACAGATTATAACTGAAACGATTGAAAAAAACCACAGATTCATTAACCTTACCCTTACATGCAAATCATGCACAAAGAATTAAACCAATTATTGATAAATAAAAAGCTAAAAATCTGGCTTTGGGGTGCATTTCATGAAAAAAGTAAACCATCTGGGAAAAAAGTCCTCAGATATGAGTTCTCTAGCTGAAAATCCCCCGCACAATGAATTTTTTCCAAATCTTTCAATGTTTTCCCATTCAGATCTGCATTCATGATTCCCTTTCTGTCCATCTGTGTAAAAAAATTCAGATCTCTGCATGTCATAATGTTATAAACAAATGAATCAAGCAAAGCTAGCTAACAAAATCAAAGCGATTGACAATTTGACGTGTTATGTTGTAAAAAATTGATTTCAACAATGCTCTTCTTTCCCGGTTGCTTCAGCAGCAGAGCAAGACCATCTGCATTTAATAATTTTACAATTGAAATAAATTAGCCACAACTGGTGTACTTCGATAGCACAAAAAATCACAATTTCTGCCATTTTTTTGCCCATACAAAGGAAAGCGTACATTAAAAATCCAGCTTAGGTGCATTCGGATACCCTTCAGTCCATCTATCTTAAAAATTTCAGATCTCTGCATGGCCTCGATTTGGCTGTGCATTGCACACAAACAAACATTTCCTCTTATTATATAGATGTATTCTCTTTGCGATTCTGTATAAGATCAATGTGATTATGTTAAAAAAGTTATAAAATAATGACCTATAGGCAACTTTCAGCCAGTTTTCACTGGTTCAGATGAACCACTTGTTAATTTGTTTGTAGGTTCAGCAAACCGGTAGTTTCAATGATTGGCATTTGTAAGAAGCACATTTAATAATATAGTGAAATGTGTACAATGTATAAACATAATAAGCTCAACCAAACTACCCGAAATTAGACTCAAAATGTTAAATAGGATATATAAAGTGTTAGTTGAATCAAAAATGATATATGGAAGTGAAGTGTGGGGGGAAAGGAATTCTTGGAAATATATGGATATGATGAGAGCCAGGTTCTGCAAACAAATATTGCAGGTACTCATCAAATGAAGCAGCTCGATATGAATTAGGATATGACAGTAGTATGGGTGTCATTTTAAGCAAAATTTTAAGGTATTACAGATACATCTGGGAAAAAGATAATGAAGGTATAGTGAAAATCTGCTTCCAATCCCAACTGAATGATAATGGTAATCGAAACAGAATACAGTAGAAGATGAGATACGATTAAAGTGGACATGTAATTCAGTATTGAACAAGGAGAAAAACATCAATGTGAATTCAAAAATAGTTATTAAAAGATGTAATGATATATAAAGGCAGAACCATTTTGCCATAATGAGGGGGAAAAAAACCTTAGTATTCTACATCAAACTGAAGGAAATGTGGGGTATGAAAAATTATGTGAATGACTGCTCAAAGAAACAAAAAAATCTGGGTTGGCATGGTGGAGATTAGGGATATGGAAACTTAGAGGGGGCAAGAAGAAATTTCGAGAAAGGTCGTTGCCCATTATGTCTGCGTAATGAAGAAGCAGAGCATATAAGAAATTAACTGTGAAAAAAAAAAAACACAAAACACTAAAGAAACTGGGAATTTTTTTATATAGCCTATAGATTAAATAAAATGGGAAAAACAAATTACAGTAGTTGCTTAGAGGAAATTGAGTACAAATGGTAAATGGATATACTGTACAAGATATACAAGAATAAATCCTTCATTCATTCAATGTATAAACATAATAAACACATTTATGATTAAACTCACACTTTATTGACTGGTGATAACATTTCTGTTCACGGTATTAGTAATGAACTTCTACATTGGATAGGGAGTAAGGCCATGTTAGCCTAGGTTCTTTAGGACAGCACTCCTGGTAAAGTCCTACAAGTTGGAAAGATGTTACATAGATGTTTGCTTGCTTCAAAGATATTTTTATACCGTCTATGGAGATTTTTATAACTCACGCTGGCATGACCTCAACAAAGCTTGATGTGCGAGCCTGTTTATTTTTATTTTTGAAATTTTAGCAAACTGATAGTATCAGTGATTGGCATTTGTATTAAACACCATTTACGATTAAACTCACACTTTATTCTAACTGGTGATAACACTTCTATTTATGGTATTAGTACTGAACTTCTACATTCAGTTGATAGTAAGGCCATATAAACCTATGTTCTCTAGAGCAGCACTCCTATTGCCTGGTTGCTATTGCTGTATTATGTTTTGTTTGCTCACTCCAAAGATATTTTTGTACTATGGAGGATGTTATAGCTCGCACCAGCACAATGTCCTCAAACATTGTTTATTTCTTTTTTGAAATTTCATACATTGCCATTCTAAGGCTGTTGCGTCATTCTAAGGCTGTGTTATTGCTGTTGCATCTTATTTTATGCTGTATATTAAATACTAGCTTAAAAGGCCTGGCGTCGCCCGGGTTTTTTATTTTGTAATTGGAAATTATCTTATGATGGTCTTTCAATTTTTAAATTATAGGTCATTATATAGGTATTTAGAATTTGAAATAAATAGGAAGAACGATTTGTCACACAAACTATTCCCTCAGAAAACGCTTGGTATAGCTTTTTATGGCTCATAGAGGATGTAGAATTTTGCATCCCATCGCTTGTATACAGCAAGCCTGGTAGGGGTTCAAATAAGAAGAAACATAAATTCCGGTAACATAAAATTATATTGTCTTTGCTGAATATTTTATTTCTCACTCTCATGTTACCATAAAACCGTTTTGGGGATGAAATTAAACAGAAATGTAATATCACTTTCATACTTCTCTCTTTCCAAAAACCTGCGATATAATAATATACACATTACCATACCTCGTATTGTTTTTTCTATGTCCAGGGTAGAGAAAGTTATGTGACTGCATTATTTTCGTGGATTTCATTCTTTAATATTTATTTATAACATGGATTATATTGATAGTTCTCTAATTTGTCAAGTCTCATTTAATTTATTTCCAAAGCCTTATGTGAAGACTGCCAACAATACACTGTTGTCAAGTGAACTGTGATTTGGATTTGATAATTCTGTGTAAAAAGGGATTAAGTATTCTCAAAAACATTTAATTTTTGGCATTTAAAATAAAAAAAATTCAAAATCCTTTCTTAGTGAGCACCTACATTATGAAACAAAGGTACTGTCAAAATTCCAAATGTACTGTTATAGTTTAGGCTCTACGTTGATTCTCTGTCAGTCAGGACAAAGCCTTTTATATATTATATAGAGATTACTGTAGAGCAGTGGTTCCCAACCGGTGGTCCACAGAATGGTACGGCAGTACATATTAAAACATTGCCAATAAATGGAGATTTTGAAAGCGATGTGCGTTGAATGAGGTGGGGTGAATATATCAGTAATTATTATGTAGTGGCTTGTAATTTTTTTCATGAAATAATTTGTAATTAAGTTGTACTGTACACTAATTAATAGTAATCATAATATGTTCCCAAAAACTGTTTTACTTAATCATCTTTGAATTTGATTGTGAGAAAGGCGCTGAGGAATTGTACAACTGAGGCAATGGTCAAAGGCCCATGTCAGTAGATTTACATTTTTAAAGCTATATACTGGGTGTTCTGCTTGTAAGAAATAGCTATAACTTATGAACTAATACAAATCTATAGATAAAATCAATTGCTGCAGAGTGAAAACTGGAAATTTTTGTTACCTTGTTTCATATACCTCAACATAGCTTCCATTAGTGGCACAGGAAATGTCCAAGTAGTATTCAACCTCTACCCTTGTGTTATGAAGTATCTGTGGTGTGACACTTTTGACAGCAGCATAAATTCTTTCTTGTACGTCTGCCAAATCTCGTACTGATGTCCTGTAGACCTGATCCTTAACAAACTCCACAGGAATAAATCAGGTGGTGTTAGGTCTGGTGACGTGGTACGCCATGTGAATGTAAGGTGACTCTTTCCGATCCATCTTTCAGGGAACTGTCTGTCTAAGAATGTGCAAACAATGTTAGCAGTGTGTAGTGGAGCTCCATCTTGCTGGAAAATTGTTCCATCAGGGAGCTGAGGCACAGCATAACGCTGCAACATATTCAGGTAGATGATTGCAGTTACTATCTTATATTTATATTTATAAATATAAATATGAATAAAAAATATATACATATAAAACTAGAAACCTGACTAAAGTGGTCCTATGAAGGCCAAAAATTAAAATTAAAATTAATATATATATAATATATATATATATATATATATAAATCCATTGAGGAGGCGAAGGCTCTTATAGGGCTGTAGGGCCAAGGAAGAAGAAGAAGATATATATATAAAAGTAAAGTAAAGTCATCCCTATACAGGCCATGGAGGCCCAGAGGGTTCCAGGAGGTTGAGGCTCCCAGATTTTGGACATTCGGCACATGAAGGTGGTAAGGTTGTCAGCCTTACGCACCGGCCGCCTTCACCCCCAGGATTGCTCCTGGTACTCATTTCTGTTAGAGGCTGAGTCGACCCCAGGGCCATAGTGCCACCAGAAGGATTAGGCCAATTGAAAAATCTCAACGACCTCATCGGGAATCGAACCCGCGACCTTCCGGTTTGTAGCGCAGCGCCTCAACCACTACGCTACGGCGTACCCCATATATATATTTATTTTAATTTTAATACATTGTTAATTTTAGAAGTGTCATCCCACAGTTCATTTCATAAGAGATATCTTATTAACAGTGAACACCATCGGGATTCCCCAAAATGGAATGTTTGGTGTGGGATCATGTGTGACAGATTCATCAGATTTTATATACTGGTATATATATATATATATATATATATATATATATATATATATATATCATGTGTGACAGAATTATCAGATTTTATATACTGGTATATAAAATCTGATGATTCTGTCACACACACATATATATATATATATATATACATACACACACACATGTGTATATAAAATCTGATGAATCTGTTACACATGATCCCACACCAAACATTCCATTTTGGGGAATCCCGATGGTGTTCACTGTTAATAAGATTTTTCTTATGAAATGAACTGTGGGATGACACTTCTAAAATTAACACTGTATTAAAACTTAACAACTCTTCTTTAAAATGGAACCAACCTTAACACATCTGGAAGCATAGTTTTGAAATTATAACTATTTCTTTCATTATACTTATAGGTGGAACATGCACTTTTTTTTTGTACACACACTCAGGTTTTAATAGATAATGTGGTGAAGTAGTTTCATTCATGTTGGTTTATAAGTTTTTTAATTATTTTCCAGAAACCTTGCTCAGTTGGGAGGGAAGTAAAGTACTGCATGCTTGCTAAGAACGAAGTGATTCAGTTTGGGTGTAGAAAAAGGGAAGGTTTGTTTGCACTCCTAACTTAAGCAACCACTCGGCTATCTAGGAACATACCGGCTAATAAAATAACCAAACAAAATGCTTTTTTCACTCCAGCTCTATTGAAAAGAAACTTCCTTTTTTTGGGGGGGGGACAAGAGGCATGAACAGAAGAAAGAAAACCATACAGCTCGAGTATCATAGCTCACATTAAATCATCACTTTATTGAAGGATTTATATTTTATGGTTGTCTTTGAATTACAAAAAAATCCCATTAGGCAGGCCTACAGGCTGAGGTAGATTTCGAAGTGCTTTTGGTTTAATTTATTGTCGCGGCGCAGCACTCTTCTTCTTTAGCCTTGGCATGACAAACCCGCAATAATAACTGCAAAAAAGAGGAAAGAGCACTTTTTCAAACATTCAAATCTCGCCTTATATGAGAGCTATCGAGCAACTAGTTATTGATTTGTAGAGTACTCATCAAGAGCTTTTCCACGATACCCCACAAGACGTGGTTTCAAAAATTTCGAATTTCCATCCCGGACCCCCAAAACCCCCGAATCGTTGGTGTCTCTGTGAACTCCATAGGGAGTACTCTAATTTATTCAAACAAAGTTTCCCTCTATACTTCATAGGGGCAGAGATATAAAATTTTCAAAATTTCAATCATCTTCCCTTGGGCCAATTTTGCTCATTAACTCTGAACTATTGGGCCTATAAATAACATAATAAAATTTGGATCAAATATCTTCAAAATTACGGCCGCTAGTGTGTAAAGATATATATTGAATGGGCGGTGGTTTCGTACTTAGGGAGACATGAAACATAAAGATATGAAAGAATTTTTCGGAAGTCATGACATGGTATCGATTGCAATAGGTAGATTTTTCTTCGAAATCTACCTAAAAGTATAAAATGAAATAAAACTTTCTTCCCAAAATCTATATGCCAACATTTTCAACGCATTTTACCTTAATTGTACACACAATACTAAAATTCACAGAGCGTTCAATCATAATGCAAGTAGAGGAACATGGCACAGCCTGGTGACAACACACCTCCCTCCACCAGCATTCCTGCCTGAGTAGTGTTCAATGTGTTGTGAATAAATGGATTTAGAATGACTATACTTCTTGAAACTCTTAAGCACAAACGTCTTCAAAAAAATCTAGCCCAATATAAAGAGATTGGAACAGGCACATGCTAGGCGAGCTAAGCGGTTTGAAAATCAGTGTACTGAGCTGAAAACCTGGGTTTGATTTCTGCCCAGAATAAATGCAGACATTAAAAAAACTATAACAGAAATATTAGAATTCTTCAGATACATCTGACTATAAGGTTGGTTTCGTTCTCTCCACCCCCCCGCTGAAAAAGTCCATTGGAATTAAAACTGTTTCCTGATTGGCCAATTCCATCCTACTTGAAATCGGTATAAATCCGTGCATTCTTTTTTAAAGCAAGAGTGCTACAGCAACGCTTTACAACCGCTGCAGCCAAGTCGATCAGCTGAGAGCTAGCTCAATGAAACCGGCTCTTTGTATGGCCCTCCAACATGGTTGACACATGCAAATAACAGTTATGCTTGGATGGAAATAATAACATGGCCCCAAAAAAAAAAAAAAAATCTGATGTGAAAGTCACATAACTTCCTCTGCCCAAAAAAAAGTTAGCAGTATTCACATATCCTTTTACAGAATCGCAAGACACAGTTTTACGCTAATTATCCTATAAATACCTCTTCTTTCAATGATGCGACTAAAAGCGCAGGCTATATAACAAACTTAAAAAAAAAAGAACAAGTGACTGCAGACGTTTATTGAACTTTCCGCCGTAAAGAATAATTTCCGAAATTTATCGAATATTTCCCTCAGATACTTCTTTACTCTATACCTGGCCAACAATACATCTTTCTCACTTCACATTCTTATATAGAATAAGAGGCCGTGAAAGAGCGCGTATTCAGTTGTTCATCACGCAAGACAAAATTTCTACAAACAGTGGGTGGCTTGTAACTACCCTCAGAGAATTTTTTCGAAAAAAAGTTTCAAATAAAAGTTTTAGCTCTCAGTAAAAGAAACACATGTTCAAATTTTAAAGAAAATCGTTAGAGCCGTTTTCGAGAAAATCGCGAAAAACGAAAATTTCTTCGTGTAAAGTCCCCTTAAAAATAAGAGAAATTTGTCGCCAATCTTCGAATCACATCTTCAGAAGGTACCTGACCCAAATACGAAATTTTGTTTTCATACGATTCTCCGTTTCGGAGCTAGCCTGTTCACAAACTTCCACAGACATGTTTCCAAAAATAGTATTTTTGGATTCAGGGGGCCTTGAAACGTGTATATATGCTAAAAACTCAACTTCGAATTTTAGGGTCGAAAACAATACTTCCTCTACCTATAGTACCTATGGTACGGGCAGAGGAAGTAATAACTTTTTGTTTGGTTTGTCAGATGTTTTACCGGATTTTGGCTATACTTAGTGTGCTTATTCTAAACATGTAAACAGTTTTTCTCTACCAGCTCTACTTTTATGCAGAGTGCAATTAACTTATAATCTCTTTCGCGAAACAAAATCTTGCTTGATAATATAGCTAGTGAAGGTTTTTGACCATACTTTGGATCCGCAGGACGAAAACTTTACAAAGTACAGAAAAACGAAAAGCTGGATTATTTTTTGGCCCTTAAATTGACAGCTCGTAAGTCATATACGACCGTACAATATGTGATATCAATTTTTTGACAGACCCCATGTTATATTGTTATTATAATGTTAATGTAATGTTAGTGTGTTGCCTTTGTCTTCACGTGATTTATAAGCTAAAAATAGGCACTGTTTATATTTATATCAAACGTAAAATGGGATAATATGCATAATGGTAATACCATATCTCACTAATTAAAACTGATAAGGCAAAACTAACAGCACATTTGGCATCAGTGACCTAAATATACCCAAGAATAGGTATAAATTTTAAGGCACCAAAATGGCTGTTGGTCTCTGTAATTATTGTACGATATACAGGTAAAATCAAATGGTACTAACTGTGCTGCAGAAGGTGTTCGTACACGGGAATTTGGACAACGATGTTAATGCCATCAAAGAAATTTTCAATGAGCACCTACTCCCCTACGAACCTACAGTTCGTGCAGCACTCATAAAGCGAGATTTGAGATCGCTGCACTGACTGTGAAGCAGATGTAAAGCAAAGCTGCAGCGCTTTGGCTTCGCTTTAAAAAATAACGCACTCTACACCTCCCTCTGCATGATGACTCGACACTTCAGTAACCCTGAGGATGGAGGCAGTGTCTGCCTCCGAAACATAAGAGACAATAGATTTTCAAACCTGGCTGTCAACTCGAGAAGCCTTCATTTATTATTGCACTATTTGGCATCTTAATTTTCATTGGCTGAGGCAAGGGGACTATGAGTAACAAGAATACCGATGAGAAAAAGCAGAAGGTTCAATCTTTTCCAGTTACGTAAGTCAATTTATAGGAAAACTCTCAAACAGAAAATTCCTTCTTCCTCAATGAACACAAACAAAAACTGAATGAATGTTAAACAGGAGGTTTTTAGAATGGATTTCACAATCTGAATTATCAATCAAGTGGCCACAAAAATATGGACACAATTAGATAACAAAGTTACAATAGAAAATCAACTAGTCACCTGGAAGCAGATGTTGCATATTATGTAAAGGATGGAAAAAAAAGAAAGAAATGAAGGGATGATTCCGCCAAAAAGGTGTTTGATACACAGCAGTGCCTACCTACTGGTATAGCTGTGATTAATTCTTCTGTAAGTGTTACAAGATCCAGGCACATTGTTCTTTATTGAATGAAATGGGTCTGTGTTGTGGACACTACGTTTGGATGTCACCATATTATCTGACACATGCAATGGTGAAAATAAAAATAGTCACTTCACAGCATGGTTACTGTACAGGATTCCGATAATCTGCAGACTATGAATTTAAAATGTTAGGTAGCAAGATACGTGTCACACAATCACGTTTCAGAAAAGAAAAAAAATCTAACCTTCCTATTAGCAATCTTCACGATTGGTTAAACTTATGAGGAAGAAAGAAACCCATTAATATTTCAGAACTGAGTTCAGATGGTTTCTTGAAATAATCAGGTTTAGGACCTCTCCAGTTAGATGAACAAGACATCAAAGGATGAAAATTTCACTTTGACCACTGAATACTTTCCATAGACTCCATGTTAATCTTGTACTTAACACATTGAGAAACTTACAGTTTTTGTTTAGTAACTGCACCTGTTTGACATTAACACAGAGTGATGACAATGCACTGAGATGCTTTGAACGAAAAATATTATGATGCATATATGGGCCCGTCAAAGAGGAAGATGGATGGAGGATACATTACAATCATGAACTGAATGACCTGGTTGAAGGACGAGATCTGGTGAAATTCATAAAAGCCTAAAGAATAAATTGGTTGGGACACTTGGAGAATGCTGAAAAGAACTGTATTCCAGAAGGAGGAAAGGACGACCCAAAACAAGATGGTTAGACAGCGTGCGTGACCAAAGACCTTTTGTGATGGGAACAAGAGGATGGAAGAGTAAGGTGACGGACAGATTGGAGAGGTGTTGTCCAAGAGGCCAAAACCCACTCAGGGTTGTAGCATCAGAAAAGAACTCCACCTGTTTAAGAATAAAAAAATATTTGAATATTCCTGTACTTAAAAATGTGTGATGTTACCAAATAATACTTCTTTTTTTTTAAAATTAAAATAATGCTGTACTACATAGAAAACACATCCAAGCTTGAAACATATTATTATAATGGTTACTATGATACACTATAATTATAAGTAAGGAATTGAAACTTGAGATGGAGGTTTAACATACGTAACTTCACTTAATTCAAGTTAAGTTACGTATGTTAAACCTCCATCTCAAGTTTCAATTGATTATAACTTCACTATATAAACTTCCTACAAATTCTAGGATTATAAGTAAGGAGTTATGCCACAAAACGATTTGTCCTGAGGAAGATAAGTTACATTTTCTGAAGGAATTTACTGTAAATATTTTACACGATTATTACAGTGTGCTTTTAGGAACACTAAAGAGAGCTACTTTAATTATTTTCACAAAAATAATGCATGATCCTGCAAAAGTAATTAAACCTTTATATTAAAATACTTTAGTCAAACCTGTTATTCACATGGCAATTACATTTATTATAATCAAACGAGTGAAATGAAATGAATGTTAAATAGTTATGTTTATTTACCATCCCTCTCCCGAACAACCAGTCATGCTGTTCCTGTTGAAGTGGACAATGATCCTTAGATCCTTTCCTTTTATCTGGCTATTTTGGTAGGAGAATGGAAGGCTGTAGGATAATAAATTTACCTAAAATGCACATCTTCATGAAAATTTGGTGGAGGCTGGAAAAGACAAAGACATAAACATGAATACAATTTTTTTTTTTTCATTTCTTCACTTAAAACTGAAATATTTTACAAGCAACAAACAATGAATGTTCTCATTATTTATGCAATAGTTTTAACTGTGAAGAAATAAGTTAATATGTTTCCACAAAGAAAATTATAACTAAATTATGTACAGAAATTGTTTATTCTTAAATTATGCAAACATTGCAAGATCAATACAAACCTATCTCAACAAGCAAACTGGGGAAGAAACTACGATATTGCTTTTAAACAAATGCAATGTTATTTTTGCTGACTGATCTATGTTCAAAATCAAAATCACTCGCAGTATTAAGACAAATAGTCTGTTTTTGTTCTGTCAGGACATGTTTGGAGATTCACACATAAGACGTACAACTCGAGTAAGACACAGGTGTGGTGTTTCTTTGAACACTGTTGAACAATCCATTGCAGCTGTACAACATGTTTTAATACCATTCTTGTGAGTTCATTCTTTCTATTCATACACATACGTGAAAACAATTCTTGGACTTTACAATAGTTGGTTTTCTCAACATGTGACAGAAAAGCGTCTTTCAATCGTAATCTACTTGTTACACAGACATATCAAGATTTGCAAGTACTGTGTACATGAACAATCAAACAAATTCAATAACTGGAATAAACTGAAGACAAGTTTATCCACTGATTAGAAAGTAAGTGTATCAATCTAAATAACTTTTAAAATTTAATTTAATACAACTAAGAGTACTTAGATTTTAACTTTTAAATAAAAAAAATTGACCTAAAATATTTGTATTAATCTGTGTGTGAATTTTGTGTATATACATTTACATAAATCTGGGTACAGCACACAGTATACAATTGATTTTTTATTCAAAAAGTAATTTAGTGACAATATCAACATTACATCTAAATGTAATGCCTTGAAAGATGTTTCTTTTTGATTACCGATGGATTAAATCTTATTTCAGTACCTTAATTACTGTACTACAGTACTCAGTGATCAGGTTGTGTTATGTTTTCTGCACAAAAACAAAACATCAAATCCTGCACCACACAAGGAAACCACACAACTCAGTAGAGAGGAGGGGGCATATAAGAAAAGATAACCAGCAAATTTGTTCATCCTATAAGTACAAGATTATTACAATTTCATTCATACAGTATAGTGACAAATTGGAGATCCACTTCATCTATTCCAGCTCACCTAGCTGGCAGCATTTCTACTCCAAAAACAGCAAAATGATGAAACACAATCACTGAGATTGAGATATCAAAATTTTGGCTTCCACTGATGAAAGAGCATGAAGGTATTTCTCTATTCATGTAACACAAATCATAATGAAGTCTATGTAGGGATTTTTTCCGGTCTGAAGCAAGATCTTATAGAAGAAGTAAGATATACGTAAATTCAAGCCAGGAGAAGTGTCGAAGTAATTACATATTACTAATATATGTTGTATCGAGATTACTAAGTTTTTTTTTAATTTTTAATTTTAAACATACACCTGTATGATCCATTATTCAAGTAGCTTACAAATAAAAAATGTATTTGTATACATTTCAAATCAATATTATATACTACTACTTTTCTTTCCTTCAGATCTTGCAAAACGCATTTACGTCCACTTGGTAGCAAAATAAATATTTGCTTCCATCTACTATGCACTATACGCAAGAGAAAAAAAAAGAAGTCTTAAAAAGTGCCAATTTCCCCAAGTTATTTTTTAAAGAAAGAAATATTCTACAAATCATTTAAAATTTACATCTAAACTGTTTCATTTTCTGTATTTAGCTTACATTTTTAAGCTAGCAACTCACCACCTGATTTGTTAGCATTCAACAAATTTCAACCTCTGTTGCAACTACAGGTAAAAAAGTTAAGTAACTCCACTACGCATATAACCAAACTTTAGATAAATACTAGAAGGAACATATGAATACTGCATTATGAAAACATCACACACAGCTGCCTTCTACAAAATGAGCTACAGTATTCACACACAAAAAAGTCATTCATCAGGAAGAATCAATCTGCCCATCAGTATATTACAAAACCAAAACACAATTTTCATTTTGCTCTACAAAATGAAAATGGGAAAAAATAAGGGGGAGGATCAATTTTTAGTAGCAAGTATAAAAAAAGGCAACCATGAGCTAGCCCTGATCAAGAGGGAAATGTCTTGCATGTTTTCGAGGCTGCAATTTTTTATTCCATTTCCAAGAGGCACTGTCGCACAATTAGCATCCATTACTCATTATTATTCTTGTGCCTTCGTGACAAACAACATTGATGTGATGGGGCAGCCTGTTTATGGAACACCTGCCAAATAATAGTCACCTAGGGAACCACGAATTTTCTTATGCCATAATCAGTACTTTCTTGAATTCCTTAACGCGAAGAAAATTCTTTTTTTTTTGTCAACTCCGCAATTTGGATATTAAACCTTGCACAATGTTATAAACCTACAAGACTGATCGAGAGGACCAAATGACTCGAGAGCAGGATACTACTGTCTACAGTAAGTTATTATTGGGCAATGCACAAAAAGTAACATTTTGAGTAGAAATACTTCTCAATCCCATAAAGGATCAAAAAGCATTAGCCTTCTCTTAACTTCATCTAGATGACCCAATTATTTTTTTTATCATTTTTCTTGGCACTTTAACATCATAAATCATACATACATTTTTCATGTAATCCTGTATATCCAATTAATCAAATTATATTTGAATATATTCTTATCAACATGAATTGGTTATTTTTTTCAAATCATAGCTGAGAAATGTCCAAAACTACTGTGCAGTTTGTCAAAATATTGTGCGTCTGAGACCAAGTGCACATTCTAAGCCGATGTGCCATTAACCATTGTTTCCTTAGCTTTGCCTTCAGATCGCTTGGATGTTGGTGGTCTCTGATTGCGAGATTTTGGCTCTCGCTGGGTTTTTGGTGGTCCTTCTGCTGCTGGTGTTCCTTCTTTGCTAGTAAAAGCTGACTGATCACTGGGACCAGGAGCTGCACCACCACCTGCAAAAAATAATGCAATTATGAAATACAGAACGAAAATACAATTAGTTAAAATAGTAAGTGTAAAATGGATAGAGCTATTTTTCACTGAAAAATCAGATCTAGCACACAAATTATCTTCTTTAAATTATACTGCCTTAAAAATTATGGGACTATTCGTGATTTACCAAGTAAAGCAGGTAACTATTTTGATGAAATGAGTTGTTAAAGAAGGCACAAGAAACACAATTTCAACAATAAAGGGTTCTCTTCAAATTTTGAGATATGTCTGCTGGGAACTTGTCCCACTTCTGTCATATTATAGGATTAAATCATTTGAATACTTTTTATATGATTCTTGATATCTTGAGAACTTTCAGGAATTGAATAATTCCGATTTTTTTTCCACTCGAGAACTCCCATTACTACCAGGTATTGTACTGGCTGGACCTAGAATAACTACCGTACCTTCATCTTGAAGCAATGCTACAGTAATAAGTTGCTCATGCAAAGTATGAGATAATCATTTGAAATAAGCAAAGAAAAAAAAAGAAGAAAAACAGGATTACAAATCTGAAAACAGGTGCATTGGCATTACTCTCTGAGGGAAGACTGGTAAACTATCTGAACAATATGAATATGACATAACAAAGTAAAACATCCACAATGTTTAAGACTATTGCATACCTTAATGAACTTCAGCCACACATCTAATGCTTAAATAAATTCAAGCTATACGTGGTAACAATATAAATTAAATACATTAATAGATCAAACTGACATATTATGCGCCCTTTTGCTTACAAACCAGCGGATAGCCAGCAAGTAATGTGAATTAGCTGGTACAGTTGGTGTGCATTTGAAATAATACGTATAGTTTCCATGAAACATTTTTCAATGAGTGGTGAAGATGATTGGGGAATGGGTCAACATACTACATGTATCAAATAAGAGTGCTATGTGCTTTACAGCTAAACATTTTATTTTCTACGATAGCACATAGAGTTACAATTTTGCCAATTGTTGTCAATGCCTAAGATGAACGTTCAAAACACAAGTGCCTAAATAAATCAAGCTATCTCATTACTTGCTGTTTTCATTTTATGTACCACAATGCATTTGATAATCACAGGTTCAAGAAGCCATGAAATTGGTTACCTTTTAACCTTCTATTCTATTTATATTTGCATGGAGTTCAAACACAAAAGCTGTTACTAACTGATCAGCTAATTAATCTGTAAGGATCAATTTTAATATCACTAAAAGCAGACCCCTCGATATAGCTTTGGTAGGACTTAGGACTGCTAGAATTCGAGAATTTTAGAAACTGGAAAAATGATAGTGTTATCAACATCATTGCATTGTCTTCTTTACCCTCGGAACCGTTCATTTCTTTGAAGGGTCTGATCTAATCCCAGAACCACATTCCCATCTGAAAGATTAGCCCACTAAGGAAGTTTGATTCATCTCACAGGATATACAATCCACAATCCTTCAGTTTGCTCAAATAATCAAGACCAGAACAAAAAGAGCATACACAAATATTGATGAATTTCTGTTCAACTACATAAATACAATAATACCACAAAAGCACTAAATCACATGGAAGGACAGGGCTCACCATATCAGACCACTGCATCATCTACATTTGTTTCATTGGTAGATGGAAGGATTGAAGGCATGTGGTTAGCATGCCAACACCAATGGTTATTAATGATGATTCTTTTAAAATCAGAAACACTACTACTTTATCAAGTAGCTTCTCAATTGTCCTCATGAGGCTAAGTGCATCCTGTTCCAGACTTCCCTACCTCGATGTGTTCTATTACATACCAGATCATACTAGTTTAAAACAAACAACTGATGTCAGTTCATAATATCATGGTATTTACTGTACTAAGAACGGTTACAAAAGAAGTCTACCGGTTCAGATGCTTGATCATTTTCCCAGTAGACATCTTAAAATGCAAATACACAATTATAATTAGTAGAGGTGAGTGTAGGCACAGGGAAGAGGCTGCTGAAGAATCATATTAGAGAGTACATTATATGTAGAAGTAAAGATAAAATATCCCGTTTACTGACTTTAACCTTAATTGCAAGTTCCAGCATAAAATCATTTGTAATTCAATGAATTAAATTCAAATTCTGTCCAGATGAAGATGGATGTAACTGCACCTCTTGCTAAGTGCACAATTACTTACCCTGCATGTCAGCATTTGTTCCAAGAAGGTGATCACTGGGTCTGTTGTCCACATTCTCGCCTGAAGGGGTCTGGCTACGGGGCCTCGTCCTACGTCTACGTCGGCGCCGACGGGTGCGGGACCCCTCCACACTTGACACTGATTCTACATGGGACAGGACGCATAGCCGTTTGTGACCAGCAATAACATTTAATATCTATGTGGCACTCAGATTTATAGGTGGAATTTAATTCATCACAGTCAATTACTGGAAGTTTATGAAACATAATATTACTTTATTACTTTAGTTCGTCTTTAATGCTAGTAAATGCTATCACATTAAATGGTGACATATCTTTTTAAATGAAAATATGATAAAATTGCACAATACATCTAGTAATTGCTTTAAAGTGAAAATTTGAATGGGTTTCTTAGTCAAAAGTAAGAAAACTCAAATTGCTAGAAAATCACAAGATATAAATTAATTTGACTGAATAATGCTAATTAACCCTTTCAGAGGTGAACTTGCATATTTTAGTATAAATATTCTTCAAGTAAAGTCATTAAGGGGTTAAAAGTTAGAAATCAACTAGGAAAACTTTAATGGAGATTCCATGGATGATAATTTTAATATGTGGATAAATATTTTCATAATTTATAATAAAGCATTATTTCTTGGCTTTTATGCAATCTTTGCAGTGATGCATATGTACGTCAGTAGCAAAACAGATGATGTCTGGGATAATTAAATTATTCAAGAACCTTTTTGAAGAGAGAACCTTTGTGGAAGTTGGTTTATATATTTCTTTCATTTTTCTCAGAAATACACAAACTAACTTATTGCCTCATAGTTTTCCTGAATCAGACTTTTTGTTTAAGGTGACCACATTTTTATGAATAAAAATGAAGGCATGTAATGATATATCATGGCTTGTCCACGTGACCGAAACAAGTGCTTTATTTCCCAGAATAATAATATAATAATAATAATAATAATAATAATAATAATAAAACAGATAATAATAATAATAGTAATAATAAAACAGAAAAGCAGACAATGTGCACTGGGGTGTAATTCATTGCCTTATATCCCATATTTATAATCATATTTTTCTCATAGGAAATACTTCTTACAGTGCAATCATCATATAATCACAGCATTTTACTTAACTGAAGAACTACAGTTCTATCACCATAATGTAGGTCATTTTCATAAATGGGGACAAAAGCAGTAATTTTATTTTTAATAATAAAAAAATTTGCATCCCAACAAGGTATATAAAATTACAGAATAGCTATTAAAAAAAAAGAAAAAAAGATTGTTTTGACCAAATTATTGGGACAAACGGTCACCATATCTTTGTTCAACAGAATAAAACATTAACTGCTTTCAGTCTTTTAATGACACAACTGATTAACGATTTTAATCTTTCTCATCTAACCTACATATTACTACTGATTGCTAAAAATTAAGTAAGAAGTTTATAAATAAATCCGATATGATATTAATTTAATATTTTGAACACTCCTCTTTCCACCCCCCTTTTATTCAGATGATGTTGATATAGTCAGTAATCTTAATTATGATTTTAAAAACCATCGCCCATTCAGGTTACAGGTAAGAGGAGTAACCTTTCTGGTACTAAATGTTAACCTCAGAATAAACAGATTTATTTTAAAGATGCCCTTTGCTAATGACAAACCAGAAACAGACTACCCAAAAAGGCAATTTGGATTATGAATACTTCGTTTCATACAATCAGATTTGTGGTCCCCTGTTTCAGATTAGGACTTCTGCATGAAACAGAACTGTACAGAATGCAATGATGCAAGTTTCTGGTGTGAAATGGAATAAATTGACATGAGCTTTAAACTCAAAACGAGTAGCAAACAAACACCCAAAAAATCTGACATATATGCATTTTGGGGGAAAAATTGCCACACTTTAAAACCTTTTAAAAACTGGTTAGTAAGAAAAAAATCTTTCATGCATTATGTTGAATAACAGCAGTGCCAGAGGTTGTGAGATCACTTTAAATTTTAGTTATGTTACCGATGGTCACAAATGGAAAATTGTCCTATTTTCCCTACATGCACTGGTTACACACACATTCTCACACACCCATACAAACACACATACAGGATAAACATTTTAGATATAGTCAGAAGTAAAGCAGTTCTATTGTTAAAAAGCAGTATTAAAAAGGAAATAGAGGCTGTGAGCAAAAATAAAAAAAATTAAAGCAGCATACCTTTTAGCCACACACTTTTAAGAATATTCTTGTTACTGCAGGCTAAACACTGCACTAGTAACATACGTACACAGGGTAGAAGCCACAGATAAAAAAAAAAAAAATTTTTTTTTTTTTATATTATACAGAGTGAAAAGGAACCAGCAACAGGAACTCATAGAAAATTCCATATATTGTACATACAGGGGCTGTCCCAAAAGTTCCCGGAATGAATTAAAAAAAAATCATTTATTCAATATCAGTTTACAATCTTTTCAGAACTTTTCAAAGTATTCTCTCCCTGCTTCGATGCACCGTTGCCAACCCTTCACCCATCACTGAAGGCGCCCTGGAAGTCGTCAATGGGAATCTCCTTCAGTGCGGTCGTTGCCACAAGGACAATCAATCAACAAGGAGTTTTACTGTGAAGTGCTCAAACAGTTGTGCAACAGGGTTCGATGCATCCGAAAAGAAATTCACGACAATTGGATCGTGCACCATGACAACGCGTCAAGCCACACTACCCTCACTGTCCCAGAGTTGCTGGTCAAAATGGGTGTGGCAACACTGCCCCAGCCACTGTATAGCCCTGATCTGGTACCAGCGGACTTCTTTTTGTTCCCAAAGATCAAAAGAACCCTGAAAGGAACTCGGCATGGGACGCTGGAGGCGATAAAAGCAGCTGAGATGATTCCCACTGATGACTTCCAGGGCGCCTTCAATGATTGGGTGAAGCGCTGACTACGGTGCATCGAAGCAGAGGGAGAATACTTTGAAAAGTTCTGAAAAGATTGTAAACTGAATTGAATAAAGGATTTTAAAAAAATTCATTCCGGGAACTTTTGTGACAGACACTGTATATCCATACATATAGATGAATATACAGAACTTCAAGTTTTGAAAATCACCTGAAGATGTTTTGAGGTAGTTGATTATCTGTGCATCTTCTTGTCGGCTTTTTATGAAAGACTTCGATTCTGAAAAATACAGATCTAATGAACTTTGATATAAGAAGTTCACTAGAGGATGCCAGGTGCCAGGTTCACTCAATCAGGAGCTGGATAATGCTGAGAATGAGATATGAACCTTGAAACATCATCAGGCCAATTTCTGAAACTCTTTGTGAAGTTCTGTGTTTTAATCTCCACTCATTTATAACCTCACACCTTGCAAATTTGGCTTGATAAATAAATAAATAAAAAAAACTCATTAATACTTGGATTAATTGTGAATAAAACTGTAATATGTTTGCTAAGACATTTTTATGTAAATCTGTTGGTTTCCTGAAAAGTAGCTGAAGTTCACTGCATTGCATTTAAACTTATTGATAAATAGAAATCAACAAAGTTTAGGCAACAGCACGCAGTAATTCTATACAAGATACACAAAAAGTTACACCGAGTTCCCTTTCACCATCTGCAATCATAGGGGAAGATGGGTTAGATCAGAAAAAAAGCAATCTAATTGGACAGGAATGATATAATGAAAGTGGACGAAATAACTGGGCAGAATAAAGCAGGTCTGAAATAATTCTGAATTCACTCTGGAAAAGCCAAACAAAGGATGGTTTATGCTGGAGAGCTTTCAAAGTTGGAGTTCATGAAGTAGGAAGGAGATATCCTCAAGTTAACGCTGAAGCTGATAAAGTATAAGCATATATGCAAATCTGTTTTATATCTAACTCGTTAAAGTCATAAATGGACTTAGGGATTGTAAACAAGTGCTGAAACTCCATGCTCTTCCAGATAGAAAAAATAATATAATATTCTAGACTGCAGGACACACTTCATAATTTCAACATATGCATTCTGAAGAAAAGCTCAAGCCTGCTATTATAAGGTTATAAGATGTCTATCCTCATAGGGGTAGGGACTACTTTACAAATGAGGTACAGAGAACACTTTGCCAACAGAAAATTCATGGCCGAATTTCTATGTTGTTCTGGTATGAAAGCAGTTCAAACCATATGTGGCAAAGAAATACGAGGGAGAATCAAATGAAAACCACATTTCATTTTTTTCCACTATTTTTCTGCAGGAAGAATGTTTGCTTGTACATTATTTTTCTACATAGTCCTCTCCCAGTTCAATGCACTTATGCCATCAGATTAGGAAGTGCTTCGATACCACATGAGAATAATTATTCTGTAGGCACTCATGCACTGCCGATTGGATGTCTTCATCAGACTTGAACTTCTGTCCTCCAAGGAGGTCCTTTAATTGACTAAAGATGTGGAAATCTGATGGTGCCAAACCTGGCAAGTATGGCAGATGTGGGAGGCAAATGAAGCATGTGTCGTCGATGGTTTTCATGGTTGCATGAGGATAGGCGTTATCATGTTGAAGCAAAACACCTGCTCTCAGCAACCCGCTTCACTTTGTCATAATTAGATTTCCAAATCTTTGGAGGGCAGAGTGTCAAATCTGATGAAGACGTCCAATTGATGGTGCAAGTGGCTATAGCATCAACCAGAATAATTTTTCTCATGCGGTATCGAAGTTCTACCTATCCAATGGCATTAGTGCATTGAACTGGGAGGGAACTATGTAGAAAATTATGTACAAGCAAACATTCTTCCTGCAGTAAAACAGTGGAAAAAAATTAATTGCGGTTTTCATTTGATTCTCCCTCGTACATTAAGAAACAGTATTTATATTTTTACGTGAATAGATAAATAATGATTTGACTCCATCTTGGTGCTACGTTATTTGAAAGATGGTGACAGTTAACAGAATTATTCTCCATTCACTCAACAAAAAAGTATGAAAAACATTCATTGCTTTCATGCTTAATGCTTCAGTTTAAGATTTTTGCATAAACAGAACAGCTGCTACAAGTATAATCAGTTCATTATGACTCTTAATATTCCACTCTGTTACCGAAGAAGAAACATCTACAACTGAGTGCATAAGATGGAATACGGAAATAAAAAAATAATAACTTCTTGCTTTTTCTTAAATCAAATGTCACATGACCTGCTTCAACAACAATATAAATGCAACAGTCAAGTAATGAGTGTAGAGTGCACAAATTGAATAAATGAAACTGAAATAAATTCTTTGTCAAGTAAGTTCAGAATTAATTAATCCAAGTAACAATTTAATAGCATAACGCTGCCCAGTGTTAAGTTTTCTCGATGCTGTGTTGGCGTGAACCAGACACGAAACTATTCACAGTTGGAGAAATTATAACATGAGCAGAGAAATGGTTATATATGTCTGAAATAACAGAATAAATGACATATAGGATCAATAATAATAAGAAAAAAAAATATTAACTCTGTAAGTGCTTTAGTGAGGAACAAATTGTTTGGTTATTTATGTGAAATATATGCTCAAAAATGATTTTCTTGGGAGCGAATGGAGAAAATGTTGCCACCAGAGAGTTTGTAACTTATTCACATAACCTGCATGTTCCAAACATGTTTTTACAAAAGTGAAAAAATCACTTTCTAAGATACTGTATACTACTAAATACTACTTGAAGCTACACTTTTATTATACATATTATTATACTGGATCTACAGTATTTACATTTTCTGAAATAGACTACTTATTATTCATTAATGAGAAATCCTTTCTGTAGGACTTGCCATTGTATCAAAATATATTAAAAATCTGACATGATACACTCAAATAACTTCCTTTACCCTAAGCATGCAAAATACTTCTTAAAAATCTGAAAGGGTTGTATTTTTTCCCGGGCAAGACATAAACCTGAGTTTGAGTTTATAATTACTCTTCAGAGAATTATGAAAAAATGTTTGAAATAAAAGGTTTTGGTCTATAGTATAAGCACTTCATGAAGAAAATTTAAACAAAATTGTTAAAGATTTTTTTAATTGTAAAAAATTGAATTTTCTTAATGGAAAATGGTACTGAAAGTAAGAGCAAGTTTATTTGTATTACTTCCCCAGCAGGTACCTAATGCCAATACAAAATTTTGTTTTTCTACAATTTTTTGTTCACGAGCTATGCTGTTCACATAACACACAATTTTAAGCTAACTTTGAACAACTATTTTATGTTAATGTATACCAGTAAGCCTGTGGAGCACAGTATGGTCTTCATTAATACTAAAGAACAGTGGCGGCTCCTCATGTAAAACATACATTTTTACCTTAAGCACCGACTACCGACATGCATATTATACGAACTTTTACACCGAACCTTCCTACTACCAGGTTATCTTTGTTACACCGAGAACCAATGGGGCCATCAAGTATTGCAATTGTTTTTTATAAACTGGCATAAAACATATTTTTACTTTGAAAATAAGATAACTACATATATAAGCATTTTTACATAATGTTACATTCAAAAAAGAAAAAAAAAGAGATAAAAAAGAAGAGAGAAAAAAGCAAATTTTGAAAGGGGTCATATTGACTCCAGTGACAGTATGCAATTAAAGACATGTTTCACTTTGATAGTATAGTTAAGCTCAAGAAACCATGAATCAATTCTGATCTTACTGCATTGTCTGTTATTTTGACAGATCAAATATTGAAAATTACAAGAAATAGAAAAGAAAAAATCTACACTGGTGGGCTAAACAGCTCTATTAAAATCAAATTCTAGACCAAATCAATAGAAGACACTATCAAAACTTTGATGCATAAATAATGCTTGGACAAACATTTACTTAAAAAAAATAATAAAAAAAATTAAAAAAAGCATATAGTTATGCATATAGTATATAACTAGAACTAATGTCTACTTGTCACTACAAACTAAATAAAATAACTAAACAAAACGCAACACCTTCTAAGTTGCAGAAAACAGACAACAGTGCCAGACTGAGAAAGTTAGGTTTACGGCTGTAACTATCAATCGCTGCCAGGTATATCATCACACCTAGCTGGCAGACCCCTAGAGTCTGCTTGCTTAGGGTATCTATAAAGCCCTGCCAGCAAAGGCTCTGGATTTTGCACCGATTTGGCAACCATGTAGATATGGGACTTCAAGCTACAATGGCCGGTGTGAATAAAAACGAGTAGGACAAGTAAATACTTGAACATATCAAAATAACAAGTAAACGCCAAAATTGAAGTGAATAAAACAAGCATTTACTCTTACTCGCGAGTAAATACTTGAGAGGCTAGTAAAACCCGGAAAAATGCCAATTTTGGTGTGAATAAACGCAAGTAAATACTTCTGTAGGAAGTAAATACTCGTCTATTCGCAAGTCAACCCGACCCCAGACTTGCAGTCGTACTTGTACACGAAAGATGGCTGCATTTATGAACCTGCGTGGTGTGAAACGTTATAGAGACCGGCGTGATATAAGTCCCGATCTATCTAAGGGACTATTACGGTTTGAGAGCGAAAACGTAGATTTTCTCACTTCGCACTTTCTTGATGAAAACACTGATGCAAGGGGTGGAGGATTAACTGCACGGAAAAAGATGGAAATTTTTCTGAGATACGTTAGTGATCCAGGATTCCAAAGTGGTGTTGCCAACGACATGGGGGTTGAAAGAAGTACAGTCAGCAGAACATTTTCAAGTGTATTGGATAAAATAGTGTCGAAGTCTGAAGATTGGATTACATTTCCACGCACTATTGAAGATATGGATCAGGCCAAGGCAGATTGGGCTTCAAAATTTCGCATTCCGACTGTCATTGGTGCTATAGATTGCACTCACGTGCATATTATGAAGCCTTCGGAATTCGGCGACGAGTATGTGAACAGAAAAGGAAAAACAACAATAAACATTCAGATGACTTGTGACGCTAATGAAAAAATTACAAGTGTGGACGCTCAATGGCCAGGGAGTGTACATGATGGCAGGATTTGGCGAGTGAGTGGAATTCAGGATGTGGTGCGCCAATATGATGGTGATGTTTGTCTCCTTGGTGATAGCGGATATGGAATTACTCCTTGGTTACTGACTCCTTTTGACGAACCAAGAAATGCTCGTGAGCGGAATTACAATTCGACCCATGCTCAGGAAAGAGTAATAATTGAACGAGTTTTTGGCCAGATGAAACGTCGTTTTCCCATACTCTCGAGCCAAGTTAGAATAGCAGTCAAAAATGTTCCCAATGTAGTAATAAGTTGTGCAGTGCTTCACAATGTAGCAAAACATTTGAATGATCCTTGGGAAGTAGAAGATGGAATCGAAAATGGTGTGGCTGAAGAAAATGTACCTCTATATAATTTGGATCGGAATGAAGTTATAAATAGACGACGTGGTCAGCAAAAACGATTAGAAATTAGTAATAATCTGATGATGTAAATACACATTTTTGACATGGAAATAAATTTAATCCTATTTCCTTTACTCCAATTGCAATCGCATATGTGAAAAATAAAATAAAAAAGTAATAAAAAATATATAAAAAAACAAAAATATATCTTTTTAAATAAGTATGTCACATGTGCGCATAGGCCTACAGTATGTCAGGTTTAACATGGCCTGGTGGAAAAGCAAATGGGCATATACCACCAGCCTATGAGCCCTCCACCGGTCATGCCATACCCGACAAACTGTGTACAGCTGTGTACGTGACGTACGTCACGTGACTGTGTACGTGACGTATATTATATACTTATTTCTTTTTGTATTTTTGTTTTTTATTTATTTTATTATTATTTTTATTTTTATTTTATTTTTTTTAGAGAAAAGGAATATTTCAGGAAAGGAAACAGGATACAATTTATCTCAACAACAAAAATTCTTTTAAGACATCGTCTTCTTCAACCTCAAGGCGTTGTTCAACGGACTCCGTTCGTCTGTGTTGTGCAGCTCTTAGGTTCAACTCCGTTATCATCAGTTGTTCACGTTCAGCCTGAAGTCTTGTTAGCTTAATTTGTTCAAGTAATAATAAACGCTGCAGCTCACCAGTTGTCAACTTTGACGTCTCTTCAGTTTCAGTTGAGAGTTTCAATTTCTTATCTTTTTTCAACTTCGTCGCATCGCTCTTACGTATGCAAGTCACTGGTGTGATGGGCTGGTTTGATGCTAACATGTCAACGGGGTCATCTTCGTCTTCCCTATTCTCATTCTCCTCATTGAGTTCAGACGTAGAACTTGCTCCCAATCCAACGCATGAAGCCCCAGGTATTTTGCAATAAACTGGGTTCTCGTTTGAATCGCAAATTTTTAGGAAATCTGCCTCCCATGACAACAATGTTATTGGTTTATTTCCAGTTGCGTTGACATCAGTTTTTTTCTTGACTGCGGTTTTCAGTTCAATAGCTTTTTTAACTGTCCAACACTAGTTTGCTTCCCAACGTTTTTCGAAAACTGGTCGGCTAAACATCCCCATGCCTTCTCTTTAGCAGATGCAACTTTAGGCAACATGGATTTATTTAGCACAACACTAAAGTCTTTCAATAACGCTACAAAAATAGCTCTATTGTCACAACCGGAAGTCACACTACTTTCATCCATAGCTGCAAGAGGACAAAACAAACGGGAACGACAACCGACTTGTGAGTAAGCGGCGAAAACAGAACAAGTCACAACAGGAAATGATGCGTAGTCTGTGTGGCGCTACAAGTATTTACTTGCCTTTTTTGTGAATTCAGTTGTCTCGCGAGTAAATACTTGCTAGTATACCCTCGGGTTGACGAGTACACGGTCACAAGTAAACTCGACGCTTTATTCACATCGGTTTACTTGGAGTTTAAATACTCGTTACACTTTACTTGTCAGTAAATACTCGTCGTACTCGTTTTTATTCACACCGGCCAATGACTACTTCACAGTGACCGATATGATAGGGGAAAAGTCAATATAAATTTTCATTAGTATATTTTCTTAAAAACATTTATGAGAAATACTACACATTTTCTTAACAAAATCGTCTAGTGTTACAATTATAAATGACTATCTTAATAGTAGGAATCATAAGAACATTGTATTATTTAAAGTGGAAGTTGGTAATAGTGATACGTTATGATGGCCACATGGAATATCTTCTGCTAAACTTCTCCTGCTAAGACTGCTTTTGGTAAAGATCATAGGAAATGCCATATGTTCAAGGGATCAACAGGATATGGTCTGCTTCAAATGACAGCTGCAGGTGAGGCTTGGGACATGGCAGGCCTTTATAGATCATTTGCTAGGTAGCTAGCAGAGAATGCTTACCTGGCAGCGCTTCACAGATACAGACATTGGGTATGAGCAGGGCCCGGATTCTAATGACATGTCATCTTTTTATTGATGTTACATAGACATTGCCAACTTGTAGATAAGTCATAATCATGGCCTCTAGATTGTAGAAATGCATTTTTATTAGGTCATTTTTTGTCATTTTGTGCCATTTTAAATTTTTAGGGCATTTATTTCAATTTTAGGTCATTATTTTGTCATTTTCGTGTAATTTTCTTCCTTATTAAGTCATTTTCATGTATTTACATTGAGTGCATTAACTTTTTTAGTCGCTAGCGGTGCTGTTTTTGAGGTGTTGTTTGTTTAATGCAAGAAGGAAAAATTCAGCGTGCAAGTGTTGACATGTCTCAGTCGGAAATGAGAATCAAAGAAACGCCAACATTTTGTATTATACTAGGTATTACTATTGTTATTAGATTGATTTGGCACCAGAGTCTGCCACCTGCTTGGATTTGAGAGTGCAAACTACTGTTTACCCTCAATAAACAACAATATAATCCGGCAGACCCCAAAAGGAAATGCCGAATTTTGACTCGCCAGTATAAATTTCCGTGAGAAAAGAACATTCACAACATTACAGTTATTTACAATTACTGTATGTACAAATTAGTCTATAACTTCGTGTGTAGAATAATAATTTTTATGAAGAAAATGTCAGTTTTTAGGTCATTTTTTATGATTATTAAGTCATTTTCTTCAAAATTTAGGGTCATTTTATAGGTCATTTTTCAAACAATTTTAGGTCATCAGAATCCGGGCCCTGGTTATGAGAGATAGCTGCTATGTCATAGATAGCACCAGCAATATCTGTTGTTGAGTGCAATAAGAAGGAATCACTTATTATGAGGATCACATAGTATGACTGAAAATAACTTTAGTAAAGCTAATAAATATATCTACTATGTTATGCTCATCAACATTTTGGTACATTCCTCAAGTTATGCATGTCCAAGTGTATTTGTGTCCAGGTGTCCAATAATATCAGTAAGATTAAATTCTGTGTTAGAATTTCAACTTGTTAGGAAAATGGAGGTTGCAATATTACTTTCAGTAGAGGAAATGTAAAAGTAGATAGTTGTATTAGAAGTTTATATTAAGATAGTCACCATTTAATGCTCAGTATTATTTCTTTTCTTCACCAAACTTGACAAAAGAAAAACTTTATGCAGTGGTAAGAACATAATGGAGTTGTACCTATCACTGTTCATGCCATTCATATACCTTCATCCCTTACTACAAAAATACTACATACCCAAGCGCTTTTATCTATCAATCAGTCTGTGAAAAAATTCTTAAAAGTAGAAAATTAAGATTTTACCATCTTAAATTCAGTAAATGAAGTTGAATATAAGATTCGACCCTATACTATCCTTCTGTTTATAGCATTACTTCCCTGCAATAAATTCTATTATAGTCCACTTGCTGTAGGAAAAACCTCATCATAACAAAACCACATGGCTCGAGTTCAAGAGCAAGATCTTCAATTGGTTTGCATCCTAACCACAAATACAACATGAAAAAGGAAACAAAACAAAGCTAAAAGTAGTCCCGGTTCTACAGTCACATTAAGTCCAAGGTTATTGAGACCTCATGTTTTGCCCACTGCTGTGGAAACTACCCCCCCCCCACTCCAGAACCAGGGTATAAATACCGGTGCCTAAAGCTATGTTCACACTGAGGAATCTGTTGTAGACACAAATACTCCATACAAATTCCAGATCCATTTCCATGATTCCTGTATCTGGATACTTATCCTAAGTACATGTTCTTTGCACAAATATCCCAAGTGAGCGTTCACACTAAGGAATTTGTTGTCAGGCAAAAGTATGGCTTTAGATGCAGAAACGTTTGCTTTTTCTACTTTAAATGCATTGATGGTTCACCCAGAACAAGTTTGTAACCCACAAACACTCAATTAGCGGAAGAAAATGACAATATTATACTGTACTGTAGGCTACTAGGGTCACGTTAGTCGGCAGTAAAAAGCGGGGATTTATATTTATCTGGGCAGTCAGTATTTTTAATTCTGAATTTTACGGTAAGAATGGTTTAATAACCATTAATATTTCAGCTTTAAAGCTGTGTTCGATCGTATAATTTTTTGTAAATTCAAGCATGCTTAACTTTCTTTAGCAGAACGTGTTTTATAAACACGGAGTTTTGCAGTCAAGCCGACCGGCAGGTGATGCAACGCTACCCGATATCTTTGATCCAGTGTAGTCGATAGAGAAAGGGTTTGTTTAGCCTCGCAAAATAACTGTATGATCCACATTAAAATTGCATATTATTGTGCTCAAACTGTTTACTACATACGTGACAGCTTCATAGAAAATATGCTTCAAGATTTACACAGACACATTATCTGCCATGAATCCCACCTAGGCCTAATTTAATTCTGATGCTATTTAATATCTCTTCTATTTCATAAATTTTTTTCAGTAAGCACATGTAGATGTTATCTTAATTATTTCGTATTAAACACAGAATCTCTTCAAGGAAGAAGTGTGCCTATAACTTGGCCTAAATTCAAATTTTCTGCAAAGGGATTATGAATGTGAGGGAGAATACTTCTACATCGACTTATGTTCTGTTTAGAGCACTCCATAGCAAAATATCGGTGATTTCGTAAAATAAAACAGTGTGAACGTAGCAATATATCTCATGGGATTGATCATAACCTCAAACAGAGTCAGCTGCCACAAGAAACATGACTACATCACATGCGCAAAGAGCATTTTCGCTGGGATCTGTTCAAAGTTTTCGCTTTCGGAGCGTAAACAAGAACTTGTGGCAAAACCTTGTTTCTGGTACATTTTATTCACTGTTTGTGTCCGGGAACTAGGAATATGTTCAATAGGTTTTCGACTTGTGGCAAATAGGTTGCTATACATGTACCCGGACACATATTCTTGCAACAAATTCCTCAGTGTGAACATAGCTTAACACGATCAGAATGTATTCTGCAACCCGAGTCACAGGAAAACTTTGCTCCAACCAATGCTACAGCAGCTTATGAGGATGCCTGCCACAGCAGCGGGTGCAACGTCAGGTCTCAGTAACATTGGACCACGGCCTAACAGCCTGGGAAGTTTTCCAATGTCAGGTTTGTGAGAATTATGAAGTCATATTTATTTTCATTTACATTAAACGTAAAGTCATATCATAAAGTAATGCCTCATTAATATGGGTACCAGGATGTTACATTCGTTACACACTGAAACGTAAGATAAGTTTGTGATATTCAGAAGCACAAGAGAAAAATGAATTGTCATGTGTCTTTCATAAATTTTTGGGAAAGAATCCAGCACTGGTTATTAAGCAAATTGCTGATATTACAGGTATTTCAGTGTCTGTATTTTTTAAGGCCCACAAAGCAATGTAAAAATTTGGTTTTGCTTATTTCTGGAAAGAAGAGAAAATGCGAAAAAACTGTAACGGACAAGTGTGATGAATATGCTTTTGATAGCAAGTTCATAATTCTTTTATCAGAAATTAAGTCACCTACAATGAATAAAGTTCTGGGGCCTGCTTTTTATGTGCATGGGAAATTTAGGGTGGTATGGAAACAAAAGTACCAAAAGTCTTGAAAAATATAAAACTGATAAAATAAGGGGAGAAAAGATAGAAGACTTATTAGAGTAGTGGATGAATGGTATAAAAAGCATGCAGCAATAGAGCACAACACAAGAAGAACCAGCAACCTAAGGAATCGCAAAAAGAAAACAATAAAAAAATTGACCTGATGGAAAAAGAGATTTCTTGTGTGTGTGTGTGTGTGTGTGGGGGGGGGGAGGAATTGTAGCAAAGGCAAAACACTAAAACCACATCCACTGCATAACTGACATGACTAGAAACTCACCAACAAAACAGGGACACTTCAAACCATACACATAACAACAATCACAATACACTCTACCAGCTATTGGAATATTTAAAGACCAAGACCGGTGGGGATAGTTAGTATTGGCATGGAAATACCCTTTCTCCACATGCCTATCATAGGACAATAGAGCCTATCTATGTACCTGCTCTGAAAACAGGTAGTCAGAGGGAGCAACGATGAATAAAATATAGAATGGTAGGAAGGTTTAAATTTTTATTTCTTGTGTCAAGTTTAGTACTGTCTAATTTGTCTAAAACTCAAGCAAATGATAGTAACGAGGAAGTGGCTTGGGCAAACAAATGTAATAGTAAATTGAAAGATAGTGTAGTCAGTTCTTACAACTCAACTTCACTTGCTTGGTTTATCAAAGAACATGCTTTGAATGATCAGTGTTCCCATCCCAGATTATATCCAATTGTTTTGTAGGCTATTTCACTCTTTGGGATGAGGCTCTTTATGAATGTGTCTAAGTCATTAATTTGCTTTTGTGTTTAACACACATACAATGTAATGAGAACAGCTCCAACATGACCTTCAACATGAAATTAGAATAAACTCTTGTGATGGTTGGATAAAATATTAACCAAATGCAGCTACAGTAATTACATTTTCAGTTTTATATCACTGTAAGGCAAATTTTCCTTTACAAAAATAACAACAAAATACAATGGAACCCTGCTAGTCTGAAATTACTGGGACAGAGGTCAGTTTGGATTAGAAAATTTTGGATTAAGCAAATGAGAGAGCCAAACAAGCAGAAAAAAAAAACTTTAAACCTAGTAGGCAACCCCCACTACCTGTTTTATTCTGCATCAAGGCTACCTAAGCAATGGGACGACTGGGTCTTCTCTGTGGCTTGCTTGTTTGCTTTTGTAAGCATTTACATACTGGTACTATCGGCCAAGCACGAGTAAAACTCTGTTAGCGGAGTGCGGTGAGAGGGGTTGGTTGACAAGCAGGTGGATACTAGCATTCTGATTGGGCAGAGAAAAGACGAGCCTCTCTGTTGTATGCGCGTTGTAAGCATTAGCCTCCAGTGTGCAGTGTGTTCCAAGCTGCAAGGTGACAATGCTTTCTTAGAGAATAGTAGCATGGTATGACGTCACGTACCGCTCCTCGTGCTGCTCAGAGTTTTTCTCATGCTTGGTTGATAGTACATACAGTATTTAAAGAGTTACTGTATCTCAAATGTCTTTCATTAGCTTTTTTGTACAGTCTAACATGATAAAAGATGGCTTCCAAATGTAAATCCCTTTGAATTATCTGGACTTCCAATTAAGCAGGGTTCTACTGTATGTTTGTATTTTCACACTAGCATGCTACAGTGTCAACGCCATTCCTTTAAAAAAAGAAAGCAAACAAAAAATTAAAGAAATTGACAGCATTCAATAGAAATTTAAAACAGATTTCCTGTCTATACAATCCTTCAGTCTCCAGTAGTTTACCTCCATACAGCCTTAACATATTGGGAGAAAAAAAGGAGTGAAAGGATTTATAGATGACAAGCAACTGCCTCCTCAAATGCAACCTTCAACCAACTTGGAAGTGGCAGAAACAAGGGGATGTAAGAACAGAGAGTATTCTGAAATTTTATTATCATGAAAGAACTTCTTTATATCTGGCAAGTCATCAAGGAGAATTATTCTGAAATGCTCCTAAAATATACCTATATTTATAAGTATGACCTAAAGGCCTTTTTAATACTCTTCAACTCTAAAAATACTCTACTATGCAGGTATGAAATTATTACCTCCTAATCTGCAAAGAACTGTATAAATACTTATAACATGTAAGATCAATTTTTCTCCATCTGATCTCTAAGAGTAAGAAGAACAGATACTCCTGCAAGCACAATTAACAATTGGTGTATCTTAATCCTTAAGCTGCCAAAACCCCGTCCATGTACAAAATAAAATCTGACAAGATTCGATCTCTATAAGTCAGTGGCACCGGACTTCAGATGGTGGTACCTTGTAAGGCAGAGTAACATCGAAAACCCCAACAGGAAGAGAGGTGAAGAATGAGTCCTTGGGACCGGCATACTTGGAGGACGGGGCTAACTAATCTCTCCTGGGTTTACAAATGGGAGGATGGGCAGAAGAGACTCAAAGGCATGGTGATGTCAACTTTTCTATAGAAGCATACCCCAATCAGGGGTAAGCTGGAGGGTCAGAAAGAAACCTGACACTTGGGGTTCGGTAAAAGGTTAAGAATCAGTTCAGAAACCACAGAATGAGCCTGAGACGAATAATAATAGAATGAAGATGAAACCAGAAAAGATGAAGAAAGTAGCCAATGAAATGCTCAAGTATAAAGCACACCTTATGGCATTGCAAGAGATCCGCTGGCAAGGACAAAGTAGGATAAACAAAACTGATTATACACTGCTGTATAGTGGCTCAGAGGAAAGAAATGGACAGTTTTGTTTTGGATTTATGATAAGTAGGAATTAAAGGGAAAAACGGAAACATAATACAGTAATATTAGCTCATACATCAACAGAGGAGAAGGAGGAGACAGATAAAGAAAACTTCTTTGCTACCCCGGAGAAAGTATAAATAGACATGATATATTGATAGTAATGGGAGATTTTAACGCAAAAATAAGTAAGGAAAAAACACAGAGTAGTAGGAGTATTCACATGGCATGATGAGAATAATGAGAATGGCAATATGCTAACACAATATGCAGCTAGAAATAAATTGTTTACAAGTACCTCATTCCCCCACAAATTCACTTATTAACATGGAGTATACAAATACAAATGAGAATAAAATGGTGGGGACACAGAGAAAGGGATAACAGCTCATGCCAAAAAAGATGTACCCAGCGCTAGAAACAGAGGAAGACCATGATTACAATGGATTGTGTGACAATTTGAAAACAACAAACGGGAAAGGACAGGCAGATAAGATTAAACATAGGCCTGCACGAGACTGACTATAAAGGAGGCCAAGGTTCACACAGGGCTGTAGTGTGGAAGAGAAAAGGAAGAAGACTGTGAATAAGCATTGAATTATTACTTTTTCTCTAAAATGATTAAAAATATTAAGCAATTGAGCGATCATGAAATTGAAGCAGCACTGTGTGAAAATGACAATGCACACTGTTAAGGCAAGTGACAATAATAAATAATACTCTCTACTACACATATGCTAATCAACATGGCACCAATGAAAGCATAGAATTAAGTTTTTGTCAGAATCATCTGTAATTGTATGTACTTTTTTGTAAACAAGATATTTCTAACATAATAATTTTTACCCTGTGAACATACCGTATATAGGATACAAATATTTCCCTTCATGCAAATAAACAGAGTGTCCAAGAATTCAATTGATAAAATTGGAGGATGAACATGTTGAGATGAGGAACTTATAGTAAACATGGCATCATTATTGAGCTAGGACAATTTTTTGGCATACATCCTTGATGCAGTGAAAGGGTTAAAAGAGAAACGACGATTTCTCCTGCATAAAATATAAAGTCTGTTATAGTTGCCCAAAGAAGTTACAGCATGGACAGGTTTCCAGGCCTCATCTTTCATAACACTGGGGAACAGTGATTTTGGTGCCTTAAATTTTTTACCTATTTCTGGGTATATTTGGGTCACTGATTCCGAAAATACTTTCAGTTTTTCCCTATCAGCTCTAGTTTTTGAGATAGGGCTTATTCTCATTATATGCCAGTCGAACCATACTGGTCCGCATATCGTCGCTTAAGAAACAATACCGCGTAACTGACACTTTTGGTGAAAATGACAATTTTATACTGTTGGCATCACTGAAATAGCGCGCTTATGATGAAATATCTTTCAAGATTAAATTTTGTGTCATGACCTTGCAAAAGAGGCATACACAATACCGCATATCTGAAGCAACATAGAAAATTCAGAAATACCGCGTAACTGAACCAGTGTACAACACCGCGTATCTGATTTCATTGAAAACTTTATATAATACCGCCTATCTGTCGTATATGGCGCACGGTTCAACTTAGTTTACTAATGCAACATAAGGTGACATATAACCCTAGGATTTTTATTTGGGCTCACCCATTTCCGTTTCTGCACCTGTGGATTAAACATTATTAGGCTGCTGTCAGTTTACTTTTACATCAAGATGAGAGAAGATATATTTCATAGTATGAGTTAAGATCTATTCTGACGATAGAAGGTACATTAAATGGTAAGTGCTATTTAAGATGTTTTGTATGAATCGATTTTACATATTCTCTTGTAATTAACACGAAAAAATTATTTAAAAAAAATTATATCTTGTATTGAAACAGATTGCCTGAAATCGTGCCGAACACACAGGTACAGTTCTGTACATGACGTGGATCTGCTTGAAGAAGTTGTAGATGGATTATTTACTGAAGAAGAAATAATTGCAAAATTAGGATTTATATTCAGTAATTTTAGAAATTCTACCAGGATAAAACGAAGTAAGTACCCTATATGAGTACAATATTAGTTTTCGAATAACTGATGTCAGACATTTTTATTCAAAATAGTTTTCTCGAGAATCTTCTGGTTCAAAAAGTCATGAATATTAATTAACATTGGTATATTTTTTTAACGCTATATTTCAAAATAAAGTATTTCATTAGTAGAAGAAACTGCCGGGGATATCTTCACCGGTTGGTGCACCAGAAGAAAGCATAAATAAGACAATTTGTGTAAATGAAGGTGAGGAAGGGGAATCGAACATATCGATATCTGAAGACAGTGTGTTTTGTAATTTATTTTTGTACGCCCTAATAACATGCCGACAATACCGGAACTTTAAAACAAGGACAGCTACCGGAAATTGTAATATGAGATATAACTTGCGATTCATATGAAAAAAATATTAAAACCTGTATCTATAGTTCATACTTTTGTATTACAAGGCCTGTTTTAATTTAAAATTAGATTTATTACTATCCACGATTATGCTATTAGCATTTTTATATATTCATCGCAGATTAATCTCTATGTGTACCAGAGGGAAGCAAGGCAGAGACCCTACCTATGATTGAAGAAAATATTTTTGAAGGACCTTCTGTGAGTGGTTTGACTGATATAAAAGGAAAATTAATAATTTTAAAGCAATAATGACAAAAGAAAAGTTAACGTATTTTGAATTAAATTTATTATTATTATTATTATTATTGCTTTTTTCTTTTGCACACACATCCACTATTCTTCCGACTATAACGTAGATGACAGATGACCTAAGTTATGAGCATCATTTTTCAGGGACTTCTTCGGGAAATCATACAGAAAGTGAGGAACAGATGAAAGTGAATTTTTGGGGGACTAAATAAGACATTTGTTAGGGAATTTCTAGAAAACTTCCCGAAATTGTCATCGCATTACTTTAGGAAAATGTCTACTAACTCTATCTGGAGCCAGGAATAAATTCTATAAGCCAACTGTATCACCTATACAAAGAAAAAGTTTAAAGAAATGAACAAGGGGACAATAAGTAGACACACACTTGATGATATTTTATCAGACATGAATATAGGACGAATATAGGCCCAAAAAGGACGACTGCGACTTATGTGTTGAATATCCAACCGGCAATGTAAATGAGTATGATTATCAAAAAGGAAAGGATCGGGAGGGGAATACAAAAGATAAGGCAGCGGACGAATCAGGCACATGTAGAGTTTTTACGATGGACTCGCAGGCTGTAAAGGTAGCTCCCTTTTTGCAAGCCAGTGCAATATATTACAAAACTAAATTGGCAGTCCATAATATTACAATGTATGAATTGGCTAATCATGATGGGTTCGATGAAAGTGAAGCTGAGCAAGTGGCATCAACATTTTCCACTTGTGTGTTACTGACACATTGAAGAAAGTAATGTGCCCATCATTTTATATTCCAACGGCTGCACATATCAAAATAGGAACGCAGTATTGTCGAAAGCTTTGCTGAAATTCACAATGAAAACAAACATTACTGTTTTCCAGAAGTTTTTGGAAAATGGTCACATCCAAATGAAGTGTGATTCAGTGATCAGTGTCACAGAATGCAGGCCAAAATCTAAAGAAATATTCCTCCCTAGTCAATATCCAACTGTGACAAGAGAAGCAAGAATAAAGTCATTTCCAAACAAGGCTACTTATCGTGATCAGTGATCACACATTCTTCATAGACTACAGTGTCAATAAGCTCTGGATATATTATTCCATTCGTCCTGAACGGAAACCAAATGACCCTACGGCATTTTATTTAAGAGTAATAAAATATGAACCTAAGGGTGTCAAACATTATAATCTTGACTACACTGAATCAAACATTATAATCTTGACTACACTGAAGATTTTCAGGAGTTGCCTAAGCGGCCTAAGACTCTCAAGGAAGGAGAATTCTCCAGGCTCTACATGGAGAGGCTGAAGATCAAGAAGTCTAAGTGGGATCACTTACAGCAACTAAAGAAATTATTTCCTCATGATTTCCATCTATTCTATGACAACATTCCTCATTTGTAAATCATAGCATCAAAATTGTTATTGTTTATTTATTTAATCTATTGCTCAGGCTATTGAACAATTTTCATTAGGCTTCTGGCTTTCCAGTATGTTATTATTTTGCTTGCTCAGATTTCCCGGGCAAATCTGAGCAATCATGATGTAGCCGGCCGCAAAAGCCCACACTGTTATATTATTTGCCATCAGTAGTATTATAAAATTCTTTATCTCCAAATTGTAACTTCAATACAAAAACTGTATCAGGAAACTGTATTTGTACCATGTATACTTGATTTATTTATATTAGAGCACGATTATTTCAATATAAAATATAGAGAAAAATAATTTGGTCAACAATTATAGTACTATACTACACTCAAATAAAATATTTTGTCTTAAAAAATGCTTCTTTTATTGTGAAATAAAAATATTTAATTCCGCGTAACTGACATTTTCGTAAAATAATTAAGAGTTCAATACCGCGTAACTAGCGCCACGGTGCCAAAAAACTAAAATTCGACTCAATGTTGCCAACATATAATTAGAAATACGTTTTGTTTATTATCCTGAAAATTTAAACATTGTACGACGCCTAATAGCAAAAATAAACAGTTTTTTGCTTCTCCTGTAAAATTTGTGTTTTGTTAGTTACGCGGTATTGTTTCTTAAGCGACGATATACAACTATATCACTCACATACAGTTAAATACAAAAGACATTAGGAAGGATCAAGCACTTTCTTTTTGATGAAGCAACTGTATCTATTGAACCACCATTATTTATTTACACATTTGTCGCATTAGATTCATTAATTTTCTTTCTTCAAGTCTCTGAATCCCCGTTTCTGTGATTTCCTCCGATGCAATGATCTTGGACATTCTCGATGTATGCTCCAACAATAGTCTGCCATCATATTTATATCCCATCGTCCACGATATCGTTCTTCCATTGTACTTATTTCCTGATGAAAACATTCACCCTGTTCCTCGCTTACATCTCCAAGACAATCTGGAAATCTGTCCAAATGACTGTGCAGGTAGTGTACTTTGATGCTCATGTTACAGCCAAGTGCACAAAAGGCAGCGAGCATATTCTCCACTAGTTCATCATAGTTAGGAGCCTTATAGTTCCCAAGGAAATTCTTCACCACCTTACAGTACGATGACCATGCGGCTGCCTCAGTATCGTTCATTGAGTCTTGAAATGTCTGGTCATTTATGAGTTGGCGGATTTGTGGTCCATCAAATATACCTGCTTTTAATTTCTCCATACTCAATGCAGGAAATTTCGTACATGTGTAGCCAAAACATGCTCCATCTCTATTCAACGCCTTGATGAACTGCTTCATCAACCCAAGTTCGATATGCAGTGGTGGCAATATGATGTTGTTTCTGTTAACCAAAGGTTCTGCGATGATGTTTTTTTTCTCCAACGATCATACTTTCTCGAAGAGGCCACTGTCTTCTCACCCAGTGTTGATCTTTATCTCTAGAGTCCCATAGACATATAAAGCATGGGTATTTGGTGTACCCACCTTGTTGTCCTAGAAGAAAATTCACCATCTTGAGGTCGACACAGATAACCCATTGTTGATCGCGGTATGAGATCTTCTCTAACACTGTGACTACTGTAGCTTGATTTTCGCGCATAGCAACTGAGTGGCCAATTGGGATTGACCTGTATATGTTCCCATTATGTTAAAGGACACATTTTAGGCTGCGTTTGGAGCTATCTATAAATAACCACCATTCACTTGGTGTGTATTTTCTTACACCAAGTTTCATTAACAGTCCTTCAACATTAGTACAAAAAACAAATTGGTTTTCTGTTGTGAAGAATGGCAGGAAATCTTGGAGACTCTTTTACGATAGACTGTGATTTTTGTTCCCGGTAACAGACATTGTTTCTCTGCCAGCCTGGATGCTAACAATTCAGACGACTTAGATCTCTTATGAGATCGTTCAATTCCGCTTGACTAAAACCGGATGCAACTGATGAAGGCCCTGCGAAATCACTATCATATTTCTCACCATAGGTTTCAGGTGATTCCTCCTCTTCCGATGACTCTGATGATACTGGAAGACCAGTAAATATTGGAACAGGTATTTCCTCTGAATGTGGAGAGCGTAAGATCGGGATATATCCACCTATTCCAGTTATTGCTATTGATGCCCTTTACACTAACTGAACAAAAGTAACAGTCATCGCTGTGGTTTATTTGTTCTCGCCATATCATTGGTTCCCCAAATTTCAAGCACTTCCGTTTCCCATTTGTCCACTGTCGCAGATGCTCTGTGCACGTTTTACATACAATGTGAGGTGCCCAAGCTTTATCTTGGTCTCCCAGTTTTACTTTGAAATAGGCCAAATAAGCTCTTTTAACAAAGTCAGTTATGGGTTTTCTTTGCTGAATGAATGTGTACTCCCCATAGATGAAACAAAACACATCACGATCATTCACACATTTTCTTCGTGATGAAGCCATGTCAGTGCCGATAAAAAAATAGAAATAAATGCCAGAATAGTTAAAGTACATATGTGAGTCACTGATGATACTACCATGGCCAAGCCATTCACTAATTGACTACATGTATCCATGAAGCTCCTTTTTAAGATGTCTTGACAAACTGAACTTTTAAGTGGGCTGCACACCAGGACGATGCAATTTGTATTGGACAACTGTTGTGATGCTCAACTGTTTTACTTACCAGCAGAATAGATTTTTAGCATATTCTTCGATCATTTCATTTAACAGTGCTGGTTCTAGGATTGATTGTCTTATAACTAAATAATTTCAACAAACAGTGTATGTATAACAAAAAATTGAAGTAAAAGCAAACTGATATAGAACACGATTACTTAAAATAACTGAAATGTTAATATTTTATTCATAAATTTCCTTCAGCTTTTAAATTATCTTGACTCTCTAGCTTCATTTAAATCTCATAAACTGGCCCTTGAACTTATTATGTGCGGCCCGCCAATTAATCAAATTTAAAATATTTATAGTTTTACATTATGGATAGTTTTGGCTGTCGATATCCTGATGTTTCTATATTGCAAACTACATTCTTTGGGTAAAGGATAACAGTTAAATAAAAATCTAAACTACCTTACAGAGATCATCCCATTTATACATATTTATCCCCATCTGGATGCAAGTACATTGCATGAATCCATAGTTTTCAGTAAGTTATGAAGGCAGTTAAATCTTTACAAAGAAACAGATTTACAAGGGCTGTCCAGAAAGTAACAGACGTTTTGAAATAAAAAATTAACAAAGTGAAGAAAAAATATTTATTACCTACATTTTGAAGGTAGACTCTTGGGCTATTTTTCTACATAATCACCATTCAAATTAAGGCATTTATCATACTGTGGCACAAGTTTTTTGATACCCTCTCTGTAGAAATCCGCCGCCTGTAATTTCAACCACTTCAGAGAATTTATTGGGAAAAGTGTTTCAAAAAAAGCTTTAGACTTTTGTAATATGCAATTCGTGCAAAAAATTCAAAAAAATCTTTAAAGCCGTTTTCGAGAAAATCGCAAAAATGAAATTATCTTCAAGTAGAATGATTGTCAAAATGAAGAGAAAGTCATAGCTACGCAACAACGTTGCTAAGATTTTGTTTGAATTTTCTGCACAAATTTCATATTACAAAAGTCTAAAGCTTTTTTTGAAACACTTTTTCCAATCAATTCTCTGAAGTGGTTGAAATCACAGGCGGCGGATTTCCACAGAGAGGGTATCGAAAAGCTTGTGCCACGGTATGATAAATGCTTTAATTTGAATGGCGATTATGTGGAAAATTGTCTAAGAGTCTACCCTCAAAATGTATGTAATAAAATTTGCTTTTTTCACTTTGTTTATTTTTTATTTTAAAATGTCTGTTACTTTCTGGTCAGCCACTGTACATCTTCAGGAATTGTTAAAAATATCAACAGCATATTTGGAAAACGACCAGGGTGGCCAGACGTCCGGATTTTGGCCGGACTGTAAGGATTTTTGCTAAGCAGTCCTCCATCCGGTGCGGTTTTATGCCGGACGTTGATTTGTCCCCCTTTTCGAGACTCTGATGGATCGGTAAAGCGTATTAATAAAATTTGTTCTCGGAAGAGTGTAATTTCATGTATAAGGAATTCCTGACCAATAAAAACCTCCTGCGGATGGCAAAGAAAGGACAAAAATATAAATAGAGATGAAAATCCCTTTTTGCAGTGTATAATCATTTATTTTATATAAATGCAGTTATTGAGTTTGAAATTAGTCAGGATTAAACCATGTAATATCTGCTGTCCAGCCGCCCATGCCCGAAGTTTTATACTATGCTAGATTGTCGAAGAAGTGTGTCCTCCTTTCTGACATTTTAGAAATGGCCACTCTAAAAACGACTTTGGTGAACTTGTTACTTCCACAAGAGTCCACAGAGCTGTCATTAATGTGTACTGCATTGTGACAAATAATAATTTTACTGCATCCAAAAAAGTTCTCTCATTAAAGAGTTCTGAAGCTTAAGAAATAATGATTTTACTGCAACCATAAAGTGCTTTCATTAATGTGCACTGCATTTTTATAAATAATAATTTTTAATAATTTTACTGCATTAAAAAATGTGGGAACCGTGACATCAACACACATAATTATTGGCCCTTTTAGGAAAAGAGTTAGCCATCCCTGTGATAAAAGATTACATAATTTTCTAAAAATTCCCAAAGTTACTTCTCAGAACATAAAAATGCACAATGGTTTGATTTTGAGATGATTTAGAATCTGATGTTTCCCCATCTGGTCTCTTTACAAGGAAAGTATTAAAGCCTTAAAAAAAAATATATATATATATATTGTTGTTGGATAATGCTGAATTTCTGACAATGAAACCATTAATTCTAATATATATATCTATATGTGGCTCTGAAGCTCTGAAAGGACTAGGCCTACCATGTGACCACTGTATCATCTATAGCAGATGGCAGGATTGTTAGGCATGTGGTCAGCAAGCCGACACCCAAGGCCGTTGATGGTCTTTGTGACCGGAGTCACTACTTCTCTAACAAGTAGCTCCTCAGTTTGAATCACGAGGCTGAGTGCAGCCCATTCCAGACCTCAGAAAAATCCGAGGAGGTACTGGGGATCAAACCCAGGCCTGCAGATCTGTAGCCAGCATCGCTTAACCATAAGACCATGCAGGAAGCCATTGAAGTCTTCAAGCCCAAACTTAATTGAATTTTGTGACAGAACTGATGATGATGATGATGATGATGATGATTATTCTGCCCAAAGGCAGGTCCAGACCCATGATGAAGCCATGGGATGATATGACCACGACTTGTCCGAGGTGATTCAGGCAAGGGTGATACTGCAGAGATTTACCATTGCCTCTCGCAGGATGTGGAAGGAAGAACACAACACCCAGTCTTGAATCCAGGAGGAAACTTTCCACTGCTAAAAAATTGCCAAGCTGGCCAGGAATCGAACCCGGGCCACCAGGGTGGAAGGCAGTCATGCTACCAACTCACCCACAGAGGTAGACAACAGAATTGATACACTTTAAAAAGTTTTCATGCAACAAATTGATAGTTTGTTTCCATCTAACAAGGAACCCTTCACTACCCTCATATCGAAACATGCCTCAATATTTTTACTGTGTCATCTAGATGCTGTAAGAAGTCCACGCTCCAAAAATTAGCTGCTGGTTTCAACTGCAAGTACCCTAAAATGCTTTGCAAATGTCTTGGAACGTATAGGGAATATAACATGGTAATTTAGAGACGGGACTGGACAACCCTGACTGGCGGGAGTATTACGTCATCCATTCATTTTGTGAATGGAAGTCCATATAAACATTGCACTGGTATCATTCCGCCCTTATCTGTATTTGATTCGTCAACTGTTAGCCTACGTCAATCATCTCCTTCCCGCGGACAACGAAAAATTTCTAGTAAAATAATAATAATATAATTTTATTGTCTTTCAGCCTTTGACAGCAATTGACAACGTCATGCTTATAATCTAGAATAAGTTACAGCAGTTTATACCGTTAGGACAATACACAATTGATTTACACGTTTAAGTCAGCAAGACAGATTTAAAAAGTGAACCCTAGTAATTAAAACATAGTAGGCCGTGTTTCCTTCCATAATAAATATCCACGAGGGCTACTTTCAGCTGTCATATGCGTTAAAAACAAAGACATGTTTGTTTGCTTATTTCGTTGTTCAAGCTGAAATTGAGTGCTAAATGAATAATGGTATGTACAGAATATTACTGTGAAATAATTAGGCCTACGTACATTAAGCGGAGTTCTCCGGCAGTGGCGTAATCCTCAAATCAGAAACATATCGGAACAAGCCTTCGAACTTTCACCTAATTATTCCCAACAAACTTGCAAACTGAAGGATTATATTACGAATGCCACGTTTCGCAATACGCTGAAACATTTATAATAAGTTAATATTGTTATCTTAATAATTTTCGTCCCATATGAGTTTTTAAATATATAAAAATCAAATGTAGTACCGCACTATATTGTCTTGAAGCATGATGTGTACTGCGGTTCAGATCACATGCATTTGTTTACATGGGCTTGGATTCGCAAATGAAAGGATCAAGCTTTTAACCTAGCTTCTGTTGTCTGTCTAGTTGCAATCAAATATACAACTCAGCGATCAAATTCTCTCTACAGACAAATGTAAAAACATGTTAAGAAGAATGTGATAATGACGCGATTATTTGCTGTGCTTGGTGCAGAAGGAACTTGTGTTTTAATCACTGCATCAACACCAGTCACTTCTGTTTTGTTTTCGACAGTCAATTGTCTCCGCGCATCCGGAACTTCGAACTGCAATAAGGGTTGTCCAACTTCTCCCACTGCACTGCTTCAACCCGACATTTTCCAGGTTCGATTTAGGGTACTTGCAGTTGAAACCAGCAGCTAATTTTTGGAGCGTGGACTTCTTACAGCATCTAGATGACCCAGTAAAAATATTGAGGCATGTTTCGATATGAGGGTAGTGAAAGGTTCCTTGTAAGTGGCCTGACATACGCATATAAACGAGGATAAATGATATTACTAGATAATGGATAATAGCTTTCAGTTGGGCAATACAATAATCAAAGCATTAACACTCACTTAGCTGTTGAATTGCTGATCTACATATCATTCCTCTCATGTCCAAGATGCTGGCTTCAGTTTCAAGACTTTGCAGTGTAAACAGGCATTTTCCCCCCCACAAGTCCTCCTTATAGCACATTGATTCTGTCACCAAAATTGTTAAGCTAGGTTTGGGCTTGAAGACTATAATTTTCGTTGGTAGAACATAATCTGTTTTCTAGGGATCTTTGGACACCTTTGCTAATTTTTTGGGGCCATTTTCTGCATTATCATGCTTAAAAGCTCTTTGAAGTTCTCTTCAGTTACGGTATTGTCAAACCCTTTTATACCTTTATGGTTAATTTTAATAGTTTTGAGCCCTCTTTGGGCACCTTAAAGTCTTATTGAGAACTTTAATAAGAGGACTGCATTTCTTCATAAATTTAATTCATGAATCACTCTTCCCTCACCCTTTAGTGAGGAGAAAGCATGCATGGAAAGTGTGAAGATTATGGTAATAAATACTATATATAATTAAATGAACATTCTTATAAATGTTTTGGTATAGTATTGTATTTACTCACAAAATGGATGCCCCCGCACAAGAGACAGGCCACAATTTTTCATGTTAGAAATTCGAAAGAATAAAAATTCCCCACGCAATAGTTGCATCTCATTTTAAACAAAAAATAATTTTAATAATATCGGAAATCATGAGATTGGATGGTCTGATTGGTCCTTATTAACGCACAAAATATACTCAATGATTGTTGTTTAACATCGCAATATTCTTAGGACACCTACAGTAGACAGTTGTGTTGATAATCTTGTGTCTGTACAATGGATAAGAACCTACCAAAATATTCAAGTTATACAGCAAGTTTTATGCTGAAAATTAACAAATTTGTGGAAGAACATGGTAACAGAGCTGCTGGACAAGAGTTTACAGTGCCTGAATGTAATGTGCATAAGCGTTTCTAGTCTGTTTAAGCAACTGCTATAGATCGTCATATGTGCAACATAAATCGATTCATAAATTACTCACAGCTGCTATATCAACATGTATGTTATCGATCGTTAGTTGGCACATCTTTTAATATAGGTATGCGTTTTCTTTTTTCACTAAAATGTTTTCCTTCAATAAAGGAAGCATCCTAGTTTCTTGTAACGAAAATCTGGGGAAAGAGTGCATCTATTATGCGAGTAAATACTTTAAGTATCACATATAATCAAATGAACAGAACATTCTTATAGATGTTTTGTATAGTATCTGCATAAGAAAAGTAAGAAAAGCATTCCAAAAATTGTTTAACAACCATACTAGATCCAGCACCGCGTAAAGGAAAACAATACAATTAAAGAATTACTCACCCCTGTCCACACTTGAAACATCCTGACTATCCATCACAGTATCTTCTTCGTCTGTCATGCGTCGGCGCTCATCTCGGCGATGGTCACGGCGTAATGGCTGACGTGACGGATGTGTGTTTGGTCGAGGACCTGGCTGATACTGATGTTGCCGCGGAGGCAAATCCCTTATACGTTCATCAGCAGTGTCTGGCGTTTGATGACGAGAACCTGGTATACAGATTATACCATGATCTATACATCAAGGTTGACTGAGTAAATAAACTAGTAATTATTTAGCTAACAACAGTAAACTCTACAGAGATACATCCTTCTGGCTTTTGAGAATGAAGGGGTAAATGAAATATATTTTTAAAAAATATCCCTTCATTCAATTTAACAAAACAAAAAAACAAACAAACAAACAAAAAAACAAAAACAAAAAAAACTTTAACATTCTTAATCATGATAGATTTTGTTTTATGTTGACATTTACACTACATATTGATTACCTACAATTAGTAATATCCAAAATGTATTTTTGTCAGAATTATCAAAATCAAGTCACAATAATATGGTTCCAACTCGAGTGAATTCCTGAAGGGAACCTCAATTTACTTCCTCCTACCAACTAGCACTAATCTATTAAATCTACGATATATAAAATGTTGGAATCTGTAAAATTTTCTCTATTTTAAATAATGATATTTCTTAACATATTAATTAACCCTTTGCCACTTAGAATTTAAATTCATTTGCATGACCATAATAATAGTGTTTTTTAAATTCGGTATTTAAATTTCAAAGACAAAGCTGCCTAAATGCAGCTCTTCAAGAAAAATAAGGTTAATAAAACAAAGAAAGGTAAACATATAATTCCTTTTCCTCTTTCATTCCGAGATATCCATAAAGTTTTATTTGAAGTCACCCTAATTTTGTATTTCCACATTCTCCTTCTAGTGGTAGGCCTATTCCAGAAAGTCCTGCTGAGTGGTAGATCACATCTACTCTTATACAATTCAACGGCCCTAAATAGCATGCTCACTCGCTCCCACACTTTGTGAGATATCGGGTATACTTGGCGATGTTCGTCTCTCGCAGTGTAAACTTTCACGAAGAGTTCAAAATTAGGAAAACCGTTTCTTTATTATATAAGGCCTAAGTGAAATGAACACAATGAACAAATATTCTAATTTTATTTTTACTTACAATTTTCATTTTTAATAAACAGCCAGTGTAAATTTCTTAAAAATCCTAGTCAATTAATAATGGCGGGCGAAGCCACGGGCAACAGTTGATAGTTTAACCCTAAAAGTATTGCAGACAATAAGAATACAAAAAAACCACCCCTTCCCTTGAAAAATTATGTAATTTCTGAAAATTACAATGAATTTATCAAATAAAATTAACATCATATTCATCTGTCAACGAACAGTTGAGAAACGATACTTATTATCCACCGCCATCTCGAGCATTACACAAGAGTAATACAGTCTAGAATTGTATCAGGGCAATGGGTTGGCATTCCGTACATATACACATACAATGAGAATAAATTAATTCTGGAAATCCGAAATATAGCAGCCTTTCCGGCCGAATGGAAACCACTAGCTGGTAGGAGGATGCATGTCATAACTGATGCCATAAATTTTTATATCCGCATTTCCTTGTCTTTAGATTGCTGTTCCCAGCTTTCAGTGAAGACTGAGTTCTTTCATCATCGCAAATGCAAATGGTCAATTAAAAAACTTCAGCAGCAAATCAGAATGACTCAAAATAGTTAGAATCTTGTAAATTCAATTTGACTGCACATTAGAAATGTATTTCTGCATATTTTTAATTCTAAAAACTGTTGTCTTAAGAAAAGAAATAAACATCTCTTAATTTGTTCAACAGATGATTCTTTTAGAAGGTCTTAATTTTTGTTTATTATATGCCAAAAACTGCTACTGCAATGATAAGCAAATAACTGGTTATGTATGCCAGAAGCATGAAACGGTTTGAACTTAATAAAGAACTTCAATTATTGAGATTATACCTTTAGGACCACAAATATTAACATGGTTACCAATGGGCAATGCTTTGGAAGAACTCTTCTACAGCCTGAACAAGGAATGGAAGGGATGCATCTAGAAGGTCTTGTCCAAGAAGATCTTGGCCTGTGAAGAGTCTACAAAATTACTGGAATATTATGCAGATTTGAAACTTACAAAACTGCCTTCAACTTGTACTCAGTAAATATTCGAGAGATTAAATTATAATTCTAACATTACTGGTAGTTTATATTTAAAAAAAGGCATTTACTACACATCTTTTAAAATTATTTTTATGAAACATACCAGAACAAATATACCTAATAATGGAAGGATTAAAACAGCGTGCTGAAGGTAATTACTATATATATATACACAACTTGCTTAAAAAATTCTATGAAAGGGAAGAAAAATTGTGAATGTATCAATTCAAATTACCCTCATTTCTTAATTAATTTTTAAAAATCTTTTTCAGCTTTTTTTTTTCTGGCACAACATGAATTCCAAGCAGTTTCTATTCGGATGAAAGTGATTTTATAATAGTGTTTATTAAAAATTCATAAAGTAATTACAAGTGAAGGCAATTCTCTTAAGATAAAGGAAAAAGGATAAAGGAAGTTGCAATGTGTTAGTTGACAGTTGAACTCGAATATACTTTTTGGCATACCCTTTCAGGCTGTGAAGTTTTTACATCTTCATAGCTTTTATGGCACCACACCATGCAAAAAATAAAAGTAAACAAAGGTAGTTAATCCATGCAAGAATCAGGTTAGTAATAGTTCTTCCCTTGTTTTCTAAGCTGAAAGAGTAATTTGGACCTGGATTCTGTCGAATTATGCAACTGGCTTCGTAAAAATGTAATATAGTGAAAGAACTGACTCCCCAGCTGAAAGGGTAGCACAAGTTTCGAGTCGACTCCTCAACTCTGTAACAGAGGCTCACATTTAAATAAATAAGACACTCTGTGGTTTTGTAATCACTGTACAGTTTTTTATTTTTCTTTCTTAGAAAATTCTGTAAATAATAAAGAGGTACGATAATACGAAAAAATGCCCTCAAGTCCATAAACTGGCAACATTTTGGTCTATTTTTTGTTTCCGTAATTCTTTTCAACCAGTCCTGAACAATTACAATTATAACCATGTCGAAGTTGTCTTAATTGCATAGTCCTATTACTCTCTATCCATAGAATGAATGGTCAAAACCAATCATTTGAACAATACTTTTATATACTTTTCATCTAATTAAAAAGCCATCTAATTTACACCCTTCCAGCTTGGTTTCAGTGTCTTTCAAGTTTAGGGAGCAAAGAGTTTAGCCAGTGCAAAAAATGATATAGCAGAGGTCGGAAAAAAATCTTCAACAAACATGCACGCACCAAACCTCACAGTTCCAAGTCTACTGATGTCAGCCTATCTTCACTGATTATTCATCCCTTAGCCATACTCTAGTTTCAATATGTACAATAAGTTATTTCCCTGAGAGTAAAAAGCACTAAGGTAAAATCATCAGACCTTTAGAAAATTCTAATGTTTCTCCTTTATAATTGCAAGTCAATATTATGTGAAGTTTTGTCTCCGACCTCTCACCAAATGCAGTGTATTCACAATTACTTAATATTAAAAGTTTTCTTACAATACAGTAATAGTGGTGAATAATGTACACATTTCCTTAGAACCTGAATTGCAAATTTTTAGCATTTTATGACAAAATCAAAACATTTGGTTAATTTTGAATATTTGGCACTTATTTGTTTCTGGATCCAGTTTCTGAAGGCAGAGTCATTACAAGTGCAGCAGCAGAGTAAAAAAGAAACAGTTTTATTATGAAGTGTGAATTATAATAGCATAACCACAAAATGAAGTTTTATAAGTTGTAGGGGGGCATTATCTTGACTAGGTTAACTGCAAATTTTAGTGAATCTATATTATGCTTTATACCCAAATTAGTCATTGTACAGTCCTAGGAAACTAATGTACGAGATAAGTAAAATAGATTTAAAGATATAATACATAATAACCTCACATATATAAAAGTTTATTATTACATAATCTCACTGAACTTTTTCTCTCTTGACAGTGTTGCTTGAGATCCTTGAAACCACAAAATAATTAATAAAGTGCCAAATATTAAAACATTATCCAATATTGTAAAAGTACTTCACGCGCTACCAGCAGAGTCAAGGTTTTAAAAGAGTCCGAAAGCTCGGAGTTTTTTAAAACCTTGACTCGGCTGTTAGCCCGTGAAGAACTTTTATATAGTATTCGGCAAGAAATGTTTAAACCATTTATATTTTCCACCGTTCATTTATAAACCGGTATATCATGCGAGTCTCAATATAATATACAATAAGCAGTTACCAGTAATTTAAAACAAAATTACATTTTAAAATAATATATCTGAAGCCACAGCAGAACATGTGACACAGTTAAATATTTAAAAATGAGATAAATGAATTTTATAAAAAGAATAAAGAACACAAGCCCATGACCTATGTCAATCTGAAGTGAAATACACTGCATTTGTATTTTCTCTTAAGTTCATATCACAAATATGATTAATATTATGAAGCCTACAATCGAGAATGAAGTGTTACAAGTCTGAGTTTGGAAATGTGTAGAACACTTCTTAAGATAAGAGAACTAATAAAGGAGTCCTGTTAATTTAACACCTGATGATTCTATAGAAGGAATGATTCTAGGTCATGCAAACCAAAATAATAAGCAACTAGTCAAATTTTATAGTACAGCTAAAACTGAACCTTCACATGGATTTAAATCTAAGGAACAAAATGTACCTTTAACTAAAGAGCAATTATTAAAATTTTTATTTTATTTCTGGGGATGGTTTAAACTGTAATTGGCTTTATAAAGCCAATGAGTAATTCCAATCCTGATTTATCCTCAAAAAAATGTGCTACACACTTCCTGATGTCATTATATGTATCATCTAATAATATAGGCCAATAGTTTCATGTTTATAATCTAATATCTTGGAACAAAAGATTGGAACACACATATAGACAGAAGTAAGGTGAATAGTCTAGCACGAACAGCAGTCTAAATAAGAATTTTTTCCTTAGATTTCCCCTAAATTCATTATGTACCTTCTGCAGTAGGTACTCTTTTAAGTTCAAGAATCAATGCAATGTAAAGTATTGCATTATTTTAGCAGTGATACAATAACTGGCAAAACCATGCATCATTTGTGAATATATCTTTTTTCACAAACAGTACTATGATGATAAAGAAAAATAATTTTTCTTGTATAGTAAACATGCGCATCCATTCCTTTTTTGGATGACTTGAAAGTTGATGTCATACGACTTTAAAGTTGTTACGATTAATATGCAAAAAGGGAGCATACTACTACAACACTTTTAAATGTGAAATAAAAGTACCTATATCTTTCACATTTTTTAAATATTTAAATATGGATTAACCTAGCATCTCAATCAATGAACAAAATAAGAAAACAGTAACAACAAGTTATAGAAATACAGTTCAATTTATATAGAAAATTTCAATTTTTTTTTCTAATACAGCTTGCATGTTCAAACAAATAGAAATGTATTTCATAACTCTGAAACATTCAAATTAGATTACATAAACACAAACCACAATCTATGCATGCCATGTCAGAAGTTTAATATATTTATTCATAAATATGTAATAAGTATCCATTAAACTGTGCATCAAGGGTGAATATGATATGTAATTATCGCCAAAGGGTAAATGGTTTATTTAAGCTGAATTGTAGGTCTTTACCCATGGGTGGCATAATAAGGATGTATCTGTACAAACCAGAAGAAAAAATTATACTAATATAAGTCCAGAAAACATGTAAAAGTTAACATGCTCAATCCTGAACATTCAGTTGTGGTATTACATAACTATATTAATGGGCTGTTAAAACAGGCACTTTCTGACATGGAATAAATTGTGTCAGTGAGTTGCAGAAAATAAGTATACCCTGATGGGCATTTCAAGAAATTATTAATTTTAATAATCTTCATAACATTTCATCACATAAACAAAAAACAATGTCATAGTTCTTAATCAAGTCAGAAATAAACATATTCCTATGTTTGTGTATTGACAAAAGGAACAAAAAAAATTAGTAGGCAAGGGTAATACATTAATTGGAAACCCCACCTCACAATATATATTTGCTCTTAATTTTGCTCTGAGGTCAATTAATACAACTGAACAGAGCATTATGATTTTTAAATACCACACCAAGTGTATGGGATATGCAAGGGTCTCTTAAATTGATGTTGCAAGTAACATTATGTAGTAGGGAATATATTTTTGCCATCTACTCTGAGTCACATCCTAATACTGTACTTATAGCAATGACAAGAATTATCTGACAAGAATTTATAACAGGCAGGGCAGTGTTAAGTGATTTAGTGTAATTTTTTTTACTGTGCTTTAGAAATTTCCAATCACTAAGATGGGCCGGAATAATGATGATAATAATAACTTTTTTTTTGTTTTGCAACCTGCCTATAAATAGTGCCATTAGTTTAAAAAGCCATAAGTCAAAAGCCAGGGAAGTCAATATAATCCACAAGATATACTGATCAAGGTTTGAAATTATCAAATCCTTTGTTACCAAGTCAAGTCGAATAATATGATAATTATCCTTTGTCATTTGTATAAGTTCATAATCCTATTAAGTTTTCACTTTTTACAAATTTTCATTACTTTTATTTGACAAGTCTTCTCAGATGATAAGAGAGCGGTATTATTTGTCCCAACATGTTCAACTAGAGTTTCAAGCAAAGATCAGCAGCTACCTTGTGACCAGATGGGCCGGTCCAGTAGTGAGAATGGCTCAGGTGCCATCACTTACGATCCTTATCCATATTGCCCCCTCCCCCACCCTTACTCCCTCTTCCCCTATCACCACTACCCCTTCCCATCCGGCCATTTCCACCCCTTCCTCGGCTTGATGATGGGCCTGGCCCCTTCTTACCCTCAACGCTGTTAATATAGTCTGTGATGGTATTACCGGCATTGAATCTAGTATCGCCATGCCTCCCTGGACCACCACGGCCCCTCCCTCGCCCTCTCATGGGACCGCCTCTGCCTCGGCTGCTTCCTCCATCCATATCTGAATTGTAACCCCTGAAATTTAAGGAACATGGTATTATTTTTCTACGTTTGTGGATATTTTCAACTGTAATAAAAGTCCATTATGAGGAGTTCATAACAGTGTTGAAATTTCGTAGTAATAATGAATATTTATTAAAGCCAAATCTATAATCTTTAGATAACTTTTCATATATATTGATTTTAACATTATGATAATGTTTAATATAAAATAATAACTTTCAGTCTCATGATTTTCTATTATTGCTGTTATGTTGATAAATTAACCTTATATCCATAATCTCCATTTTACATTATTTTTATAATACACTAATTACAATAAATATAAAATATAAAAATCAAAAGTTTATGTCTCAATCATGTGCTCCTTCACTGCCTCGATTTGGAGTAGGCCTATGGTCAACAAGAGCACAATAAAATTTATGTCTGAAAACTTTTCAGGACCAGCTCAAAGATTACGTATCAATATTTGAGAAAAACAAAGAAAGCTAATGCCAATTTGCTTATAATAAAGAAGCAAAGTGAATATTTGGAACTTGATATTGCATTGAGAAATCTTATTAAAACAAACTTCTTGTCATAAGCCATACTTGTAATATTTAATATTAGACTTTAATGTTTACAGGGTAATTATTATTTGATACTAGCTTAAAAGGCCTGGCGTCGCTCGGGTTTTGTATTTTGTAAATGCGAAAATAACTTATAGCAGATCCCCGCGGCTTTGCCCACAATAATTAATAGGAAGATTATAAATTAAGACCAAAATAATTAAACTATTATATTTACTAACACTTTGCACACGAAACATTCATAGGTCTAAATTAAACGATTGATAGGCCTAATTAATGAAACAACTGTAAATTTGGCTTTGAAGTGAATTCCACGATTAGAAAGCGCAGCATGGGAAAAATAACCTCAGATTCGAGTTCCCTGGCCTAAAAAAACCCTGCATAATGTTTGTCCATTTAGGGCTATATTCACTATTCTTCTTCCGTCTAGGGTGAAAATTTCATCTGTCTGCGTGCCTTGACATTATAAACAAATGATTCGGCCATGGTGGGCTTACAAAATTCGAACGATCGCGGTGCTTTTATTTCCAAGGTATGACGAAAGTAGGCAAAGTCATCTGCAATTGATTTGACAACTGAAAACTGATGTTTTGAAAGCGCAAGAAATGTACGTCTCAATCCCGTTTTCACTCATAACTCGCGAACGAAAGCTAAAATTAAAAATGTAGCATGCCTTTGCGGGAATGTATTCAACAACTTCCCAAAGTTTCATGGTGATCGGATGAATGGCATAGTAATGCATAAAGGACAGACACACATACATTCATTTTTATGTAGGCTATAAAGAAGATCTATATAGATTACCCGTCGAGCGTTGCTGCAATCTCAGAAGATTATGAGAATTGAAATCGATTAAACTCACGATGAAAAAAATGTATGTAAATGTATTTGACAGACAGACATATATTCGTTTTTATTTATATGGATGAAGAATGGAATAAGCCTACTGAGGCCATAGTTTCTATATTCATTTGTCCAAACTTATAATTCGGTTACATTTCAGGCAGATTTAACGACCCTACATAAGAGATTTTACTTATGATTACATATAGAAATGTTGTAGCCTGGACCCCGAACTAAGCAACTTCCCCGGAATTTTCTGTAAACCATCTTTCATAAGAAGCATATTCCACGTTAAATAAATATTTAATATTACCTTATCATCACCTTATCATTAACTTCTCTGGCGTTTATAATAACATGAGATATCCATTGCCTTCCAAAGCGATCGCGATGCTATTGTTTCCAAAGTATGACAAAAATAGACAAAGCCTTCTGCAATTGATTTGACAACTGAAATGAATAACTGATGCTTCGAAAGCGTAAAAAATGCAAGTTTTCTTGCCGTTTTTCACTCATAACTCGCGAACGAAGGCTAAAATTAAAAATGTAGTGTGACAGGAACCTTCCCGGGAATGTACCCAACAACTTCCCAAAGTTTCATGGAGATCGGATGAATGGTGCAGTAATGAATAAAGGACACACACACATACATTCATTTTTATATATATATAGATTACACGAATGGATCTGATGATGGTAACTGTACTTCTGTTTTCAAAACTTACTGAATAACAGCATTATTCCTATGAATTATTAATGCATCCAGATAAATCCACTTACCTATCATTGCGCCTCTGAATTGGAAAATTTTGCATTGAGCCCATTGTGGAACCATGTATACTGCGTAGCTGCTGATCGATTTCTAATTTTTCTTGTCGTAATGCTTCTACTTCCTGTAAAAATACAAATAATTTACAATGCTGTAGAGCTTTATGAATTTAGTTAGAACAATATAAAATTATCAGCTTTTTGTTAAACACCACCATATATACCCACATAATACACACACTTCTTTCCAGAACTTTGTAAAAGAAAACTAGGATGCATCTTTTATGTGAGGAAAACATTTTAGTAAAAAGAAAAAATACTTAAACATGCGCCTGCTAACGATCAATAGGGTAAGTATCGTTATAGCTGCCGCTAATAATTTACATATCGATTGTGTCACACATATGACATTTAACAATCTAATTAGCAGTTACATAAACAGACTAGAAACAGATGGTAACAAAAGGGAATACAACAACCTTTTTTTGATAATGCCGATTAATACAACAATCTCTAGGAAGGGAGAAAGTAGTGTTTGATACGCACAACCGGGTGCGAAAGAATGCACCGCACTGTGACAGTGGTATTTCAGAAACTCAGTATTTCCAAACACAAGTTGTTAACACAACTGTTTATTGCAGATGTCTTAAGAATACTGCATTATTAATCGACTGCTGAGTCTATTTTGTGTATTAATAAGAACCAATCACGATTACTGTTTCTATGGACTGTTGTTAAGAACTTGAAATTAAAGATAAGCACGCCATCCAATCCTATGACTTCAGATATAATTAAAACAATTTTTTCTTAAAAATGAGATGCAACTATTATGCACGGAATTATTTTTTATTTTTTAACATGAAAAATTTGGGTGCGTCTATGAAGTGGGTAAATATGGTAATACAAAAATAGTAATTAAAAACTTCCTGAATAAAAACACCATTTTATAAGTACCAGAACATATCTAAACATGAGACTATTGTTTGATGGGAAGGTGATGGCAGCTTATAGAATATCTAATATTTAAAATTGAAAATGAGTATGTATTTCTGTATGTTTGTATATTTGTTCCCTATACAAGTATACATACTCTGACTAATTTGCACAAAATCTTGCACACATGTCCATTTCAACCCGGAAAGAAATTAAACATTAAAATTCAAACAAACCACCCCATCACTTGAAAAATTATATAACTTCCGAAATTCACTGAATTCATAAATGCAATTCAGTTCTCATGGCAACATTAATGTCTACAGTGTTTATACAGGGCTCTGGATGTTGCACGACACCGGGCCTTAACAAAATTAGAGAGGCTATCAATGTAATTCATTTCTGTATATAATGGAGAATGAAAACCATGTAAATTAATATCAGGTGTGATGTATCACATAACTTTCTCTACCCTGGGCATGGAGAATATCATTTCCTCAATTCACATTTTGATATAGGATAAGAGGTCGTATTGCAGGAACAGTATTTTCAGTTGTCTCAGCCTAGTTTGTGTCAAGAGAGGCTATCATTTTCATAAATCAATAATGGAGAATAAAATCATGAAGAGTGAAGGTGATACTGATTTTCTTTTTAATTTCAGCCCCAAAATGATTGTTTAGGGACATGACAGTGGGGAATAAAAAATAACATCAAGTCAGTAAAATTTTATGTAACCAGAATTTCTGTTACTTCTTATTTCACGATTTGGCAGGTATGGTGTGTAGAAGCAACGGGTTGCAAAATAATTCTAAGTCCTCTACAAGCCATAAATAGTTTAATCTAGTGTTTTCTGAGGGAACAGTTTCAAACTCTACGTATCATATCTTGAGTTTGAAAATCGAAAGTCCTCAATAAGTTAATTACCAATTACAAAATAAAAAACCCGGGCAACACTGGGCCTTTTAAGCCAGTACCTAAATAAAACAAACATACGGGATACTGGTGCAATTTAAAGATAAGTAAAACTCTTCATAACTCTTAAGCAATTCCTGAAAATAAATGTATAAATTTGTAACACACTCAAAGTTTATTTTCACTTAAAATAAATAACAAAGAGTTTTCTGTGGACCTTAAGTGGGTCTTGAGTATATTTACACTTAGAAGGGTTTCACATGGAAGCAAAAAATGCAACAGAATAAGATATCAAAATATGAGGATAACCGCTAGAATAAGATATCAAAATGTGAGAGTAAGCGCTATGTCTGCTAATCAAATAGGAAAAATTTTAATTTTATCCTTATACACAACAATGCACAAACTATGAACTTCACAAGAATTACCAGCAATTACAGTAATAATCTTTCTACAACCAAAATTAACATATCAAATTTATACATATTTCTTACCTTTAAATGTGCTAGATGATATTCCAAAAGAACTTTCGCATTAGCTATGCTTTCTACAGTACCTACAAACACAAAAGGAACTTGGCCCTCTTCACGAGGGATTGTTGGCTGTGGCTCATTATCCCCTTCAATTTTGACTCGCACCTGAAACAATGAAAAACATTCGTTTTCAAAAAGGGTTCCAACAAAACATTACTTGGAAGGATATATGAGGAGTGAAAATTGCAAAGGTTCTTAGTGCCATTTTTTGGAAAAACTGTTTTCTTACACCATGTTGTTCCATGTGCCAATGCTAATAACCTTTGACCCTTGTAAGTTCTATGTGCCATTTACTGTTACAGTAGTTGCTACAACCATGAACAGATGAAGAGTACTGCAGACTCGGATACTAAGAACCACAAAGTTTTTTCTCTCTCTCCTGTATGTACAATTCTCTAAAGGGCACTTAGAACCTTTGCCATTTCCACTCCTCATATGTTCTTTCATTTTGCAAAGTATCTAAGTGTTTCATTCTCACATAAGAACCTAATTTTAAAGTGTATCAGTTAGCACTTAACAAAAAGGACAGTGAAATTACAGAAAAGGATTATTGCATAGTTCAGAAGCCATCAGCACATTATGACCACTGCAAGATTTCACCTATAATTATGTAAATGAAACATATTATCCTTATATAAACATATTATCCTTATATCAAATAGTCTGGTATTATATCCATTAACAGCCACTCGAAAAGAGATAAATCTAAAAAATCATGAGAAATAGTAATACGGTATTAATAAAAAAATTCTTGAACGATATACAACGTATGACTGAAAATTAAAGCTTTTAAGTTTGCCTGCGGAATTTGTACTCATTCTATTTTAAAAGAAAGAAAGAAAGAAAAAAAAATGAAAAAGTTAAGTAAATAGCTAAAAATTATAAACAAAAAAGTATTAGTTTATGGAATTTAGGTTGAACAGTAAGTCACAATCGAGACAGGGTAAAACCAGAAAATCACGTAAGAAATTAGCGACCCTACATATAATTTGTTAAAATAATTTAACTACATTTATCAGAAATTTTCAGAAGTGTAGTTCTTTTACGAGCAATTTAGAACTGTTGCAAGATGATGATGATAAAACTAATTACATAAACATGCATCCCTTTACACCTTTGCAGTAACAAATGAATACAAACTGTTTACAATTTATTATAGACCGAAACAAAAATTTCCTTTCAATAATTGCAGAAATTTGCAACTCCAAGGAACGAGAAACATTATTCTGACAGCGTAACTATCAGTTTCACTTTTACACAATTAGGCTCTGCATCTAACAACAAATAAAAGAAATGTGGCCCATATATACTACACACACTTCAGGAGATCAGGTTATATGACGTATACCTTTAATGTATGGATCATGTGATAGAGATAGGTTGAAGTTTATGTCGTGTTCGGTTGAGCGAGCGATGATCTTAAATGATAAATGGAATTCTGGCACCAGCATCAACTAACTCAAATCAAAAGGCATAAAGGAGTCGCTTATTTAACATCCCAATTTGATGGACAAATCACAAAGTTTATCTCGTTATAACGAACCTCAGTTTAGTGTACTTATCAGTTTTAAGTACATATTTCAAATGCCTTACTCAAATGCAAAGATCATTTCAGTATTAAGTACTAAAGCAATAAAAATGAATATTGGCTTTTACATTTTTATTTCATTCATAGATATTTTAAGGGGACAATGCTACTGAGTTTCCTTTCCAGATTTTTCAATGTATTCTCATGAAATTTGCATATGAGATAGATACTATGAAAGTATCACAATTATTTTGAAATTTTTATATTGAAAAAGTGCACCCATAATATTTTTATTCATTTTTTAATTTTTTCTTCATCACACATAAAGATAATAAATCTGTTAAAAGTTTAAAATGAAGCTAATACTTCACATTATGCAATGGTGCCTGAGTTTTTCCCTGGTCAAATAGATCGTTGGGGAAAAAACATTTATAATTTATATTTTTTCTTTTTTCTTTTTAAACTCATTACTTAAAAAAACGTCACATCACCTTTAAAAATATTATGTTTAAATGAATGTGTCATTGATGAACACATCTGTTGTATGTGTGCAAAGTTTCATGATAATGGGTCTACCCATTTAGGAGAAATATGATTACTAGTAAGATAAAATAAAATAAAAAAAAAAAAAAAAAAGAGAGAGAGACTTTAACTTTAAGAAGTGCTTACTGAACACAAAAACTGGTTATATAGAGTAACTGTGGCCTTCTATTACCTAATTTACCTTATCAATGAATAATAATGAATAAAGTCCAAAGATGTGTGAATCACTTTGAAAAACACTAAAATAAACACACTTAGAATAAAGATATTGAGATGAAATTTTCACTAACATATTCTTCAAGAAACCATACTTTTTTAAAGCTAAATCTGAAATAAGATTTTTTTTTTTTAAACCAAAACTCAGTAGCATGTCCCCATAGTAGGTATATATTAATATATTATTTAAATCTTTTCCTATGCTATTCTGGCAAGAACAATCAATCGTTGAATCATATCTACTTCAAAAGTACAGTTACTGATGATAGCAACAATCGATAATGAGCAAATGAAATATGGCACCCGCATGGAGGAATAAGTTTCTCTGAGCAAAACTCAAAGCGTCACATATATCTATAGCATATTGCAGCACCTTAAAACTTAAATATTTCTGTTCTTCTAAACACTGAAAACTAGGGACGTTACTTTTGTGTTTTGTGCATTAAAAATAAATATTGTATTTACTACACTATTTGAATTGGTATATTTGTGACAATGGAGACAAAGAAGAGAAGGCAGTGTAGCACAGAACAGAAGGTAGAAATCATTAAGAAAGTTGAGGGTGGAATGAAACTGATGATGTGGCACATGTTTACAATATAAAACCAATAAAAGTGTCAACTACGTTAAAGGACAAAGCAAAAACCCTTCAAATGTAGGCCTACGAACTTTCGGCAAAAACGTAGTGAGTTGTGGAAGAACTTTTGTTTCGACTGGTTAAACTGTAAAACATCTTTGATTTTGAGAAGATTTGCTTTTCAGTATCTAGCGTAAATAACTTGTTTTCTGATGTACTTTATATTGAGAATTCACTGTACTATGATCAGTGACAGAAGATTTTGTTTCACCACCACCTCTCCTAGAACCAGCCCTCAGATATATATTATAAAAGTTAACCTTACTGGAAACCCAGGCCCTTCACATAGTACTCACACATGCAACTGACTGCACAATGAAGATTGATGAAAGTATATTTTCTTGTATAATCTCTTTCAAAATTGAGATCTCCACATCACCTACATAATTACAGGTTCCCATTAAATTTCATGATGCAATAAATGAAGGAGATTCTGGAGAAGGCAAAATAGTTTAGTTGTAAATTAATTATGACTTGAACTAAAACACAAACTTCACTTACCATCTTTTTGGTAGAATAAGTTTCAAGAACCTTTGTCCCCATCCTCGGCTACTTCTCAACTGCCAAATCCTGCTTCTCATCTTCTGGTATCTCAAAATTTATCAGCCTTCTTTCAAATTTCTTTATATAAATCTCCTCCCAAATATCTAGATCTTTTGGCTTATTCACTGATTTTAACAATTTAACAAATCCGTGGTACCAACTCATTCGTGGGACAATGACCACATAATCTTTAGTGAAACAACATTGTTAAAATCAGTGAATAGGTCAAAAGATCTGGATATATGGGAGATTTAAATAAAGAAATTTGAAAGTAGACGAATTTCGAGATACCAGAAGATGAGAACCCGATCAAGAAGTGTGTCAAACCTCCACCAGGTTCAGATCATGATTTTCAGAAACAGGATTTGCCATTTGAGAAGTAGCTGAGGATGGTGATAAAGGGCCTTGAAACATGTACTGTCAAAAAGTTGGTAAGTAAAACATAAGTGTTTTAGCTCAACTCATATTACAATTAATTTATTATAACGGCTTCACTGATTAAGTTCCATCAATTTAATGGTAGTTTAGTAGTATGTACTTGTAAAAGTCTTCTCTTAATTTGTGGTAATCCAGGATGCAAGATATAAGTAGGGAACAATTCTTACATTTTTATTTTTAAAGAATTACACTGCACTGTGACATAACAAATAATAATTACTTCCAATAACCCATTAAAATTTTGTGTTAAAGAGTTTTAATCTGGAAGATAATAAGATATTATAATATAATATAATATTTGGAAGATAACTAACTTATATTATAAAATAATACAGATGTATAAAATTGAAGGATGATTTACTCATATATTTGGAACTTTTTAATTAACTTGCCTATCTCATAATTAGTCAGATATGAATGTTTGGAAAACACAAAACTGCTAGTCACAACATAAGTTAGTTTATAGAAAGGAAATATATGAAACCAAAAATGTTTTTTTGATTATGAAAAAGTTGTTTCCAAACAAATATTATCTTAATTAGATAAATGAAAGCTGGAACATCAAGTCAACTACATTATGAAGTTTTTTATTCAGACACCTCAACTTATTCAATTTGTTGCACCAGAAGATTTTCTAATTGATACTTAAATTGCTGCCATTAATTCCACACCTCCACTGCTAATCTGTTTCTTTTTTGAGCCTTTAGATTGTGAGAATAATACTTGGTGAATTGATCACATTCCTATTAAGAGTGGTTGGGTATATGGTCACGCTATGAGAATTATAATCAGCAAGTGTTCATTTATATGCCTGTAAATTTATAGGCAATTTATAGGCTTGTCACATTTATGCATATCGTCGTTGATACTGCAATACGTCGTATGTAAAGAATTGCCATTTCAATTTTAGTGCTTTAGTGATCAAACGATTAGACCTACCTTCTTGTAAGAAGGTCTGGTCATTTTGATCACAAAGGCACTAAAAATTAAAATTACAAGGTAAGGTCTGATCATTTTGATCACAAAAGCATTAAAATTAAAATTGAAATTTTTTTACATAAGATGTATTGCAGTATCAACGACGATATACAAAAGCCCTCGACCTGGCCCAGAATCAAACCACAACGTGGCACAGAAAGCCAGTGCCATACACAATGTGCTATATCCAGGCCGACCCATTAGGAGTAGACATGCTGCACCTAGAGGAGGAATTGCTCAAGATGTTACATAACAGTTTTTTCGGGATATGCATGAGATGAATTGCTCATTTCAAGGATTCACAATGTTAAAATCCAAAAGCCCAAATATGTATTACACAGTAACTGAAAGTATGTTGGTAAAAATATGGCACGAATTCCAACATTGGTCATTACTCTGACAATAAGCTAAGCAGATGTTGAGGTGTCTGAATAAAATTTACTACATTCTTCAATTGAACACAACTTCATTGAATCAATTTTCATAATCCAGCAATGTCTTGTAAAATACAATTACTGTACTCCATAAGACATGAAAAAATGTTTCTAATTCTTGACAATGTAAAGTAAGGGAAATTAATAATAAATTTATGAAAAATGTTGATGGCTGAAATTCTAGAAGCTTGGACTGATTTTATAAAGAACAGTTTAGAGAAGTTTGATTACAAGTACCATTCAATTAAAAAACGAAAGCCGGAAAATTCAAATCCACTATCCCCAGATTTCATACTAAAGAATTTAAGTGCAGGAATTAACGGAAAGTATTAAGTATGTAAATATGAGTACTATGATTAGTTAGTCAGAAGCCAATATCATATTTTCAGTTTAATCTCCTGAAATGCATTATCCAATTTCCATCTCATCTCAATATTACAAATTTAACACAAAATAAGAGACAAATACAGTCACAACTTTCTTATACACCACAATTTTTAAATTAAGCATTTACACTTACATGCTTTTATCCCATTTCACCTTAAATCTACACTGTTCTCAGTCATTCAAGGTTACAACTTTACCATCTGTTAGTGAATGTTACATTTTTTCATGTTACATTACTGTAAAAATCCGAAAATTGGTAACTCCTAGGTTTAACCGCTAAATTCCAGCACTTAGTAAACTAATATAGAATAAAAAAAATACTTGTAAATGATTCTATTTGGGAATTTTACTGAACGATTTTCAGAAATACCAGCATTTATCAACGCTGATGAAGTAAACGACTCTGGTTGAGCTACTGAATTTAGTGTGTTATTAATTCTTTAAAAATTCTTTGAATAACGTCAGTCATAAACCCAATCTAATCCATCAACGAGCATTTTGACTTTTAGAAACCGGTAAATGCTGGCATTCACCAAAATTGTTTAATATAAGCCTGAAATAAAGTGTTTACGAGCATTTTACGACCTCACAAGGATTTACTGGTAAAACCTAACATTTATTAATTTCCGCACTTTTACAGTAACATATATTAAAAATAACAGCCTAGATAACTCAAATAAAACATATACTACACCCGTATGAAAGAACTGAACGTACTGAAAGGAACAGCACACATCTGCTTGTGTTATGAAACTTCATAAATGAACAAGCACAAGAATGGTATAATTATGTAGAAAGTATGTATTGTTGGTTTAGATAATTTTTGTACAAATATATAGACACAAAAAAGAAATGTAATACTAGAGGAGTTATGAAAATGCATTACTCAGTACAAAACATTCAATTTGAATTGCTACCAGCACAACCATGGTAGACAGAACTGTTTAATTATTGTTTCATCCAGGATAAGAAGTGTATTTTGAAAGCAGAAAACATTAAATTTTGATCTTAAATAATGTTCCTGGGGGTTTGAATATGACTTAAATTTAATGCTGAGTTCTCAGAACCAGGATTTTAAAATAATTATGTATAAGAATGAAAATAATCTGACAGAAAGTAGAGAATGCATTGCTATAATGTATCTCATCAGAAAGCAGTAACTTATTAGTGTCCATTTCTATGCTCGTTTCAGCATACAATAGAAGTATTGTAGAGAACATGGAATATGTCTTGAGCATGTTAACTCCCTACAAAACACGCATACTTTAGGTTTCTCCCGCAAGTGATCTGCCCTGAGAGTTCAGTTTCAAGGATCCTGTGCTAGAACGGAAGTAAAAATTCATTCAGGTTTTACTGCTGTAACTTTACCCTTTAACTGTTCCCAGTCAAAGGTTTTTCATGGCAATATCAAACCTTATAATTTTGATTTTACTAATTTTTTAATGTCATCAACTGTTGTTTTTGGTTGGCCTTGTTTAAAAACCCCACATATTCTTCTAAAAAAAGAAACGCGTGACAATTTTGTCTTGTCATGGATTTTTCTCACAGCAAACTTCCGAAGTAAAACACTTTCCTTGATCATCTTAATACTCTGTTTTCACATTACATGCACACTCACATAGCATACGGGTGAAACTAAGAACTTTGGCTATAGTAAATTATCACCAGATTGTGCTTTCACAAATGAAAAAAGAACGGTTTGGTACAGTAAGCCATAGCAAGATTGTTGCGTAGATGATCAATGGTTGTCACATATATGAAGTCTTTGCAACTCCAGAATACTGTTGTTTACTATAAGAAACGTGGAAATGGACACTTAGAGAACAGCAGATCTGTGAGTGTAATAAAAGATTTGAAATTTTGTTTATATTGATAGTCAATCTTGTCATCACGCTAGGGTACATGAGACCCACCTTCAAAGCACATGAATTTTCAATACAATGTGTGTTGCTCTTTTCTACCACGAAAAAATACTGTTTTGAAAGTCGCAACCCTGAGCAGACATTGATAATGGCTGTATAAACAATATTACTTACTTTAACAGTATGCATATTCCCACTCGAGCCTGTCGTTATCTATTTGGAGAACAATCACAATTATTTCAACTCATTCCATGAAAATTGCATTTACTCACCCTCTAGCCAGAGCAGAAAGTACACCTAATCTTTCATGAAAAGTATTAAACTTTTACCTAAAGTCACAATTATCCCTAAGGTTTTCCTGTTATCAGGCTTAATGGGGGAAAAAAAATTAAAAAAATATGACAATTTGGAATGGGGGTGAACACTTACCAAATACACAAATTGTGTTTAGAAAATTATAACTTAAGGAAATAAAGAGAAGTTAATACAACATGAGAATTAAGGCCTACTTTTGAAGAAGTACTTGAAATCTTTTCATTTCTGTGTCTTCAAATATCGGGACAAAAATCTTCCCATCACCTTCCTAGATATCTTACATCTTTACAGGTTTTCCTATTTACATGTTTTCTTTCCCATATCAGGCCTACTATGGCACACTTTATTCTCTGCTTGTTTTTGGAGTGTCTCTGAAAGGTAACTGAATGCTTTCTCTTTTACACTCTACTTGGGATAAAGAAGTTGGGTGGATAACATCAGTGGACTGGAGATGAGCAGTAAGTTTATCTGCATCCAAGCTAAGTGTTGTTCAGTTTAAAGGCACAATTTTTTGGAGAATAAAAAGTGTGAATATAAAATTGTGACTGTTTTACATAAGTGAGAAATAATTATATGCTGGGCTTAAAACATATATAGTATTTCAGACAGCACACTTTCTTTTCATAATAAATAATATTGGAACTATAGTAATTTGTAGACAGGAACTAATCACGACGATTATTTAATTCTACATTAAACTCTATGTCTAGATTCTTGTTCTCGAATAAAGGAGCAAAGAATAATGCTACAATAATTTTGTATTTAACTTAATGTTCAAGAGAAAAGAACTGTTCCAAGTAATTTTAAAATAATATGATTTGAAACCAATTTATAGTTACTATCTTTATAACAGAAAAAAGACTGGGTTTTATTAATTAATAGGGGATAAAAAATAACAAAATCTGCATCAATAATAAACTGGCAGACAAAAAATTCTGGACACCTAAATTTCTTGTCTTAACTTTTTCACTGCTAACATACTATTCACTATGTAAACTGGTGGTCTGAATTATTTGCAAATTTCTTTTGTAATAAAAAATAGACAATCACAAATAATTTGTCAGTTTTATCCGAAACAAGAGCACAGTAAGTATTTCTTGAAGTTTAGACTGATTTACACAACCCTGGGGCTGCAAGTTGTCACAACACAGCAGTCAGCTACCATGTGTTTCCACGGATGGAGCAATGCATTGCCTGAAATAGCTACTGATGCAGTCCAATTCAGAGAACAGGGAATCGATGGTGTCAGAAAGTAGATAACAGATGACACTATATGCTGACACACTTAGAATCACAATCTCTGAGCATATACTTCATCTATTGGCATGCCAAGTGGTACATCGGATATATGCATCAGTAGCACAGCCAGCGGTGAGGTGCGCCGACAGATGTATACGGCTTTAGCAGTGAAAGGGTCAAGTCTGTCTTAAATAAACAGAAAACCTTTTCACACACTACTGAAGTCATAGAAACATGTTTAAAAAATAGAACACTTGTTTGCTGTGAATGAAAAAATGACTTTTTGTGTACCACTGTTAATAAAGGCATTATGTTAATGTAACGCTTTCTTCTAAATAAGGTTATTCTCAATTGAAAAACTTTTCAATTCATTTATGACAGATTTAAGACATAAAATTCAAGTGTCTGGAAATTTTTGCCAGTGTAATAATTTAAAATGACTTCCTGCCCGAGCATAACTAAATAACCATCCATCATGACAGAGAAGGCATTATAACTGGATCTATTAAAAGTAATCTGCAGTGAAAATACAACAATGAATTCTAAAGCATAGAAATTGGTTCTGTACGGTACATATATGAAAAAGATTTCCTGGAGTTATTAGGTTTATATAACGCCTGTGAAGTTTGCCTGATGATCTGCAATTTGCATTTACATGGTCCACCAAAAATCATGCCCCTGATTACAGTATATTTAGCAGATCAAACTTCCTTAGGGTCACCTTTCCTCCACCTTTGTTACAACCAACCATTGATTTGTGACATTGCATAGAGGCACTCCAAGAATGCATGAAGAACTGATGTTTAAAAGGAGATAATTGTGAATGAATACTTTATCAAATGAGTTTTCAATTTCATAATAAACTAATACTGACTGTTTAGATCAATATAATCTCTAAAATAACTGTGTAAGCCCACTCTGGCAAGAGCTTCAGTGAATGCTGAATACAACCATTATGTAGTCTAACATCAAGGCTGCAATATATAAATATTAACTAAGTACTGTCTTCCTTGAAGAGGAATAATATATTATCTGATAGGTTTAAATACACAATGCCTTAAACTTGCACTCTGATCTGCCCAGTGTGCTACCTGATCTTCAACTTCTTTATAAAAGGACATCCGAAGAGCGAAATTTCAAACTTCAGTATTTAAGATGGAAGGTACGTGATAACAAAGATTACAGGATAATAAATACTGTCTTGATATTTGAATACTTTTTATATATGAGAATACTTTTTGAGACAAAATAAGAGACCCACTCTCCCTCCTAATTTAATTTACAAAACAGGGCATTTTTAATTAATTTTATCCTGTATAGGTATGAGTTGCCAAAATACTAGTGCCATTCAAATAATTTAATTACAAAAATTTTAAAAATTCATTTTATTCAGAAAATAAATTGAAAACCAATAAATATTTGTTAATAATGTACTGCATTTCACCGCATAATCGTCACATTTTTAGGCTATTTTTCTTAATGAGAAGAAAGTGTGACCGTTATGCGAGGAGAGGCTGGAACTTGACATGTATAAGCCTACAGTGGACATACCTTACAATGAAAGAAAGTAAGTATTATTAAACTACTAGAACACTTTATTATTTAGAGAATTATTAAAATGCATGTGCAACAAAATTATGTCAATCGTCATATCAATTCGTGGAAAGATGATCAATCTACAAAAGTTAATATTACTTTGTGTTATTGTGTTTAGAGGTGTACATATTCTGATTTTAGCTTGCCTGCCCCTTTGAAATTCTGCAACCAGTCACAGCTTTTAACTTGCTTGACTTGAAAGCAAGCCAGATTACAACGATGATAAGAAATACTGTCGCTATGAGTCATAAGCTCTTCATAACTTGGTGGGTTGCTCAGGACCTAAGGAAACTGCAAGGCCTGGCGGAAAGAATATGAAACTGGGTATAGCAGTGCACTGGTAAGTCGTGCAGTTACATAGTTGAGGAACTTCAGATGTATTTAGAGAATTTTACCCTGAAGGAAGCCGAGGAGAAACTAAAATGTGGACAGTTTTAATTAATTATCAATGAACAAAAGTACTAGTCCGGCATGGGAAAAATTTTCAAACATTTTCGAGAAAACATCATAAAATCATTAATAACAATAACAAAAATCCCTTTAGGCAAGCCTACAAGCTGAGGTAGATTTCGAAGTGCTTTTGTTTTAATTTACTATCGCTGCGTAGCACTCTTCTTCTTTAGCCTTAGCATGACAAACCCGCAATAATAACTGCAAAAAAGAGGAAAGAGAACTTTTTAAAACATTCAAATCTCGCCTTATATGAGAACTATCAAGAAACTAGTTATTGATTTGTAGAGTACTCATCAAGAGCTTTTCAACGATACCCCACAAGACGTAGTTTCGAAAATTTCGAATTTCCATCCCCATACCCCCACCCCCACTCGTACTCCCAAAACCCCCGAATCGTTGGTGTCACTGTGAACTCCATAAGGAGTACTCTAATTTATTCAATCAAAGTTTCCCTCTATACTTCATAGGGGCCGAGATATAAATGTTTTAAAATTTCAACCCCCTCCCCCGATCACCCCCTTAGGCCAATTTTGCTCATTAACGAACTTGTCTGAACTATGGGGCCTAGAAATAACATCATAAAATTTGATTCAAATATCTTGAAAATTACGGCCGCTAGCGTGTAAAGATATATATGCATATATATATATATATATATATATATATATATATATATACACATATACATATACTGTATATAAATATAAATATCACAATTTTTTTAACAGGCGGTGGTTTCGTACTTAGGGAGGCATGAAACGTAACGATATGAACGAATTTTTTGAAAGTCATTAGGTTGATTTTTCTTCGAAATCTACCTAATAATAAAAATAATAATTGTGTTAAGACGCTAAAACGATTTTTAATACTGTATCCACCTTTTATTTATCTGCATGGTGAATTTCTTCTACCAGCATGTAGAAAAGCAAGAAAGTATTACCTACACTCAGCAACTACAGTGTTTAGCTGATAGGAATGTCGCAAGCTTATTCTGACTTGCCTAGGCTGGGTTTGACCTGAACCATCGGGCTTATAGAAACCTGCCTGCTTCCTAGCTATGACGCTGGCAACTTGCTTGCCTGGCGTTCAAGCGGGTTTGGGCAAGCTAAAATCGAGATTTGTACACCTCTGATTGTGTTTACTGGCAAATATTATGACTGTGAAAATTTATTTACATGTCGTCCTGAAATATTAACTATGTACTCCCACAACAAATTTTGTTATTCTCCTCCGTCCGACGATTCTTGGCTGTAGCCTGTATTGCATCACTATCTTGAGATCTTAATCCCCGTCATTTGTGATGTCTAATACATTGGAAATCCCCACTTTTTTAAAAATGATTTTGTGAGAGGTATGATATGAACTTTGAATTTCATATGAATCCCAATGATGTGTGCTTAACTAGCTGATTGTGGTTGCTCTTTTATTTTGTGCCAATCTCGTACAAGTTTTTTTATTCCTCTCTGCACTTTTTTCCATTTTGTTCTGCGAATGCCATTATTTGCAACCTAAAACTCACAGTATAATTCCTATATTTTCCCATTTTCTACTTGTATGGGTATAATACTCACGCAAGTAAGCAAGCAAGCAAGCATCTATAGTATACTGAACTGATGGCATTACTGAATTAGTTGTCACCCCAATCCCTTTCTATTGTGTCAATACATTCCTTAGGTATACCACTATCAAAGTTCATTGGTCAAATCACTTTGCTTAAAAAAAAAAAATAATAATAATAATAATAATAATAATAATAATAATAATAATTAAAAAATAAACAAATAAAAAGGCCGCCCTTTGCTTCAAGGAGTTGAGAAACCACTTTTTGAAGGATTTCTGCACGTTGTTACATTGGATCAAGATTGCCTGGCGTTCACAGCAACGAGCCTAAAATGACGGCTCAATATCAAGTGTTTTGAACAAGGTTTTGAGAAGTGAATAACTCCATATTAGTTGGCAGCTGAAAAGCCAGAGAAAATGCAGTGGCACACTGCCTGGAGTAAAACTCCTAACAGAAATGTTTGCATAAAACAGTTTGTATAAAACAGTTTTGCAAGCTAATCTAAATTAGTGCCATCTCAATTTAGCCTACAACTTAAAGAAAGTAATGATTCGGCCTAATTTCATTGTCATTGATATTTCTAAAATACCGCTACCAAAACATTTCTATAAAACTAATAAACTAACGCTCTTATATAGATTTTTTTTTTATTTACCTTCGAAACTCAAGCCTTTTATATAACCTTCTATACAGAAAACTGGTTCTGGTCAAAGGTCTTGGATGTAGTGTAATAACGCATCTTTGATTCAAATATAGCCTTTTAATCTTGCACAAGTCCTTGCTGAAGTTCTTATCCAAGGACTTTAATAGTGGAATATCATAAATATTATAACAGTATGCACACGGTAAAATTTCCCTTGCCCCCTGCAAGCTTGCATAGCTTGGACTCAGTTTACAACATCCTGGAAGATTGGGTTAAAAGATTTCCAAGTTAATGTTCTGGACGATCCAGAAGGTGGTGAAACCGACGATTCGGTTTTGTGAACGTGAGTCACAGCCGAGGAGAGCAGCAAGTGGGACTTCCATTCCTTCCATTTAGTGTTCCTGATGAAGGCCTAGTGGGTGGGCCGAAACGTCGAGTTTTAATAGGTTATGTGACATCCATTGTGAATTTTAAACTGTGTTGTGTTTTGAAGTTTTATCTTGCATACAATGGAAAAAGGACTATCTGCAATTTTGTGTACAAATATTATAATGGTCTGGAACTTAACACAGTGAAGTGAATGAATATTTTATTAATATGAGTTGATTAACACTTGGACTTCACTTACTAATCATTTGGTAGGATACGTTTCACAGGTCTTTCGCCTATATCTTCAACTACATGTCAACTGCGGGATAGGGCAGACCAGAAGGAACATGGATATCAGGGTGAATGAACATTTTAGGAACACTAGACTACAACAAATAGAAAAATCGGTGGTAGCTACACATCACTGGGAGAAGCATGAAATTAATAGGGATGCACAATTATTAAAGTCTGTAAAAGTTAATGTGCCACCTAAAGAACTCTGGATTTGGGAAAGGATTTACATGAAAAAATTCGAAAACAGACTCATGAATTTTTATATTCTGAGAGAAGACAACCAACCATTAAACCAACACCAGGGGAACAGGGAGAACCTACAAGCACACCCACAGTTGAAGATACAGGCGAATAGCCTGTGAAATGCATCCTACCAAATGACTGGTAAGTGAAGGCCAAGTGTGTTAATCAACTCATATTAATAAAATAGTGGAATATCAACTTTAAGTAACCTTGAATACACTGGCGAAGGATAAAGGTGCTCTAGATTGCAGTGTCAGCGTGACAGTTGTGCATCCTGAATCGTAAAGAGAAAAATATAAGATATTATGACGATTATGCAATAAATTTGTATGCACCATTTTTGGACTGAAAAAAGAAAGGGGGGAGGGGAAAAGTGCGACGATTATGTGGGGGTGACGATTACACAATGAAATACAGTATAAGCAAAAGGGGAGTGTATTTAAAAATGTCACCATGGTTGCAAAAGATTGCTAAGATCCTTGAAAGTTGCCCAGGCAATTTTGCCTAGCACATATTTATGAAGGCTGAACTTCTTCCAAGAACTAATAAAAATCTGGGGAATAGCTCCTACCACTAAACTCATTACATTGATGGAAGGCAATTATATTTTTTATTTATAAAAATGTACAGTAGATCATACATCTGCGTCTTTTCTGTATTTACTTCTTCAGGTTGTAGTTCATGGCTTTCGGACCTTATCCCACGGTACAATATAAATACACAAGATAATGAAGGTTTGAGGGTTTCATGTCAATTCTGATTTCTGCCTTCACTGAACCTCTTCATATAATACCTTGTTACCCTTTCCCTGATTGCACTGTATGATGAAGTTCACCACATGGTCAGGCTTCTACAACATATTCAAGGGTTTTAAAACTTTTTGTGGCAATGCTGTCTTAGAACATGGTTGGTACACTGCTGCTGGTACAATTATCTTTTTTTATAGCATTCCTCCATTCTTTATATTACATCCTTGTGTATCCAAACCATTTGTTTGCAGGAATGTATAGCTTGTACAATGTTAAACCTTTTCCCTTATGTACTTTCTTACTCCACTGTTCAAACAGTTTATGTTGAACCTTTCATATATTAATAAGATCTTGTTTACGATATATTTAATCAGTAATCAGATGATGTAACTGCACTTCGTATGCAGAATAAAATCAACTAGTATTCTTAAGACACTTGCAGTAGACAGTCATGTTGATAACTTGTGTTTGCTTGATGGATAAGAACCGATCAAAATACAGTGGAACCTCGTTAGCACGTTCCTCATTACTACGTTTTCCCGCATAGTACGTCGGTTTTTGGAAGTCCCGGACCCAATCTTAATAATTGCATGTTTAAATGTTTCTTAACACGTTTTGGTTTAACGCTTAGTACGTTTGTATTTGGCTCGCCAACCACACTTTGTCAAACATAAGCTTTGAACGCGCATCCGATTGTGTGATCTCTATGTCAGAATTCTTGTACTCTCTGGTGTCCAAGTCTCAATCTTTGCTCTATGGGACCAATCATCAGCCATTTTGAACCATTGCAGTTTGCTTCTCATTGGCCATTTGACTTGGCGCCGATTTTGCCGAGTCAGCTGTTAGGCCGCCATTTTATATCGTGATAATTTTGAAGTAGTGAAATATATTTTAAATTTCTTACGGTTCGTGTGGTGAGGAGAAGAAAATATTAGAATGTTTGAAGAAATGTATGCCAAAAAAGCAGATTGTGCTTCTCACGTCGGTATTGGATCGCATTTCATTAGCAAATTGTGGCTGTGAACATAACCGTGTACACGACTGTTTACAGAACTGGCACGTGTGAAATTTTGCACAATTACAACTTTTCGTGTTTGGTAATAGATTGTGGAGTGCAACTTGTTTCATGTGTGATTTTCAGAATAAAATAGATGCTTTCTTTGTGAATTACGTCTTGATTTATCATTAAATATGGCTCCCATACATTCCATCAATTTTTGAAAGTTTTTTTTTTCCAGATAAAATTGTTAGGCCTATGTATTCGCTTACATAATATAAATCTCTTGTAACAAATGGCTTGGCATTGAAGCACCTGTGTATCACTGTGGGTATTTCAGAGCCATTAGGATGCACTTTTGGGTGGTTCTGAGCAACTTAGAAAACATAGGCCTATCTACATATTCCCTACGATTTTTTTTAAATTTTCAGTAGTACGTTTTCCCGTTTAAGACGTCTATTTTTTTCAGTCCCTAGAAAAACGTCTTAACGAGGTTCCACTGTATTTAAGTTATATAAAGTTATCAAATTCACAAAGAGCACGGTAACAGAGCTGCTAGACGAGAACTTTCAATGTCTGAATGTAATGTGTGTAAGTGTTCCTCATCTGTTTATGCAAATGCTAACTACTGATTGTCATATGTGTGACACAATCAATATACAAATTAGTCACAGCCACTATACTGATACATAAGCTATCGATCATTAGCTGGCACATCATTTAATGTGCGTTTTTTCATTAACATGTTTTCCTCACATAAAGGATGCATCCTAGTTTTTGTTATAAAAATCTGGGGGAAAAGTTAATCTATTAGTGGGTAAATACAGTACTATTTAAGCTAACAGTCTATGGAAAAACAATTTTCTTCTTCTTTTCTTCAATGGTGTTCTCTAATTTACCGATCATATTTATAAACGGTTTAATTACACACTAAAATTCAGTTTGTGTTTAATTTTCTTCTGTTTTGATTTTCGCATTATCATCAACAAACAATTCAAATGTTGATATAAAACGTATAGAAAATTCAACTAAATTTAAAATCAAAACAACAACAGCTATGTAATAATTTTAACATTCTGTACAAGCTATCACACAATGTAAGAACACTAACCTCAACTATAACAGGGGAGAAGAGACAAGAATCATGGTTTGAAGATGCACAGTAGCAATATGATTTTATGGAGTGACTTCAAGCATCAGTCTTGAGAAGGTCATGATTCATGTCTTATCTCATCAGTTATATCAAAGTTTAATCTGCGAATGTACCGTATTTACCCGATTATAAGACGACCTATTTTGAAAAGGCTTCTGAGATTTTTTATTTTCCTGAATATAAGATGACTCCCTATTTTGAGAATTTTATTTTTAAGAAATTCTGACTACAAATGGTTTTATTTATATGAATTAAAAATAAATAAATAAAAGCAAATAGTTTACTTGGATTTTCACTTTCAGCACTTAGTCAGAGGCATCACTGTTTTCTTCTTCATCGTCATCACTGGCATCATCATCTTCAATTCTATCCCTATTGTCACCTTTTCCTTCCTGATTTTCCACCCATAAAATGTCATCTTCTGAGCCGTCCATGGCATTCGATATGCAGCATTTTTTGAATCCTTTCACTATGGATTCACTTGAGATCCTATTCCAGGCAGTAAGGATCCATTGTCCAAGCATGGGGATTGAGGGCTTCTTTAACTTCCTTCCTGGAGTGAGGGCATGGTGTCCTTGAAGAAATCACTGTAAAACTGTCGCAGATGATCTTTAAAAGGTTTATTCACAACAAGATCCATTACTTGAAGTTGTGAGGTCATGCCACCAGGAATTACTATGAAGTCTGTGTTGCCCTTTGATATCTCATTCTTCCTGGGTGAGGTGTCCCCTGAAACAATCCAACACCAACATTCCCCTCCTGTTAAGCAAATATCCTGGTCTTCTGTTCCAAACCACTTTCAACCAATCTAGCATTAGGTTGTTCATCATCCAACCCTTTTCTTGGCACCTGAAGATAAGTCCTGTAGGCAGTTTTTCTATGAAGAATAACATAAGGGGGCAGCTTCTACCATCTGCTAATGCACCCAGCATGACTGTTATTCTGGCCATTTCATTACCAGTGCTTCTGATAAGGACACTTTTAGCACCCTTCACGTCGATCGTAACATTTGACATCATATCAAAATAAACAGGTGTCTGATCAGCATTGCCCATATGGCCTACCAAATAGTCATGTTGTTTCCGCAAACAAATTACACGATGCTGAAATGCAATTAATTTCTAATCAAACGCTGTGGGTAGTCGCTGAGCTAGTGTTGTTCTGCGTCGTAGCGCCCTCTTCATCATCCTCACGCACCATTTCGTACTTGCTTTGAACTGCTGGCTGCTTGCTGTGGGGAAATTCCTTCTTATCTCCAGTGCCTTCATTCTGATAACTTCCCGAGTAATTGGGAAGCCTTCACTCTGTTTCTCCAGCACATACTGTACAACCTGTTGCTAGAGTTCATGAAGTCTTCCCTGCTTAGGTCCCCTGAAAGTTTTTCATGTAGAACTGGCATTCTTTAATTTATTTTTCATCTGACACCATTTATGAACATTTGCTTCTGAGATGCCGTATTTTCTTCCTGCCCCACAGTTGTTTGTGTTCTTGGCGTAATTAATGACCATTAACTTAAAGTTAGTGTCATAATGTCTGCGTAAACCAGATGGGAACTGTGAACTAGTGGTTCCTTGTTTCTCAACAGTCACAGAGCGTATGGTTTGGATCCATTCTTGATGGCTGTGGAAGCAAACTATACAAATTTCACTTTAACTTCAAAGGAGAACAAACCCTAATAATCAGCCGAGCATGTGACAATCACGTGGAGATTTACCTGCCGCAAATTTATATTGGTCACATCACTGTAACCATGCCATAACTACTAAAGTTTGATTTGGCTTAATCTGCGAATGTAAGATGACCCCGTATTTTTTAAACGAAGAATTTGGGAAAAAACCTCGTCTTATAATCGGGTAAATACGGTAAGATGACCACATATTTTTCAAGCGACGAATTTGGGGAAAAAATCTTGTCTTGTAGTTAGATAATAGGGTATACTGATATAGTAGTATGTTCTTTCAAAATTAGCCATGCTCAGTATCAATCTCTTCTTTGATTCAGGTGCTGTTGATAGACATGTATGTAGATTTCAAAAGTAATATGAGTAGCTTTTGAGTTGCTGAATTAATAAACACTCTTCTCTCTCTATACTTATTCAGGCAGATTCAAATGTATTAACATTCATCTTTAGTTTATTTCTAATATTCATCTTTAAATAGTTTAATATAAACTTTCTTCTCCAGCAAGAAGAGGATTTTACTGATTCCATATAACAGGTACTTTCGGACAACTAAAAATATAATTTTCAAACCTACCGCTTCCTATTTCATTATGACAACTGCAGAAATTCCAACATATGAAGTTTTGTCCATATATATATATATATATATACAGTGGAACCTCGTTACCACGTTTTCCCGCATAGTACGTCGATTTTTGGAAGTCCCGGTCCCAATCTTAATAATTACATGTTTAAATGTTTCTTTAACATGTTTTGGTTTCACGCTTAGTACGTTCGTATTAGGCTCGCCAACCACAAACCTTGTTTGCGCATCCGATCGGGTGTTCTCGATGCCAGAATTCTTGTACTCTCTGGTGTCCGAATCTCAACCTTTGCTCCAAGGGACCAAACATCAGCCATTTTGATTCTTTGCAGTTGCTTCTCATTGGTGAGTTTAACTTCGCGCGGATTTTCCAGCATCAGCTGTTAGCCGCCATTTTTATCGTGATAATTTTGTTGTGTTTTCTAGGTAGTGAAATATGTTTTAAATTTCGTACGGTACGCGTGTAGAGAAATATTAGAATCTTGAAGAAATGTAGGCCAAAAAAGCAGATCGTGCTTCTCATGTGGATATTGGATCGCATTTCATTAGCAATTTGTGGCTGTGGCTTTGTTTACCATGTTTGTCACGTGTGAAATTTTGCACAATAATTTACACTTCCACTTATATTATGTTTGTTAATAGACTGTGGAATCCGCAACTTGTTTCATGTGTGATCTTTCATAATAAAGTGGATGATTTTTGTGAATTTCGTCTGGTTTTTCATTAAACATGGCTCTCATACATTCCTTCAATTTCAGCAAGTTTTGTTTAACTTTTTTAAATCAAATTATTAGGCCTACATATTCATTTATGTAATATAAATATCTCGTAACTAATGGCCTGGCATAGAAGTCCCTGTGTGTCACTGTGGGTAATTCTGAGCCATTTGGATGCACTTTAGGCTGTATTGAGCAACTTAGAAAACATATCTAGATATTCCCTTCGATTTTTAAAATTTTCAGTAGTATGTTTTCCCGTTTAAGGCGTCTATTTTTTTCGGTCCCATAAAAAACGGGTTAACGAGGTTCCACTGTATATATATTTTAATCTGATAACCATAACTAAGTCAAGAACATCAATAATATGCTTATGAATACCCATACTTCACTATAAAGGTGTTTTACCTCAGAACATATGTTTCAAGACATTCGTCTCATTGTTAGCTGACTGAGATGAAGGTTTTGAAACTTCTGTTCTGAGGTATATCACCTTTCTAGTGAATTATGTGTGTTCAAAAGTAAATTATTGACATTTACTATCACTTCACTGGGTGATTCCCACTCACTAGTTACATAAGTCAGCAATGTCAAAAATCACAAATATTTGTTTCTATTAAGAACAAAATAGACATGAAGTTTCATGAAGTCAAATTTATAGCATTAAATAGTTAACAGTATAGTCCCTCTGGCAACTGATAAGATGTACTATAAATTTATTGAGGATGTTCAAGTTGTGAAACGACCAATTGTATTAAGTAATTCTTCTTTATAAGGAAAGGCATGGTAATGAGAGAAGCTCAAAGCCACGGTGTTTAACTTCTTCAATTCCACATACGTTGTATAGAGAACAACATATAGTCTGTGAAGCTAATGATACTGTCTTTAAGAATGCCAATTTCTCTGATGAGGTAATAGTCACCAGTAGCAACTACAGACTGGTCTATGCTTAATGTACAGCAATGATTTATGAACAAATTCTGACAAATGAAACCATTCCTTAGGCCCAAAACCATCCAAAAAGAACATTCCTAATCTAGCAGGATAACTACCTTCTATATGAAGCCAAGTGGATTCAAAGATGGTTTACATGAAGGCTTAATCTGACCTGTTCATCTACCTGTCTCCAAATTCACCTGACATGATTCTAATTGTAAATCTGAGAGCTAAAGTGAAAGGGATGCTATGCTTTAATTAGTTGAACTACTAGTTAGGGTAGCTGACAAATTATGGAGCAGAGTTCTAGATGTGTGGAAGAAAACGATCGCAAATGAAAATATATTTAATAATCTTATTAACTCCAAGCCAACCAGAATAAGAGCAGTTTTTGATGCAGGTGGCTTGCTATTATGTTTTGCTTTGTTATTTATTAATTTATTTACATTTACCATATATTTTATTTTTGGTATGCTTCTAGTTTTCTCAGGAAGTAAAACAATTATAACATTTTTTTTATACAAGCTAAGTCTATTGGTAGCCCACGAGAGATATGCATTAACATTTCTTAAGTTACCTTAGCAAGCAAACTCACATCCTATCACACAGAAAGTAGAGACCGTTAGCCTGCCTAACACACACCTTTTAAGGTTGACTGCATTGCACGTAGTTAATACTACTGTGTTAGATATTTTTAGTAAACTAATTTCATATAACAAAGACTTAATTAACTATATGTACCATGTCAATTGTATTCTAATTAGTTGTAGAACTATATGTGTATTTGTTCATTCCTTTTTTTACTCTTGCTCTGGTTGAGTGTTAGACAAAGCCTTTAGGCTTTAACTCTGCTAGATTAAATAAATTATTATTATTATTTCTACTACTACTACTTTGTGTCATTTGTAAATTCTCAGTGTTTAATAGTCCTGTTGCGAAAACTCAAAAACAAGGAAGCAGTCAATAAGAACAGATTTTCCCATTTGGAAATTACCAAATTCCTTGAACTTTTCTGATACATGAAAATATGTACTGGCACTAAACACATGGCAAAAGGCAAGATCAGTCACAAGTTTATAAGCATTCTGTTGATTATAACAATTAAATTAAGAAATAAATATAATAAAACTAAGAAGAATTAATATATAAGAAAAACAATATAACTAATAAAGTAACTATTATTTATGCTTTGATGACATGGACAGTCATGCTCTGTAATACTACTAGTTCAAGCATTTATTCTCTCTCATATTATACTATAAAGACATTATAAGCAACTAAGATGAGATTAGTCATTTTACAGAGAGTAAAATGAAATAAAAAAAAAAACTGAAATATAAGGAATTAAACCAGACACAGCTCAGTTAAAATGTACTAAAAGAGAAATAGTTGTCGTAATCAAAATATGCCATTTCTCATATAGAAATATTGCTCTTCCCACTACTGAAATTGTATTAATGCATAAAAAAATTATGGGTACATACAGGTTTGTGTACTGAGAAATAGGGGGAATTAATTTTTTTCTCTTAGCAATGAATTGTCCTGTAAACCTTGTAATTTGGCATGTTCTTTATTCGCTACTTCTACAATTGCATACTATTTTCAGAAGTAAACTGTTACAGTTACAGGTACAGGTGATTTTCGTTACAAAATAGCAGCCATGTTTCATGCACTGAAATGCCGTTTTTGTGATAATGTCCAAAGATGTTAATATTGAGCGATTCTTTTTTCTTTTGTAGATATCATATCAACATCATCACCTACAATCTTTGGTATATTTACAGTATAAGTATTAAAAAAAAAAAATGAAATACATGAAGAATAAGTTTTTTACATTTTCTTTAACATAATATATATTTATTTAAATAAACTAATAATGTTAAATCAATGACTGTAGATAGTGTTGTTCATACGATATTAACAAATAGATAGAAAAGAATCATTCAGAAATATTGATATTTGTGGAAATTATCATGGAAACGGCATTTCAGTGCATGAAACGTGGCTGCCGCTTTGTAACAATAACTACCCGTAACTGTAGTGCATTTATTAATTCTGAAAATAGTATGCAATTGTAGAACTAGTCAACAAAATACACACCAGTTCATGAGGATGTACAGCAATTCACTGCTGAGAAAAAACAGTGAATTTCAACTATTCCTCAATGCCCAAACCTATTTGTCACCTCTTAAAGTAAAAGGATGCCTGATTATTCTAAGCTGCCAACTATACTTTATGATCTACCTGTTTCATCTCCTCATGACTAAACTGTATTACAAACCCTACTTTGAACAATGTAATAAAGGAAAGCCTGAAAAGATGTAACATCTTGGAAGGCTGTGCATAGGCCCTTATTTTCAAATAGGAAACTGAGAAGACCAAATTTAAAATGGCATACATAACATTATTGACAAGTTCAAAAAGTTCCCCCTTCTAAAACCCAATGATAACTTCCTACAGTACAGATGTGTTCGAAAATAAGAGCCAACACTGTCCTTCTAAACCATCCATGAGAAAAGTAAATGACAAAACACAATTGTAAACTTTTACTATACTGACCAATTTTAATGGGGGGAAAAATTTGCTTTTTTGATTACCAAGATTCCTTCTGTATAAAATTAAATAAATTCAATGAAAATAAGAAGTAAACAAAATAGAAATCAAAAGGAAATTTTAAAAATATGTGTGTTAATTTTTAAAATGTGTGCTGTTATTTCTGGCTGTTAAATAAAAAGACACTTACCACTCCACTTTTGTCAACTATTTCTTGAATAATGCGGCCATTTTTCCCAATCACTTTCCCCACCAAGATTCGAGGAACTTGAATTGATTCTTCACTGTACTCTAACATGCTTCGGGCCTTTTTCACAGATTCAGACGTCTGAAGAAAAGAAAACAACATATTAATTAGATAATATATTCTTAAATGAAAATAAATGCAAGCAACTAATTGTTTAAAACCTACCTCCCCATAGATTTTGAAGGTGCAAGAATTTTCCTCTAGCTCAATGTTCGTGATTCCTTCTACTTTCCGAGCTTGTTGGATATTTGCTCCATGAGCACCAATTGCAAGTCCCATGAGATCTTCACGTACACTAAACTCGTCCGAATATCTACACAAAAACAGAAATGTCATTTGTAACAATGGACTACACTGAATCAAAGCTTAGTAAGTGCAACACACATGCATTTTATTTATAATGCCATCTTGGAAATTATTTTAATAACTACATTATCCATTAAATGGAATCTGCCAGAAGTGCTATTATTATTGAAAAGCGCTAACGTGAAATTATAAATGATTTAAAACTTTAATAATACATTCCTCCTAAAAATTTAACTTAATATTCATTTTATGTACACTTCATAAAATTAACTACTCATGTACTTTACAATAATCAGTAAACACATTTTCACTGAAATTCTGGGGGAAATTTCACAATGAGTTTTTCCTGCATTTTCAAAGGTAAAACTATCTATATAATATAATGAAGTAAAACTATCTATATAATATAATGAAAATAAAAAATGGGATACATAAAGATCCACCTTTGTACACAAAAATACAGAATATTAAACATTTTCATGTGCAAAATAGTTCTGGACGCATCTTATCTAATTGCTAAAAATTAAAAAACCTTTTGAAGATTTAGCTCATGATCTACTATACTGGAATCATGATATAATAAGATATTTATTATTGGTTTTACAGAATAGAATTGGGTCAAATACAAGAAACTTTTAAATAACTGTGAGCATAAAAGCCAAAGTAAATAAGGATTACTTATATTATATTGACCAAGAACATTCTTCACAGAGCTGATAAAAATGATGGCAGAATTAATTTTACATGTTCCCATTTAATTTGGACGTGTACCCTTTCCTGAAAGTTTGATGCAAATAAAGCATTTTCTCCAGTGATAAAATGCAACCTCCATGAACATAACATGGAAAAAGATACCATGAATTAGTTCCTGACACAAACCTGTTACTGCTTTTCAAAAGCATCACAGTAACGTATATCAGTGGTTCTCAAACTTTGTGGCAGGCTAAATGTTGATTGCCAATATATTTATATATTTTTCTTTAAATAAATGTAAAATTTATTAAAATATCTAACCCAAACTACAAGTATTGTAACACTGGGGACACACAGGCTTATAAATTTACATGCCCTTTATGCTCGTTTTGCAAGTGTAGTTTAGCTTTATTAAAAAGTGCTGAGATGTCATACAATGTGCCTCAACTACTGTCTGCATGTGCCTACTTTGCATCAGAAGTAATAGAGCTGTTCACAATGTGTTTGTGCAATCAGGTCTATCTCCACATGTTTCAATGCAGATTACTTTAATGAACATTGAGATATTGATTACTCAGGTAAAATTTAATCAATGTCATGATATATCCTGTGATCAGTCGAACACACGAAGTACTCAAATATGGAATGAAGTTCCCAATCATTTAAAAACCTGTTATTATATCAAGAAGTTGAGGATACAATGGGTAAAAAAATTACCATGTAATTCCCTCTTAATGTTTAATTAGGTGCATTCCACTTCCATCTTTTTTTCTTAATTTTCCTAATCATAACATCCACTATTGCAGTTGTCATGAATATCTTGCAATGTTGACGGAAATGACATATCCAACATTTTTTTTAGCTGAATGATTCTGCTTACACAATAAAGGAATTTTGTCCATTGTGAAGTTAACATTGTGGGCCATGGGTGCTGACAATTATTACACTAATGCTATCATCTCTTCTCTTTCAATTTTATGATAGAGTGTGTCTCTAGCCTTGTATGTTCAGATTCCAACACACCTAGCGAGCCTAAATACCACACGCTTAAAGCGCACACAAAATTATATGCCCGTATGTCCCTGGTGTAGAAGATTTAATAGAGGTTTCTATTAACGAACTGGAGCACTCTGCAAATAGTATTCTACAATGAATCATCTCCAAGAAGAGGCATGCAGTATCTGATCAACAACAAACAGTAAGAAGGCCAAATTGTCAAGAAGTACCGCGCCTCACCTTGCATTTGCTCTCACCCCTGCCTCATAGTTTGAGACACGCTGATATATAAAGTTTGAAGGCCTAAATTTGCTGAAATAAAAAGAAACGTCTGTTCAAGCGAGATTATTTTAGTTAGTTTACACACAGCAGCCCGTAAAAACAAGCCTTCAATAATTATTAATATCAACCCCCTATTAATTATTAAATTCTATATACACACACACTTCACACTTAGTCAAAGAAAACACCACAAAATTAGTAAAAGGTTATTATATAATACAACACACGATAAGACTACAGCAAAAACATTTAACCAACTACACATTGCACAGCAGGAAAATCTTACCCTCCAACATTCTGCAGCTTGGTGGATTCTAACTGTCGAGCTGCTTCTTCAGTGCGTTTCAACAGCAGCACCTTCTGACTTAGATTTCTAAAGTGCATCTCTTGAAGCATCGATGAACGCTTTTTAGAGTGTTCGCTCCTTGAGATCACATTGAGAACCCCTCGTTCAGCGACATACCGACAGATTGCTGCACCTATGGCTTTTTGAAATTCCTTATGAGCATTGTCCATTTTTGCACTGCAAGAAAGGAAATTTCAAAATAAAACTCAAACATAATATCTAAACACCAGTGTGAAATTAAAATTATAATTCCTTCTTCATAGTTCTAAGGATAATCCATTGTTTGCTCCAACCCATTCCAAAGCAAATATCTTATTAAGAAGGTACAAGAAACAGTCATGGATTATTCTCTCTTTTTTATCTTAACTGTAAATGGTTAACTTAATTCCAATCCAATTGGAGACTTGAAAGACCTCACATGCAAAGTATGAAGAATGATGAAAAACACACCGTGTCATTTTATTATTTCCAACCATCGAAAAAGGTTAATGCATATTTTACAATGACATGAAATCAACACAAAAGGATAACGAATAAGCAGTTTAGTCTCAGCCAGCAAGATAACATTTTTGACCATTAATTCTATGCCTTGATCCTATAAATATGAACACGCTCATTCCAACCCAACATTTCTGATGAAGGCCATGGAATTAAGATGATCGAAAGCTCAAAGCTCATAACAATGACATGGCTGGTTACCTGAGAAGCCATATAAGCAAAAATATACTGTATTAAAAAGTTAATTGCAAATGTTTAAACAAAATATCAACATATCTTCTGAACTATGGATATCAGTGTTATGAGGTGAAACTATTTTGAAAATTCCAGTGAACTACTATGCCACCAAGTTAAATCTGCACGGCGATAGGGGAAGTGTTTTAGCGCTAGTGTCGCTCTTCTACCACTATACGGAAGGGATGTAGGGGAAGCAATGGGTGGCGAATACCTAAACACGTGCGAAAGATCATAACGTGGTTGCCAGATTATTCATTTGGACAATGACTGTCGAAGGTGTCAGGTCATTTAAAAACACAGCAATTCTCAGCGCCCCTCTTCCAGCCAAATAACCCAACACAGTGGACAGGAAGTGGCAGCGTGGCGGCAGGGGGTGTTCCTTCAACAGATCATTTCTACGCATTTTCCCCAGTAGGGACATGGTTGCCAGATTATTCATTTCGAGAATGACTGCCGAAGGTGTCAGGTCATTTAAAAACACAGTAATTCTCAGCACCCCTCTTGTAGACAAATGACTTAACTCAGTGAATAGGAAGTGGCAACGTCAAAGGAGGGAGATAGAGACGGAAGGCACATTCCTAACATATTTTCTGAATGCAGAGATAACTTGGTGGCGTAGTAATCAATTGTACATTGTATATAAGGGTCACTGCCAGGGTATCTTACTCTTAAAAATACAAATTATTTTTGTTTCAAACCCATGAAGTGCTATGTTCAAGATAACAAATTAGTAACCCTGGCCTTCGATAATTTTGCAGTCATTATGATAATTTTTTTTTAATGGAAAATGGCCTGCTTATTTTAAAAATGACAATTTTTTCATAACATGTACAGATTTCTTTGTAATTTGACATTCTATTGATTATGCTGGTATACTGCAGTGATAATGAAACAATAAAAAAACATTAATAATATGACTGGCATTAATTTATGTTATAGATGAACCAAAAAAAGTCTCAAAGCAGTTTTATTGTATAACAGAAGCAAATTTCCCTCAATTCCAGTTGTACATTCTTGTGTTATGAAAGAAACATATGACAATCTTAAATCCACTTCAGAAGAAAATAAAATACCCATAACATCATGGCTACTGTGTGATGGTCTAAAAGTTGTGGTATTTCACTTGCCTAGTAAGAGAGTTGTACAGTTCCTTTTGCTTTTTGGGTGAATGGAAACAGTAGATGTAAGGGACAAACACTGTAGGAATGGCCTAGGAGTTTAACGCCGTGAGCAAAAATGTAATGCGTGCTGTCTAATTGACCCTAAGATGATATTGCCTGCACTTCATTTTAATCCTGGATTCATGAAGTAATTTTTCAAAGCATGGACAGAAATGGTATATGCTTCAAGTATTTGATGGATCTCAGATCAGGTAGCTAACGAAGGATACTGACTTCATAATGCAAAAAGCAGGACCGATAGTTAAAGTGGCTATGGCAGACTTTATTATTATTATTATTATTATTATTATTATTATTTAAAACAGCCTCCAAACGGAGGTAGCCCAGATGGACTCAGTATACTTAAAAATATTTAATAATAATACACACTGAAGTAAGCAATTAGAGTTAACAAATTAAAGCAGAAAGTAACAATAAAATAAAGTAACAGTAAAAAGTAAAAATAAAATGTTAATTCATATGAAACTTATGTGATTATGGAGAATTTGACAAGATTTCTTAAGCACTGTGGTCAAAATGTCATCTCTTAATGTTGGAGGGACTCCATACTTTTTCCGAAAATCTCCAAAAAAATTTTGGAATAGCTCCACGTGCTCCAATTAAGAGGCCAACAATTCTACTTGAAGTAATAGGTCATAAAGGATGTCTTATAGCAACCACTTTAATACTAACATACTCTCTTTATTGGATAGAATTAACAAATGAAATAACTGCATTTAATTAAAAATCTTATGTGAAACTCACATAACTTCTTCTGCCCAAATAAAGTTTGCCTCTTAGTATGATATATTAAATATAAAAATGGAATGATTGAGGTGGTAATTTAGGGAGGTGCCAAAATTATTTCCTGCCTAGGGCGCCAAAATACTTAGAGCTGGCCCTGCAGGAAAGTCATACCTTCAGCACAAGTACCCTGAGCCTGACAAAGAATCTAGACACTTTTGAGCTGCTGAAGGAAAAGACATTTTGTATTTTGGTTCATTGAAAATTTAACCCTGAATCAACAACTACAATGAGGTTCAAAAAAGTAAAATAGAGTTTTCCAAACTCAGTCTTCTTTTTTTGGTACTAGGCTTATGTCCATAGCTTTAGCCTCCATGTAAATTAGTGCGATCTCCAAGGTACTTAAACCTTCATTACGTGTACTTTTTTTTTGCTTTTTTCCTCTGCCCTAGAGGTGTTTACGCAGTTCGTCTACCACGAACAGTGAAAGATAATATGGAATGTCAGACTCTACTGTGACAAAAATGCCATCATTATTTACTATATGTATTACATTAAGTGATACCTCGACTAGAAGAACAATAAATTTCGAGAAAAAACTGTAACAGTTTGAACTTTTGCTGTAAACAAAACATTAATACACTAAATTTCAATGTGTAATAGACTTCAGGTAGGCTTGAAATTACGCCGATTTATTCTCTTCAGCCATGCTTTGAATCTGCTTGGTGATCTATCTCAAATTGGAAACTTACGAACACTTATTTCTAAATCTTCATTTATGGTGTTTGAGCACCCAAAAAAGCAACATCTAGGATTTTCGACAGATTGGCACACAAACTTACACATACAATAATGAGACACAAGTTGCTTGGCCAAACAAAAATTGATTACTGCAGTCAATGGCGGGCAGCTAGGGAGGTGTGATGTCACTCCACTGGAAGCCGCATCAGTTATTCTTAGAATTTGCAAGAACGAAACTTCACAGAAACATGATTCTGCTGTATTTTACCAAACAAAATCTTTATTCTGAGAGTGAGTCACTTGATTTTAAATTAACAGGGCCTTTGAAAAGATTGCAAATAATAAAGCTTCTTGAAAATACAGTTCTAAGTTATTATTTTTATGTCAAAGTTTAACACACTGTTTATGACATTCTTGTGATACTATACCTTGGAATAGAAAGATAGCTTGCTTAAGTATTATAGAATAAATTTAAAAAAAAATCAGATAATAAAAGCATGAAGAACAAATTACTTCATTAAAAAACTGAGGTTTAAGGGTTGTTCCACATATGACATTAATCAATAATCGGAACAACAACAGTCCTTTAAAGAATGGCAACTTTATATTACTAACATACAGTTGTCACATGCAATTAGCATAGAATAGTATTGTTAACAAAAACAAATTACAGCCTAAAACCATCTATGAGTGTACAAAGTGAGAATACGAAATACTTTGGCTGATTAGGTGTGACTGACAGTGTGGCAGGCAGATAGGAAAGCTGAAAACTGCAGAAACGTTCTTTCCCTCCAAAATGGCAATTAGGAATAAATAAATAAATAAAGTTACAGAATAATAAAAGAAGCACAATCAATTATAATTTTATTTTAAAAGGCATATAGGCTATCAGATGTTTCAGACAACCTGTTTTATTTCAAAAGGTAGAAACTTAGGAGTCAGGACGTATTATTTTACATGACTGTTGCCCAGAGGATTTAATCAATGGGTCAATACATTTGCAATGGGTGTGACATTTACATGTTAAAAATAACTTTACAAATTACAACTGTTTAGAAACCCAAGTAAAATGTATCAGAGGATTGATTACTTGTCGTATCTGGTATTTAAAAAAAAATTAAAACTTTGTACATAAACTGCACTGCAACTTCACTTATAATTCAATGCCAACCAAAACTACAAAACTAGACTTACTATTCACGTAGATCTTCAGGTACTTCAATCTCGAATTTGTAGAAGGTGGTTTTATCTATGGGAGCATTAGGGTTCTTGGGCCGCAACCTTTCACTCGCCACAATTTCTGTGTATGTATTTTCCCATCCTAAGTACTCGACCACATGGAAATCACCTTTAATCATCTGAAAATAGAGAAATGCATTTTTGCTTATTGGTGAACTTGGTCAGGAAGACAGCATAATTATTAATAGCGTCTGGAGATGTGCTGAATGCAAACACACCAGTGATGAAAACATGTTAGGATGTAGAAGACACATAAGTCATACTTGAAAGTATGCAACACCAAGAAGATTAAAGTAGGCATGGTTTAGTTTTAAAGAAAAATGAAAGATCAATGTTTATTTACACATTCAAACCTGGAAAGTTTAGCTATTTAAGAAGCAGACATTAGTAACATTTTTATAACTTATGCAAACATTTGTAGTTTTAATGGCGGCATAAACTTTGCCAGCATAAATAGATAATGAAACAATAAAATAAAAAAGGATTTAAATCAAGTTAAATAACTCTTTCGGCTGACAATATTCCCTAAATTACCATGTGATGGCACAAAAAATCTACAAAAGGCAACTAAATCTTTCATACAATTTTCAACTGAAAAGATTCCATACAATCACGCCATTAAGCTTGGTGACAAAACTTTATGTATATATAGGGCATTGGCATTAGAAACACTGTTGTGGTTATTATATGTATTAGCACTCTAGCCTATCTTGATATAGGCTCAATATTCATACTCACTTTTATTACTTTGTTCTCAATTAATTATGCAATTAAATGGTAAGCATTAAATCACACATAATTATTATAAAGAAGAAACCAGCAGACAATATTACAAGTTGTTCTGATATTGGTCACTTCTAAACTGGGCCTTTTTTGACATAGAACAAAAGACACGTTAAGAACTGAAAAGGAGCTTTCACAAATCGAACTTGCAATCAGAAATGTACCAGAAAACTATAAACTAGAGGAAAGGTAGTTTTTTTAAGAACAATGAATTATTTTTCCTGTATTTATCTATACCCAGTCTTACCATAAATACTGTTACAAACTTTTGACAGAGGGTGTACATCCGGTTTTGAAGATAATAAACCACCCTTATAGAGGAGGACCAAGGGTGTCATTGTGTGTTGAGCATCAGAAGAGAAAGTGTGATTTGCAAAGTTTTTCTAATGGAGTGGGGTGATTATGAAAATCGTGTAGCAGTAATAGCATTGCATTAAGTGGGAAAATCGGCTTCTGAGATTTTCACAACCCTTAAAAAACTGAAAATCAGCAGGATGTTTTTTACCGGACTGTCAAAAGGTTCACTGAGACTGGGACCACCGAAGATCGCCCGCGGCGAGGTCGCCCACGCACCGTGAGGAGCAGGAAGATGGTCCATGCAGTGGCGGCTCGTATCAGGAGGAATCCTGTCCGGAGGCAATCAGTGATGGCTCGTGAGATGAACATTTCCAAAATGTCAATGTCGCGGATACTAAGAAGTGACCTGGGGGTGAGAGCTTACAGGCGAAGTACAGGTCACTTCCTCACTCCGCAGCTGAAGCGACAGAGGGAGCTGAAATGTAAGCGCCTTCTTCAGCGCTACGCCGATAATGGGCACAGGAGAATTCTTTTCACAGACGAAAATATATTCAACATTGAGGAGTCCTACAACCGCCAGAATGACAGGGTGTATGCTACAAGTTCTCGAGAAGCTCGTGAGAAAGTTTCGAAGCTAATCAGGGGTCATCATCCATCGTCAGTGATGGTTTGGTGGGGTGTGGCGTATGACGGTGCTACCAAGCTCCATTTCTGCAAGAAAGGAGTGAAAACCTCCGCCAAAGTCTACGAGACCACCGTGTTGGAGCCAATCGTAAAGCCCTTGTCTAACACTTTATTCCAGAACCTGCACTGGAGCTTCCAGCAGGATTCAGCACCAGCCCACAAGGCGAAGTCCACGCAGAGGTGGCTGAGGGACAATCTGCCAGACTTCATTTCCACAAGTGATTGGCCTTCTAGCAGTCCAGATCTCAACCCATTGAACTACCAGTTGTGGGCAGAGTTAGAGCAAAAGGTGTGCAAGAAAAGACACGCCAATATTGGCAGTTTGAAACGGGCTTTGGTGAAAGCAGTGGCGGATTTCCCATTAGAGAGGCTTCGTAGAGCTATTGATGAATGACCACAAAGATTAAGAGACTGTGTCAAAGCCAAGGGCGGCCATTTTGAAAACTGATTAGTGCTTTCTGTTCAGAATAAATGTAAGTAATCCATGCTATAAGGAGAATAAAATATATTGAAAACTGTAGGAGTATTTCATCAAAAAGTTTGTAACAGTATTTATGGTAAGACTAGGTACAATCCATGTTTCATACATATGTATGTTTATAGGTATATATACCTGTACATATATAATATATATAGGGGGTGGGTCTCTGTTACCACAGCATTGTGCGTCCTCAGGTTGCGGATAGAGGATACGGCCTCCAGATATGGAGATGCACTATCGCCTTTACTTTTAATTACCCTTACTATATCCGGTGACGAGTACAGGTTATGAAGCTCTTCATTATGCAGTTTTCTCCAGTCCCCGTTTTCATCTCTCTTAGGCCCAAATATTTTCCTAAACACCCTGTTTTCGAATACCCTCAGATTTATTCTTCCCGAAGAGTAAGTGACCATGTCTCACATCCATATAATACAACCAGCAGAATAATTGTGTTATAAATTTTTATTTTTAGATTTCTGGACAGAAGACTAGATAAGAGTTTCTGAACTGCATAAAAGCAGGCATTTCCTGGTTTGAGTCTACATTTAACTTCTGTCTTAATATTACTTGTGTTTGTAATTATTGCTCCCAGATAGGCCTATTTGTATATTTATCCACTTGTTTCAATACTTTACCGGCTATTCTAATATTGTGTAGCACATTATTTTGACATTTCATGACCATATATTTAGTTTTTACTACCCGCGCGCGATTTCTTGAGCGCTCGGCTCCCTAGTCCTCATTCGGTAGGTTTCGTTCAATTTCGTAGGTTAAGTTGACAACATTGAAACACGAAGTACGCTATACACCCTGACATCTAGTGGCTTCAATACTAAGCTTTCATTCTGTCTCAGGATTCTTATTTATTTATTGACATTATCTTTTCTGACGCATCGAGTTATGGAGAATAATACAATCTTTCGAACTGCTGATTTCACAAACACTTCATTGTACATCCAACACTTTCCTCACCTCTTTAAGAATTCCGTATGTGCTAATTTCTGACGATCCCGTGAACTCTGATGTCAATTTCATGGACTGAAAGTTGAGCGAACTTTTCACAATTTGTATTAAATACGTTTAAAATTAGGCCTATAGCTTTCTCCACTTGTAGATGCCTTACCTCTCTTACGTTTTAAAACACGAAATGGTGAAGCATGTTCTGCTAAGACTCTTCTTTATGCTTAAAATTAGTCATCCAGTGTAAAAATATTGAGCCTATATTATGCATAATATTCTTATTTGATGACTTATTTGATAACCAAAGGCTTATGACGTGTAATTAATTGTTACGCAATACCGTCACCACGTTATATTATTGGACTGCATTAAAATCGTTGTATATTAAAGTCACTACATAAAATACCATACGCGCGATTCTGCTGAAACGTTATTTCTTTAGTTGACAACACTGCAGAAAGACTGGCGGAATTGTTCCCCCGACCCTCACTTCCCCGTAAATCCAGCGCTCAAGATATGGCGCGCGGGTAGTACTTCCTCTGCCCGTACCATAGGTACTATAGCTAGAGGAAGTATTGTTTTCGACCCCAAAATTCGAAGTTGAGTTTTTAGCATATATACACGTTTCAAGGCCCCCTGAAACATGTCTGTGTGTGTGTCTGTCTGTCTGTCTGTGTGGAAGTTTGTGAACAGGCTAGCTCCGAAACGGAGAATCATATGAAAACAAAATTTCGTATTTGGGTCAGGTACCTTCTGAAGATGTGATTCGAAGATTGGCGACAAATTTCCCTTATTTTTAAGGGGACTTTACATGAAGAAATTTTCGTTTTTCGCGATTTTCTCGAAAACGGCTCTAACGATTTTCTTTAAATTTTGCGCATGGATTGCTTGTACCAAGAGCTAAAACTTTTATTTGAAACATTTTTTCGAACAAATTCTCTGAAGGGTAGTTATAAGCAATCCACTGTGAATACGTGCTTTTTTCAATACGGCTTCTTGTAAATCATACGAAAACAAAATTTTGTATTTGGGTTAGGTACCTTCTGAGGCTGTGAAGATTGGCGACAACCTTCTCTTATATTTAAGGGGACTTTACATGAAGAATATTTTGTTTTTTGCTATTTTCTCATAAACGGCTCTAACAATTTCCTTTAAATTTTGTACATGGATTGCTTATACCATTTCAAAAACATTCTCTGAAGGGTGGTTGTAACCTACCAACTTGCCTGGTGAACAACTCAATACGCGGACATTTAAGGCATTTTATTCTATATAAGCACGTGAAGTGAGAAAAATGTACTGTTGGCCCTGCTTACAGTAAAGAAATATCTGAGGGGAATATTTGATAAATTTCGGAAATTATTCTTAACAGCAGAAAGTTCAATAAACGTTTGCAGTCACTTGTTTTTTTTTCCCCCATAGCCTGCGTTTTTAGTCGCAACATTCAAAGAAGGGGCTATAAGATATTTATAGCATAATTAGCGTAAATGCTGCAAACTTTTATTTGGGCAGAGGAAGTTATGTGACTTTCACATCAGATTTTTTCTGTATTAATTTCCAATTCAAGATTCCAGCAGGTTTCTGCACTTCTCTCAATTGTGTCTATAATGTCATCCCCCAACAAACAAACGTCATCTGCATAAACTATAATCGGGTGACTGCCATTTAATTCTAGGCCTACCTTGTTTTCCTGAACTTTCCTAATGGCATATTCTAAAGCGAAATTAAAATGTAAAGATGATAGAGCATCTCCTTGCTTCAAGTCACATTTAATGGTAAACCTATCTGATATGTTTTCCTACCTTGACTCTGCTATAGGTTTCATTTAGATACATTTTGATTAGTCTAACTTCTTTGGTATCCCAAACTCAATGAGGATATTGTACAATTTGTCTCCGGTAACTGAATCATATGCTTTTTTAAAATCTATGTATAGCTGGTGGACAGACTTATTATATTCCCACTTTTTCTCTAAGATTTGGAAAATACAAAATATTTTATCAATGGTTGATCTGTTTTGCCTAAATCCACATTGGTAATCTCCAATGAATTCGTCTGCATATGGGATTAATCTTGACAGAAGTATATTGGACAAAATTTTGTATGATGTTGATAAGAGAGAAATTCCTCGATAGTTATTACATTCGGCCCTATCTCCCTTTTTATGGATCAGTGTAATAATAGATTGTATCCATTCCTTTGGCAATTCTTCCTTTCTCCAAACCTTAAGAATAAGTTTTTGGATCTCTGAGATTAATCTATCCCCCCCTGCCTTAATTAATTCTGCTGGAATTTGGTCAATGCCAGGAGATTTGTGTGTTTGGACATATCCATGTACATTTAATAGTTTATTAAAGAAATTTTTCCACCTGTTCAAAATATTATTTGGAGCAGCGAGTATAGTGCCATCATTGTGCTTATTTATGTTTATTCTAGGTTGAAAACCTTTCTTGAACTCGTTTATTCCCTTGTAGAGATCTCTAACATTTTTGTCTTTACTATTTAACTCTAATTCATTTACTTTGTCTTTGAGATAGTTTATTTTCTTTGTTCTAAAGGTTCTATAGCAGTGGAAGTCAACTGCGTCTTGTGATGACGTTTGTGGAGAAAGTGCATGTGAATCCCTTGTGTGTGACGTCAGCAAAAGCACACGGTAGTCGGGGTATTTAGAGTACACTTAGAGCTAGGTACTAGAGGACCGAATCACTTTAGCTCTGTGGGTAGAACAACTTTTGGTTGGAAATACGGAGCATTTTTCAAAGTTGACGCAAGTACGCGATCCTGATATTGTTCTCTCTGCACAATATGTGTTAGTTCTGCAAAACCTTTTTCTTCAGTTCGAGTCGAAGTTTCAGGATGTGGAAGACCTTTCTCCAATGTTTAAACGTTTTGCTACCCTGTATTCAGTTAATGTCAACGACATTCCTTGCCGGTATCAGAACAGCTAAATTTACAGTGTGACGATCTGTTAAAGGACAAATACGAACGTAAAGTGGACTTGGGTGACTTTTACAGAAATTTCTCTGAAACCAGATTCCCGAGACTTTATGCACTTGCTGCCCGAATGTTATGTGCATATGTAGCCTAACAGTTTTTTTTTTTTTTCACTAATGAAATGTGCAAAGCTTAAATCAAGAAGTACGTTGTTAGATCACAATCTAACATGTAGTCTTCGATTAAATATTGCTCAAACATTGTCCCAACATTATAAACTTGATAAAGAAAAGACAGACAGGAAAGTCAGAAAATTGTTACTGTAATCTTGTATCAGACGAGAAGGCATGGTGATTAATTCAGTTAGTTTTCAAAATTATTTTTATTGCAGTGAATTATGTTAATTCAAATGATAGTGATGTTTATTTCTATCAAAGAAAATAGATTTTGTTTAAAGGCAATTGTTCTCAGAAAAATTATTTATAATATGTCAAACTACTGTACTGTAATTAATTGATAAACTATCAAGAAAATCAATTCTTGTTTCATTAACTCGAAAACACGTATAACACATGTTCTAATCCCTTAAATTTCCGCTGCCCGCAATACTAATACCCCTTTCTTCCCCCCTGTTCAATGATGCCACCATTTCACATACTCCTTGCAGAGGTATAGCGTGAGAAGTCAGAGCAGAAAGCAGTGACGTCACAGAGCAACCTTCTGTCCTCCCCTGTTCTAGAGGTTCAAAATTTTGCCTAGTCCCTTTGTTTAATGCAAGTTTCTCCCGAACAGCCGCAACTACCAGATAATGATCTGTATCGCAGTCAGCACCACTAAAAGTTCGAAAATCAATTATACTAAACTGCCTCATTGCATCTCTTAGCACATAGTCGATTTGATTACAAGTGTTTTCATCTGGCAAGGTTATGATAAGCCAAAAACTGGCCATATGTTCATTCTATTTACTCATAGAAACTGTCCTTGTCATCATCGTCTTTATCCTCTGTTGTTGCATGGATATTCATAACTACGATGTCACACCACCATCCTCTTAGAATAACATAAGAAAGCCTATCATTAATAAACTCTACTTTCTTAATGGCTGAATTGATTCTCCTATGTAAGAAGAACCCGGTCCCTAATTGATGGTTATCATTCCCTTTCCCATAGAAAAAGGTATATGCACCTGTCTGTATTGAGCCTTCACCCTCACAACTAACTTCCTGTACTGCTGCTACATCTGAACTGTATTTCTTAAATTCTCTATTTACCGATTTAAGCGCCCCAGGCCTGTACAAACTCCTAACATTCCACGTTCCAAATCTATAATTCCTACGATTTTTAGACTCCCTCAGTGTAGTCCCTAGCCGGAGATCTGAACAAGGGACTATTTTACTTCCAGATAATTTTACACTGACAAGATCCATAAATCAGGTAAGCATTTCTTCATTTTTTTTAGTGTGAGAGGTTGTTAACCTCACGCCAAACCCCCAAGCTGGAGGACCACATCATGTTGTTGAACATCTTAAGAAAAACTATAGGGGTTGCTCACAGTATAGCTAGGAGTTGCTTGCAATATGGTATGCAAATGTTCAATTCCATGAACACAAGAAGTGTAGACCTTATAATGAGCAAGAAAGAAGTTCTATGTACTTGTACTCACTGGAAGAAAAAAAGAGTGGGGGGGGGGGGGGGGTCAATGATGTTGATATACTATGGTGAGAATGATTTCTAAAGGCTCGTGTCCACATGAGAGCTGAGAGTGCGAGAAACTCTCGACATTACTCTCAGAACCGTGCCCACTTGAAACAAATATTGCGCGAGTTTTCGTCTTGCATTTATAGACAAGATGGACGCACAACAATGTGTTATTCGTTATTAATATTAATGTAAGCATTTTATGAGGGCTTGCTGAATGCTTTTAAGTGAATCCATTCATTTAATTATTACGCGTTTAGAAGAATTTGACAATCTAATATAGTCAGGATATCATCAGAACATCATGAAGTATTAGTGAATTCGATAGGCCCACAAAATAACTAAAAAGACAATAAAATGTGATATGAGAATCTCGTTAAATATAAACTAATTGTGACTCTGTGCTTTTCCGGTATCAAGCAGGTGATTTTTAATTTATACCATGTCAAATCGAGTGGAGTGATCCTATCAAACTGTGAGTCTAAACTCTGTGCATCTATATGGACGGATAGGTCTACTATTTAACCTCTGCGTCCACAAAAACCAAGAGCCAACAAATGTTCCTTGTTGACTGGTTCTTTACCACTAGAGCAAAAGCATTTTGTGCGTCACTGTTACATGTCTCTATTTTTATATGCAATAAACTCATGCACGTCATCTTGGTCCCCTCAAAATAGTACAAAGTCAATCACCAAGAGTGATTAGGCTACAGGCGCCATGTTTCTAAACTTCAATTTGGAAATACCCAACGTAACAGGATGTGTAATTATATGTACTCTGCACTAATATTGTGTTCGTTTATATGAATAGTTAACGACGGGGTTGTACTGCAACTTAGGCCCATGACAATTGCCGCTGTTCTGGAATTTTGTCCCGCAGGAGATCCCTACATGCCTCTAATCTATAGACATGAGGGTTACTGCACCCGTCACAGCCTTCTTCGCCTCAGAATATTCTGTAGAGGAATCGAAGATCGCCCATAGTGAACCATGGAGATTATCAGTTTTTCATTATGTTTCATAAATGAATGTAATGTAAAAATTTTATTATTGTTCAGTTATTCCCTTATAAACTCACTACATTTTTTCATGATGAACATATGAACATTAAACATTATCATTGAATGTTATTCGATTCAGATGTCGATTTTAGAAAATATAAATAAATATTGAAGGCAAATTAAATAACTTTATCATATGGCTTGGTGGGCATAACATACACATTATCCACTCTCATGAGAACTCTCAGCTATACGAAACAGATTCGTATAGTGCGAGCTGCTCTCAGAATTGATTGCAAAGGCGTGTCCACCTGCGAGTTGACTCTCTGAATACTACTCTCCACTACCTCTTAGACGCGTGTCCACATACCAAAATGCAACTCTCGAGAGTTTCTTGCACTCCCAGTTCTCATGTGGACTGGATCCTTAAGGACGTAAACTTACATGCCAGGCTGCTGATAAGGGTCACCAGGAAGATAAAATTTGGTACTACAGTCAGGGACATTTGAATTTTCCATACTCTGCTCCAATACTGAAGATTGTGTCTATTGGTAACATGCCATAAATATGATATACAGTATGAAATAAACTTAATGCCAAACACAATATTCTTGAGAATATTATAGGAGAAAAATTCCTCTGCCACTGGGATTTGAACCCAGGACCTTTGGCTATACGTGCCACTGCTCTACCAACTGAGCTAAGCCAGAGTTACTTCACAGAGCCAAATGGAACCTCTCTCCTATGACAATAGTCTGTGGTTCATGAATGTATATATATCCACAATATTCTTGTCTTGTCATGGGTTTGTAGAATTTATTTTTAATTTCTTCGTTGCATTATATGTTAAGTGAAAAGTCAGGATCCTAGCGCAGACAACCATTGGCACTGGTTTCAGTTCAATTGCAAGTACCTGGCTCAGAATTTTCAACTAGGATTTTTCACACACTACTGAAACAAATCCTGATAATCTTCAAGGGACCATATATATATCAGCGGCAGTGAAAAGGTTAAGGTCTAACTTGTGGCCTGACCCTGAGTTGATTTGTTAGGACAGAAGAACCTGATGGGGTGCTATATACACCCAGCAATGTGTGGCGCCCAGCAAAGTCCCAAGTCATCTTTCACTGATCACAAGTGGTTCCTAACTACTGGGTGACATGGATACTGTCTGAATCTGGTGTTTTCTTAGTATCCTCTCTAGCTTCCTGGAATGGGTTCCCAAGTATGGTGGGTAAGCAGTCCTAGTCTTCTCTGTAGACATTATAATCCAAGGGAAACTGAACGGAACATCAGGAGACAGAGTCATCATGTAGAAGTCCGATGAGCCTGAAATATAGAGATGACTAGGACTGCCTACCTGCCATACTTTGGAACCTTTTCCAGGAAGCCAGAGAGAATATACTAAGGAAACACCAGATCCGGACAGTATCCATGCCACCAAGCAAAATTAAGAACATCCTGTAATTACTGAAATGACTTGGGACTCCCATGTGAATGCAGTAAAGCCTACATCAGTCAGATTTCAAGTACAGTAGAGCAGAGCTGTAAAGAGCATGAAAGATCCATCAGGCTCTTCTATCCAGACAAATCAGCAGTTACTAACCACACCATCAACACAGGACCAGGTTAAAGGTTAGACTTCAAGGACACTACAGTTCTTGCCAAGACACATGCTACTGGAACCAGCTGATTAGTGAATATCTATATATAGAAATAAAATTAGAAGAAGCCAACTTTAACAAAGATGGGAGTTTCATCATCAACCAGGCCTGGAATAAATGCATCCAGGACCTGAAGGTCAGTAGAGGCATGTTGGTCCTGGAAATGATTGGAAATAGAATAACTGTTCCCTGATTGGTTGGCTCCGCTCAGCACAGGTGGTACAGTATATATTTCCCAGGGTGCAACAAACAATGCTTCAAAATCCCTGAGGATGGAAGCAGCTTCAGCCTCTGAAACATCGGACAATGACAAACTTCTCATCTGGCTCAAACGCAAGAAGTATTTCTACTTATCTTAAAATCTTATCTGGTCATGTTATTTAAAAGAAAAGCTACGATATTAGGACTCTCAGGACCACGACTGCATGTCACTAGTGAACAAATATAAACTAGTGATGTCTCTTCTGTTCATTTCAATTATCAAAATCAAGCTTGTATGTTCTCGCCTCTTCTAGGAGAATTTTGCAACCATTCAATGTTTTATCATGGCATCACAAGTTAACACATGTGGTAGCTGCAAACACCAAACGAAAACCAACAGCAAAGCAGTCCATTCGCCACAAACTGATCCTATCCAGTAATTGGTTCAAAAGAAGTGATGAATTCTTTGTTTGTTAATTTGCAACGTTGACAACTTAAAGGCTATCAATGCAACATTTTACAGGCACCCCTATAGGGCCTCTAGACAAGGCACTTCCCAACTTGCGAATGAGATTGCAGAGGGACTTTTCTCACTTCAAACGCTCATGTCAAGGCACACTTTCATAGAAAGTATGCAAATAAATAGACAAAGCACTTGTGTAGTTTTGTAATTCATGAAACTGGATCATCATGTATTCATGTATTTCAATAATTAAGATTAGTGTTATAGTAGCTCAAGTGTACCTTCTTTGCTTATATGTTTTACACAAAGATGTCAACACATAAATTATGATGTCAAGATGTTCTGTGAAATAATATCTTCAGAAATTGAAGTTCTGAAAGATGCATTTTTAAGGTGGAACCAAAACAGTAAAATGGTAAAAAAGTGAAGTGTCCTTCCACACATAATTCCTATTCTCTCTCCATGTTATTCAATAGTCTACCTCACTTCTGTTTTATGACTGCAGTTGAACAACCTGGATTTGTATTCAGATTTAAAAGGGGATTCAGATGATGAAGTAGGTGTATTTTTCCCTTTTGGTGCCACTTGCCGATATGATCATGGCTTTGCACATAAATAAGCACAGTTGTTGAAAATATACATAAAAAACGGACTTATGCCCCCTGGGTGATAATTCTTCTAATTATAATAGGTATAATTTAGGTATGATAATAATATAGTATGTTTCTGTTCACTGTATAATATCGGTATGATCATGATGTCTTCGTCACTGTTGCTATCGTATAAATCATTTTCACTATCACAGGTAAATCATCTGTGTTGAAATCACAGTGTTATAAATACTCTAATAATTATTCATAATCTTTCCCGCCAACATGTCTTGCAACACCAATCAATCATCTTTAGGGCTCTGATTTATTGGTGAAATAAAATGGCTGATTTCGGTGTTAACTTCCTTCTATTTTGGTGGGTATTTCGTGAAATAAATTACTTATACTACATTGGGAACATGGCGCAATGATAAACTTTGGTTCTTTATTTGCATGAACTAACACAACACCCCCCCATTTCCATATTCTTCTGCCTTTGTATGAACTGAAGTAACTTTCGACATAGGCATGATTAGAGTTAATGTTCAAATATAATGACGAGAAATATTATCGTAATTTCTACTAAACACCATCAGATAGCCATTTGCAAAAAGAAGTGCCAACCATACTACTGTGGATAAAAAGGCGAAATTTGTTGAATACAAGTAACAAACATTCTACACTCTTCTGCTGTAATCGATCATAGGCATCGCTAACTTGGCAAAGACATAGCAGAAAAGGAGTGTACTCAACAGTACAAACCAGGTCACAGACAATCTTTGTGTAAATTCTGCAATCTTGGTAATCGATCACAGATATCGAAATATCGGTAAATCTTTGACAGCCACAGAAACAGCAGAAAAAAAGCATGCTGCTAAGAAATAAAAAATACAGTACACCAAAACACAATATTGTGATTTCAAGGCACATTTTCATGCTCATTTCTCACTTTACGGACAGAAGGGGCATATTTCGCGCTTATAACACATTTTGCGGAATCGAGTAAATTTCGCGATATTTCGTGGATTCAATTTGGTTCATATTGGTATTTTAAGCATATAAAAGCTAAATATAGCTAAGGGAGGTTGTTTTATAAAATTTCGCGCTTACCGTTGTTACCAAAAAATACGGCCCCTAATCATCTTCATTCTTTGCCAAACAAAGAAAATGCAATGAAGCATGTTTCTCACAAAAACATCCCCTTCTGAAGGTCAAAGCTTTCACAAAGTAAGTCCCTGAAAAAGGAGAGAAACCTGACCCTTTTCTTGTACACTGAAAGGCACATTCTGCCTAAAAAATATGTATATATCTATATATAAAAAGTATAGTTATGTCTCTGTTTGTCCTTTATACAAATCTACAGTTTTATTCGAATCTCAATGAAATTTTGCACACTTAAGGCCTGTATGACAACCTCCTGATAGCATATTTAACTGGCAGGTAGCGATCTTATCTAGAAGTTGACCAAGACTTGCATACTATGATCTGACAAAATCTGTCTGGAAAGTCAGCTCTCAATTAAGGTAGCAGACGATGGATGGAGTGGCTGATAAACTACAAACTGCCAGTTAGGGAAGCTTGGCGGAAACAACATGGCAGCAAAGGTCGTTGACACCATCGACACTACAGAGAGACTTAAGCCTGCATATCTCCCATATTATACAAGAAGCAATGGACAAGATCAAGAGGTTGCTATGATCACATAATATTAAAACCATTTTCCATTCTACAAACAACATTAGCAGCTTCATCAGAGAGGAAAAAGACAGTTTGTCTGCCCTACAAAGACCTGGGGTCTACACCATCCCTTGCAGTTGCCAACGCCAATACATTGGGGAGACCGATCAAACGGTGGAGGAAAGGTTAAAAGAGCATATCAGAGCTATGAGGACTCTACAAACAGAAGTCAGCGGTGGCTGAACACTCTGAGGCCACAAAACATGCCACTGAATTTGACAAAACCAAGATCCTGGCTATGCCCTCATATAGGACACACAGGAAAATAAGGCCATAGAGATCATTAAGCACCCGAACAACATCAATCGGGATGAGGGCCAGAAGTTATCAGGGATATGGAAACATCATCTGCATCCTCATAAATTGAGTTGTTCCTTCCTATGTGTCTAGACCAGTGGATCCCAAACTTTTCAGTCCGCGGACCCCTTGAAAAAAATTAAAATTTTGCGGACCCCCTCTGGGTTTTGAAAAAAAAAAAAAACTAAATAAATACTTTGATTCAAATGTATTAAAATTCAATAGGCAAAATAACACTATCAGTGGTAACAAACAGAGTTTAGGCTACTCCTTAATGCGAACAGTGAAGCTGCTTCAGAAGATATGTAATTTGAGAAAATTACGGGATATCCTATTTGTTCTTAAACCGGCTGTGGACCCCCTGAAAGACCATCGCGGACCCCACTTTAAGAATCACTGGTCTAGACCAATCAGAATTAAGCATGTAAAAGTGAGACCTGATTGGTTGGTAAGGAGCAACGTATATTTACTATATATACAGGAGTCGAGTAACCATGATAAAGACCATGGCACGATGGTCGAAACGTCGGCAGAGAACTTACACACGACGCAGCAGATACCCAGAAGCCAAGAAGATTTGGTCAACTCAGGCCACGGAAGCCTACAGTTATCTATTATACTGAATACTCCGTCTTTTCTGCATGGCACCAATTAATACGATAGAAATTAAAAACAAAGTAAATATTATGAAAGTAAGTTGCTTGAATTGTTTGTAAGCTTCAAGTTGCCATATAATAAACAAGAGCCAAGCACAAAAAACTACACCTTTTGCTACTAGAGATGCGATTGGGTAAAAACAGATCTAAACCAATGAGTCATGTGGGAAATTAAAATTATGTTGGTAAATTTCAGATAATGTTCCATAATGCTTGTTTTAAATTTTCTTTTTACCTTATTTACATTATTGTCACAGACAGGATTCTTTGGGGGATCATGATAATGCAAAATTTGTTAATATAAAATAAAAAGGTATCAGTATTAATTATATTTCAATTATTGTCCCCATAATTCCGTACCTGGGTGCAACACAACCATTAGTGGTAAAATGCAACGTTGAGAAAACAGCACACAAAGTTTTGGAAGCATAGAATTCCTACAAGTACGAATTAAAACCTCTAAACATGTATTTCTTATCTAGAAAGTAGATATATGTTTACTGCTGTAAACCAACATCACATTAAATTTCATGATTGAACAAGAAATATGGGAAGTTAAAAAATATAATCAAAGCTGTTAAGTTATTGCATAGAAGTCATACTGTCCAGCCTTTCTTGTACAATTGTTTTTACATCTTCAGGCCTCAGATTCTGAATTAATGTCTGAAATTTTATTTTCTTCACATATTCCACATACGGAGGCCATTCATCAATTTTTGGTTTTAGAAATTACACAATATCAATACATGTGATGTTTTAGTAGGATTTACTCCTGGTGCTGCACATCATCACAAGATTTCTTTCCCATAAATCAGGATTTCTTTCTCTTTTATGCCCTTCAGATTTATTTTCTCTATCAGCGATGTCTTCTTCCGAAGAAGTAATATGCTCATCAAAGTTTTCTGTTTCGCTGAAACAATGTGGTTTCTAATGGCTTCTATTCTCACAGATGATGACTGGTGTATGCGCAGGATGTTGTTTACAAGGATTTCCTGGCATCTATAGATGAGCTACAGAACTAATTTTATAGAGGCGATAGTCAAAGGTTTGAAGAGTACAACAGACGAATATATGCAATAACGGCATTAGTCGGCTAACACAAGTCTTGCACACAGGAACTCAATAACTTTTACCACAGCGATCAAATGGAACTCTTAACTAAACTTGCGAAAGGCTTATTTATGATTTGCCATGACATTAAAAATATTCATTGTGATTTTTATGTGAAACACATGTTGAAATCATTACTTTGAGAATAAAAAAAAGTCTGTCTCATCTTCCCCAACATAGCCAAATGAAAGGTCAAGTTCAAGGTCACTGCTTCCTAGTCTCGTAGGTTCATGGGTTCTGGACATGAAGTTTTATTGTTAGTTGCCACAATTAAAAATTCAGTAGTGGATTCTTCTTAGAGAGAGATAATAAAAAACCCAATTTCTGATAATGTACATGTTCATGATTTTGTTAAATTCTACATGCAGCTGCAAAGATTGTCCAACTTCCCAAGAAAGTGATGCAGAGCAAGTTGTACGAGGATTAGTATCAGAGTATCTAACACTGGATTTAACCCTTTGCCACTTACGATTTAAATTTCCCTGTGTTACAGTAATAACAGTGTTTTTTAAACTGAATATTTCAATTACAAACAAAGAGCTGCCTAAATGCATCTCTTCATGAAAAACAAGATATTAACAAAACAAAGAAATGAGATTTCCATTTCCGGGTTAGAAAGCTAAACGTCTAATTCCTTTCATTCTGAGAGATCCGTACATTTTTATTTGTATTTCCATATTTTGCTTCTGGTGGTATTTCAAAAAGCAGCCTGTTCTGCAGAATGGTAGATCGCATTGCTTAGATTTGAAAGTAGCTTACTTTTTCCTTCCAGAAGCAGCTTTCATTTTATTTTGCATACACAAAGCACACACCTTAGCAAGACCTCATATTTTCACAAAAGTGTGAAAAAGTTTAGGGGATGCAGTAGCGATAAGCAAATTTCTTTTCCTGTCTGTACGTTTGCAAGGCAGGAAACTCCGATTAGCTGTGCAAGTAGCTTCTGAAGATCAGCTGAGGTTTCCATATGTTGTAAGGGCTGGCCGGTTATTTAGATCACATTTTGTAGTTGCATCTGCATGGTCCAAGACTATTAAGTGAAAGAACGGTATTTTATGAGATTGTGTGGGGGATGGGAAAATGTCTGTTTGTACATCTGTTGGTGTATCTGTATGCGCAATAACTCAAATACGCTTTATCGGAATTTCATGCAACTTGGTGCACACATTTATAACGTCCATGGGAAGAACCCTATTGATATTGGACCAAATCGGTTGAATGGTACCGGAATAATGCCCAATTTAGTGCCTATTTTATAGTAATATATTAGAAAGAATTTATGGACTTTCATGAAACTTCATATATGCATTTATAACAGCCATGGGAAGAAGCCTATTTATATTGGACCAGTACCAGAGTAATGCCCAATTTAGTGCCTATATCATGGTAATATATTAGAAAGAATTTATCAAATGCAAATCAGTTCTCATGGCAGCGTACTGCTTTACAGTGTTCATATACGACTTTGGAAGTTGCAATACAGGTAGCTTTGACAAATATCACTACCCACACATTCCTTCACAGATGCTTATCAAACTTTAGACCTTTGTTTTTCAGTAAGCCCTGCTTAATGAATTGATCTGAAGCTTAACTCAGAAATCAATCACAAAAATAACTTACTTCCTGCATATCATAATTCTAATTATCACTGATTACACAAAAGCATTCTGGCACTTGGTAACATCAGTTTACCTGATTTATTATCTATGCCATAAGGAAATGTTTGCGTCAGAATATTTGTTGCCTAAGCTGAACATAGTCTGTTTCAGTTTGAAGTCTGGTGATAATCTCACGTCTAAGAACTAATGAAGCGATACCAGAATAAAAATGGCAAAAAGCGCAGGAATTAATAAAGAATCAGCCACATCAAGGCAAAAAATATGAAGAGGCACTATTAAAAGGGATGATTAGGTACAAGAGCAGAGAACTTAGAAACCATGCTTACTTGTTATTTCAATGAATAGGATAAAAATAAAGCACCTGGAATTTAAATTAGAACATTCATATTTGGCATTTTATTTCATTGCTTTTATCCCCCTTTGAGCCTACTTCACTAGTTTTATTCCCCAAAAAATCGTGTCCCTATTGTTTTAGTTCTAACAACAAAATTGGACACCTGTCACCAATCTCAGAATATTGGCCGTCTGTAATATTTTGGTGCAGACGAGTCTCACTGCTGTCTCAAGGGAGATCGCCTGTGCATGTATAGATGGCTCTAGTGACTATCTTTTATATGTAGGCTAAACGTTTTCCCTTTTGGTTAGAGAGACACTCCCAAGTACTTGAAGGAATTCACACTATTTATTTTCCTCTTCTGTAGGATATGTAGTCTTGGGCATTTATCTTTCCTTCTTCCCTGCACGACATGAACTATCTTATTCTCATTAAATGAGAGTCCATTTTGGTTAGCACAAGCTATAACGTACAATCAGAGGTGAGCACTGTAAACATGATGTGCAGTAGATCGGGCCAGGTTCATAATGTGGGAGAACGATTTGAGGGGGTGTACAGTTCAGTCTCACTGAGACTCTCATACAGTGCAGACCTTTCCTCGTGGCTGGGCGTTGGAATGTGCATGAGAAGCAATCCCCACTTATTTCTCTTCCCTTCCCCTGCAACGCATGTTGTGCTCAGCTCTGATTGTATAAACTGTAGTTGATTAAAACTTAGATGTTTGGCTTGTGTATTCTATGATATCATGATCGTATCGGCATAAAAATAAACTTTCATAGGCCTATAATGTTGGTTGCATATTATTTTTATGATGTCAGCTGTTGCAATATTGAAAAAAAAAATCAGCTCAGAGGATCTCTCCTGTAGAATGCTGTTGGTCTGAAGTATGGCCTTGTGTAGTCTAAGATAATGACGAGGTTGAGTTGAAGAACTGCTATTATTCTAGTCACATAATTCTCCTTTCCGATCATGTGACCTACTTTCCTTAACTACGTTGGTCCTATCCAGTAGGTCAAAGCTCTACACATTTGTTGAAATTTTCTGAGATTCACGCAAGCATGTGCTGCAATTCCATGAGGTGTTGCTGAAAATGGTGTCTGGGCCAATAGCTTTCTTGAGCTTCAGATTGTATATTGCTGCTATTATCTCTCCCATGGATATTCTTGGAAAACTCATGACTTTTTTAGTTATCTCCCTGTTCTCTGTCCTCGCTATGTTCCTTTGGTTTAGGATCTGTGTCAAGTGTGCTTCCTGTGAGTTCATCTGCATTGTGGTTGAGATGTCAAGCCCCACAGTACAGAAACCCATGTATGAGTTCTCTGACCAACTCATAAAGTGACCGGCTCTTCTCATTCACGAAGTAGCCTAGGCTACATAAAAACATCAAAAGATGGCAGGAGAATGTTCTCTTAACCACTCTGACTTATATATGTTCCCAGGATGATTTTAGTAGAGGATTTCACTGGGCGTGCATATCTAGCCAATAGGGTGTTTTTATTTTTTTCATGTTTTCCTCTTATTTTCAGTAAACTGGCGAGAGAAAGTGTATTACAAGTTCCGAAATTGACAAATCAATTATTAAAAGTGATAGTGAAATGTCAGAATTATCATTTAGCAAGGGATGTTTTTCCGAGATCGCTACTGACAGCGTTAGTGAGAGTGAGAGTGATGAAAGTGACACCGGAGGCAATAGTGACCCAGCTGAATGGAAGTGAGCAATTTCAATGCAGGCCTATCATCTACAATTACAATATACAATACCCAGCAAGCACCAGTTCTGCCTTCTGATTTTTATCACTGAGGTACTGATCCAATTGAAAATCGTTGCCTACAGTAGACCTATGTAAACTGATGATGCACTCAGTGAGACTTGTGCTGTTTCTGCATAAACATTTTCACACAAAATAATAAAACATCGTTCCTGGTGCAGATAGGAGGCAGAATTCAGCAAAAATTCAAGGTATATGTTGTTTTTATGAATGAATGCCTGATTGAAGTTACTTTCAATAGGTTTTTGATCAACTTATTTTTCTTTTAAAATGCCTTCTGCATACAGCCATAAAACATTGCAATAGGCCTAATATATAAAAAAATAATGGAACAACTCTTTCTAATTTTGATTTGTTGTTAATCTAGTAATTAGTCTAAAATAATGGGATATTTTGATAGTAATGTTTAAAATAAGGAGAAAAAAACTATTTTTAGATCTTTTAGTAGACCTACTTGTTATCTTATGGTAATTATGACAATTAGGTGTAGAAGGGCGCAGTCTTTTATCCTTGTCTTCACCATATGCTTTGCTGGAAACATCAGAAAGTAGATAGTGGCATCCAGTGGTTGAAGTGGGAAAATACTAGAGCTGGTACAATTACTAAGAAATTTATACAGACATCCCTGGCATAGGAAAACATGTCAAAACATTATTTTTACAGAGGAAGTTCAGCACGAGTCGTCTGTGCTATGCTTGTTGCAGCAACGGTGAAGTGAACTCAGATGTCAGATCCTGAATTAGCCTACAAGATGTATGAACTATCGTAGCTTTTTGTTACGATCCCCAAAGAAATAAAAAAAGGTTAGATTTAAAGGGGTTTGGGTGGATTTAAAAAAAGGTATGTTTATGATATTTTTAAAGGGGGGTTGGGGCAACCCCCAAGAAAAAGGGATTTGGGGGCGGAGCCTTCAAGAAATAAATTTTAGGCTATGTTAGGTTTAAAGGACAAGAAACAATAAAGGTTAGGTTAGGTTATGTTACATTAGGTTAAGATTAATAAAGTTCAAAGAAACGAGAGTTTGGGTTTGACCGTTTTTCGTGTGAAAAAAATACAAAAAACCAATCCAGCAATGTGGGAAACTGTCTCAAAAACACTCATTACCAACACAGTGTTACACAGAAGCACAGCAAGGGAACCTGGGTCGATAATAAGCTTTACACCTGGTAGAAATCTTGACAGCGACTGAGTCACCAAGACCACCTCTTTTCCATCAGATTTCCAGCATTGAATTTTCTCCATGTAACCCATACCCAGTTCAAAAATAGGACATCAGAGAGACCATGATTTAACAGCAGTTCACATAACAGTTTAGGTAATTGTAGACTTTTTCGGGATTTTACTTACATCTAGAATCTTCGTAGAAACATAAGTTGCTTAAATATGGAATCTAAGGTCCTAAAAAATAGTGTGTTCAACTGAAAAGCTTTAAAATAAAGGACAGACACACCGAGTGAAAAGGGGTTGGGGGTGGGCAAAGCTAAATACAACACATTATACTAATATACCGTTAATAACAGTATGGTACAGTTTGGAGTTTGTCTGTATCACTGCTTTCATCTGTAGCAACTGAAAACGGACCTTGAATAAGAGTCTGAACAATCTGAAAACCTGCAGAGTTCTTTGAGGGAAAAGTTCAGCTTAAATTTAAGTTTTTTTAACGTATTATCTATTAAATAAAGGAAATAGTATATTCTTTTTCCAAAATGGCCTCCTCTTCACCCCTCATAGCCATTCCGTTCCTTCCACAGTTTAATTCTTTACTCCTTTATTTTTATAAGTTTTTCTACATCTACAATTGATTGTACACATTACACAATAAAATACAGCTTAAATCTGTTCTCAAATCGCTGAAAAAAAAACAGCACTAAAACAAAAAGGACAATTAAGGACTTTTTTAATAGTCACCATTAAAAAAAGGACTGTTGGACACACTGAAAATAATATAACAACAAATTTAGTTGTATTTCATGTTTCTAAAACCAAAATACCACATCCAGCACAATGCTGGACTGTCCCCTCAGGTTATCAGTAGGTAGTCTTTTGTGCTATAATTTTTTTATGGTGACCAGACAATATTAATATTATTCATATTGTAACTCTTCAATCATGGAATAAGTGTGGCAATTGTTTACATAAGCTAGCCACACAAAACAAAGCTGGCTACAAGAATTATTAGCCTATTATCATTATCATGGTGAATTCATAAGTTGGTAACCTTAGACGATTCATAGCCTATACATAATATCGAGAACACTCGGATGTGGGGATGGGAATAGCCTACATCTGTGGTGAGAATTCAGAATTATCATACTCGGGTCATTCCACCTCAAATCATCCAGAAAAAAAGTGAAATGTAACCCTCCGGTCTCAGATTTTGATGAAAATTTGTAGTGTGGTTCCCATATGCATGAGAAACAAAGATCTGAATTTTTAGCTTCCTGTCTGTTATAGATTTGGAGATACACTTCTATGAAAACATCGTGTTTTAGGAAGAATAGAATCGGGACAGGAGTAGGTTTTGTGTGCAGACTGTTACATTTTTGCTTGTACCATGCCTGTGAATGTTAGCAGAACCATAACACATGATCATTCCAATGCAAAAATGACTGCTGAGTTCAAATCTGGTGTCAGAATTTGTCTAACACTTACATAAATGTTGTTATGGGCATGTAAACTTAAAAATTGAAACTATAAAAAGGCAATCGCGCCTCCTCATAAAAGCCATGATATCTCAAAAAGTAAACTAGATACAGCTGAATGCTTTGTGCCATTGGAACGAGCAGGAAATTTCCATCTAGATCAAATAAAAAAACTTGTGGGACTTTGTTAGGTGAATTTTTTTTCTGCACATATGTAAAAATAGAATATTTGAGTATGGATTACATACATATGTTGAACAGAGTTTCCAGATAATTATGGAGCTACAGTCTTACAAGCCAAAGTAATTCAGTGTTATAATCAGTTCTTACCATTATGTGCACTGAAATCCATTACCACAATTATAACACTTTTACACGGTAAGTTAAACATAATATTTTTGGAGCAGACCTGATACATGACATTATATTAATTTGTTAACAGCTCAGTACCCAAATTATTAAGTGTGCTGCCAATCCAAATACATGAATGTTGCAAAATTCCATACACAAACTGCTATGGATTGTAGAGGAGACCAAAACAAACTTTTTTGTTAAATAACCATAGGTCGGAAACCAATAGTCACCTTCGAAGACAGACATCGTTGAGTAGAAACAAACATCCCTGTGCATGACAAACATGTGACATGTTGCAGATTGTACACAGTTTAGGTAGCTGTTTGCTTTTATTCATTCTGCTTGTTCTTAGGCATTGAGTAAGGACGATGGAAGATTACAGTTTTGTTGAACTCGCGAATATCCACCTAGTTTATGGTGCATGCAATGGCAATTCCACAGCTGCACAATGTCTATGCTGAGCGATATCCTGGTCAGCGTTTACAATATCCTCGCACATTTCTTTCTGTTTCAAGTTCGAGGGCATCTACGTGGCACATTTGGTGAAAATTGGATTGGCCAGGGTGCACCCATTGCATGGCCTGCTCGTTCTCCTGACCTTACCCCACTTAACATTTAAAGAGTTTAGTGTATGAAACACCAGCTGTGTCAGAGGAGGATCTTGTTGCACGGATTCTTGTAGCTGCCAACCAATTACAACATACCCCTGGAGTATTCCACCATATGAGAGAAGCAGTATTGTGTCATTGCAGATCGTGTATTGAAGCAGGAGGCTGCACATGTGAACAATATCTGTAAATAAACCTCACCACAACCAGCTCAAATGGTCACCATACCTTCATTGTGTGTCAGCATGTTTCCATTCGAAGGTGACTACTGGTGTAACTATTGGTTTCCGGCCTATGGTTATATAGCAAAACAACTTTGTTTTGGTCACCTCTACAATCCATAGCAGTTTGTGTATGGAATTTTGCAACACCTTATATAAAAATAGACCACAGATGTGCTATACATCAAGTATTGATTATAAAAGATATATATGAGTGGTGATAAGTAAATATTGACAGTTAATAGATATAATAACATGCCTATTACATTTGTAAGGACAATTTTAATTGGAGCTAACAGATGGTTGCACTGATTTATAACGATCTGTTACTCTATAATAGTTAGGCTACTTCGTCTTCATGAAGTAGTAGGTCTAAGCATCACATTTTAGTAGTACGGACTGGGGGTGCTACACTGATGTTCCAACTGAGGGCCAGGAAGAAATTTGTTACATAGAAGTCTTTGCAATATATTTGTTCCATTTTTCCTTAATTTCAGCAGTACATTTATGGCAAGTCTGTTGAAGATGCTGTCAAGATAACTGCCACCAAGGCTAGGATGCAACGGCTGTACAAAAACAAACACTGGAGCCAAAGCAGATGTTTGAGTTCTGTAGCCAGCAGTTCTCAAAAATTAAATTTCAAATTATATCTGCAGCAGAAGTGGAAAATGTTCACAAACTGCAGAGTGAAAAATCCAAAGCAGCAAGCAGGAACACAAAGTTTTCATCATTTCATACCTCTATCTTGTAACATTTTGGGAGCAAAACGTCTGAGCACAGATGATCATTTGTCTTTAGTCTTCCAGTTTTCAGATGCAGAACTTACAGTACATGAAACTGTAAAACTAAACAGTTGTTTGTTGTGTATACGACAAAAAATGGTATATTGGTTTAGTTAATGAAGTAGATACAGATGAAGGAGATGCAAGTGTAATATTCATGCATCCTAATGGCCCTTCTACATCATAACATTGGCCAGAGAAAGAAGATAAGTGCTGGGTTCCATTCAGTCACGCCTTACTACATGTACCCATTCCAGATACTGCAACAGGTAGCAGTACCACTTATCTGATAAATGTACTGCTGAAATTCAGGAAAAATAGAACAATTGCAAAGACTTCTATGTAACAAATTCCTTCCCGGCCCTCAGTTGGAACATCAGTGTAGCATCCCCAGTTTGTACTACTAAATGTGATGCGTAGGCCTACTACTTCATGAAGACGAAGTAGCCTAACTCTTATAGAGTAACAGATCATTATAAATCAGTGCAACAATCTGTTAGCTCCAATTTAAATTGTCCTTACAAATGTAATAGGCATGTTATTATAGGCCTATCTATTAATTGTGAATATTTACTTATCACCACTCATAATAATATCTTTCATAATCAATACTTGATGTATAGCACATCTATAGGCCTAAATAAAATGACATCTGTGGTCTATTTTTATATTTGGATTGGCAGTACACTTAATAATTTGGGTATCCAGCTGTTAACAAATTAATGTAATGTAACAGGTCTACTGCAAAAATATTATGTTTAACTTACCGTGTAAAAGTGTTATAATTGTGGTAATGCATTTCTGTGCACATAATGGTAAGAACTGATTATAACACTGAATTACTTTGGCTTGTAAGACTGTAGCTCCATAATTATCTGGAAACTCTGTTTCAACATATGTATGTAATCCATACTCAAATATTCTATTTTTACATATGTGCAGAAAAAAAATTCACCTAACAAAGTCCCACAAGTTTTTTTATTTGATCTAAATGGAAATTTCCTGCTCGTTCCAATGGCGCAAAGCATTCAGCTGTATCTAGTTTACTTTTTGAGATATCATGGCTTTTATGAGGAGGTGCGATTGCCTTTTTATAGTTTCAATTTGTAAGTTTACATGCCCATAACAACATTTGTGTAAGTGTTAGACAAATTCTGACACCAGATTTGAACTCAGCAGTCATTTTTGCACTGGAATGCTCATGTGTTATGGTTCTACTAACATTCACAGGCATGGTACAAGCAAAAATGTAACAGTCTGCACACAAAACCTACTCCTGTCCCGACTCTATTCTCCCTAAAACACGATGTTTTCAAAGAAGTGTATCTCCGAATCTATAACAGACAGGAAGCTAAAAATTCAGATCTTTGTTTCTCATGCATATGGGAACCACACTACAAATTTTCATCAAAATCTGAGACCGGAGGGTTACATGCCCTGGATGAATTGAGGTGGAATGACCCACTCTCAAGCAAAGAATAGGCATACCTAAGTTAAAGGCTAAGTTATTATATAAAAGTTCATAGGCAAATAAAAACTTCTTCAAAACTAGAGTATACCAGTAGACTATGAATGTCATTAAGATACTGTATTTTATCTTTAGATTGACAATGTATCATTGGGGGATAGTATAGCACTCCACTTTTCGTGATATTTTTATTTTAAAAGCATGGAAAACGGCCGAATACGATGTTATATTTTGAAAACCTATAAATTCCATTTATAAGCAGCTTATATTTGTATAAAGGTTCTAAATGTAAGTAAAATCATGAAGAAGTAGACACAAAATTAACATAAAATGGCGCTGAGAACTGCTGTCAAACCACGAATCTCCGTGCAATGGCCGATGTCCTAATCACGCAATCGGTCATGTGGCGATAATCCAAAATCTAACAGTAAAAAACTTGGTCTCAGTGGCTCAGTCACTACTGAGGCCGAGGTACTTACTATGTACAAAACTTCATATGTCCTGGATTTCCCTCCTGTTTTTTTTTGTATTGGGGCTTTACCCCCAAGCCCCACCAGGGGCTGTGCCCCTGGACCCCCTTCACACCTGGAGCTTCGAGTGCGGTATTTATTATAAACAGTAACAGGGGAACCTAACCATATTAACTAGTAGCCTCTATAGAACTGTTGGTTGCACTGGATAAGCCTTTGCAAGAATGCCCGGCAAAAGATAGATTTATGGCATGCACCAGCCAGGCTCCACCCGTCTGTTGCTTCCCCTTGCTACTGAGCCTCGTGCGTGCACCTCACTATTGTACCATTGGCTTCCTCAGGAAGGAAGGTAGGTAGGTAGGTCAAGGAGAAGGTGAGAGAAAGGGAATAAAGGAAAAATACATTTTGCCCAGTTTCACCTTCTGCATTACTAGCAACACCATCTAAGAGGAAACATTCGAAACCCTAAACCCCTCCTTCCCAGACGGGTCCCATTAATGTGTTAGTGGGAGGAGCCTAGTGCATGGCATAAAACTATTTTTTTCCTGAATGGCCAATGAGATGCAAGATCATCGGCCAGCCAATGGGAGCGTTGTTGTTCAACCTTTGGGTCGCGTAATCACTCTGAACACCTCGCGCGGATTTCTAGTAGAGTGCTATACTAAACACTATTCATTGTTCTTGAAATTGACTTTAAAATACAGCGTTACCAGCAGCAATATATTGTGCCACATTCTCTCACTCATAGATGTAGCTTACTGTTACCCACTTTACTGATATCTAACTGCATAATTACATTCTTATTAAATGGTATCGACAACTATGACTATGTAGCATATTTGCTTAAAATTAATACCAGTATTATTTTTTAATTCCTACCTTAATGAGCGCCTTCCACCAACCACATGCTTCCTGCTCATTCGCCCGTGAAAATACTTCAATTTCCTGATTTTCGGTATAATCAGGTTTCCCTGGAGCAGGTTCTGGAGGAAGACGCACTTGGGAAAATGGGAATTTAGATTCTGGCTGCCAACTGAAATTGCAATAAAAATAATTCTTAGTATTTAAACTAGGTCACTGTGGTATGTTCTGCATGTAAGTATAATTGTCACCTTTGAATTAAACCAAGAAGTTCTGATATCATCAACATCATAGATAAAACACACTACGTTGATACTTACTCATTTTCAAAGGCTACTGATACTTCCTCATCAAATACGTCTGTCACAAAGGCCTAGAAAAAAACACAACCATAATGAAGAGTTAGCTTAAAAAAACACTGTACATTCATTATTCATAGCTGAATAAACAAAAAACATCCAATTAAACAACCTTACCTACAGGTTATGATTACTATGGTTTATTTTCAATAGTTAGAACAATACTTTGAAAGTAATGAGATTTGTCTTACATTTTATGAACATAGGAAATCATTTCAGTAGTAAAAACACACAAAACATAACCCTTTGATTTTCGGTTCAGAACACTTCTTGGACCATTGACCTATAGCATCGTATATATAGCTATATATAGGTTCATATCTACAAATAGTTGTTCAAAGATTATTCAGAGCATAAAGTAAAATTGTGTCGAAAGTTGCATCTAAATAAGAAAGTGACTTTTCCCGAAGCAAATTGCAATTGTCGGCATTTGTTGTAGTAACTTTTGCAGGTCAACAAAACCGGTAGATCTTGGGCTTGTCCACCGAGGCTAGGTTAGTGAAGTGAGAGCATTAGAGTGCACTTTTATGAACAAACAGGATATTAGGGTGCCGCCTACGATGTGAAACTAAAAGTTTATATCATAAATAGAGATCAGTTATTAATCAAAGACTTAAACTAGGCGAATAAGAGCGACAATGAGGCACATGGGGAAAATCACGCCCTGTCAAATGAGACATGGCGTCCCAGCCGCGTTCTGTGCTGCCATTTAAAACCAAGATACTCATAAAGTAATACATTTACAGAAAATATATTTTTATCATTTTGTACAATCCGATTAATTGTATAAAGTTACAATATAGAATAACTCATTTTTGCCATACTTTAACTAATACAAACCTTGTAATAGGCCCCGTTTTCCCCGCATACTTCGACTGCGAGATCCTCCATCTTACTTTTGTACGATGGGAACTTCGGGTTTGAGGTTATATGAGTGTTGGCCAATCAAACAAAAATATGCATAAAATGTGCCACCCCTATTGGACATTTCTTTCATTATGAGACAGACATGGCTGATGGTAGTCAAATAGTAGAGAGCAATTTGGTGTTTTGTTATAGATTTTATGTATATTCGGAAATACTGTGAAAGAATATAAAAATGTCTGGTAGTAGTGATTCAGAAGAATTTTATGATGCTGAAGACTTGACGCCTAATCGCAATTCAAGGTAAGAAGAAGCCATCTTTATTTGTATGTGATGACTAGTTCACTTGTTTTGAAGTTTTGTAATATTGAGGGGGTGTATCGCATTACTAATTTTACTTACCAAATTGCATTTGTAATTTAGGCTTTCGGTAAGAATATAACCGTACGAATGCATTAGTTTCCAATTAATTTATTTATACAGGTCATTTTGTTTCTGTGTTAAGTGCAACTTAACCTATGCATATATTACATATTGATATAACCCATATACAGGCTTGTGTTTTCACTTAAAATATTTTATTATTTCAGGAAGAACAGGAATAGCAAAGAAATAGCAGTACCAGCAATTCCAAGAACAGATTCAGAGAGTAGTGTGTCTGTGAAAGGAAACGATCCAGATGCAAACTCAGCCAAAGAAGGCAGCACGACAGATCTGTCAGAACTGCCACAAGAACCAATTTCAACAAAACCAAATAAAAACGATAATGCTGTAAGTACTTAGAGGTTTATACAGCAGGGCGATCAGTGATTTAATTTTGTTAGAAACATTAAAATCTTAGGGTCTACTATGACACCGCACGCAATGTGATCAATGTTGTTATGTACCGGTAGGTTATTTGGCCTGCAGATTGTCATCCCAACACTGATTAGCTGCCTATGTTCATTATTCTCAGTAGTTGCTACATACAATGCTGCAAATAGCTCTGCATGCGGGAAGAACAAGTACGAGGTTTATGAGAAATAGCACGAGGTGTGTGACATGATTGAGTTTTGTGACTCATTAAGTTAGTAGGCCTATAGTTTAGTTTAGTGACAGATACCTCTAGCTACAGCACCATAACCACTTTCAACATCAAGGTTGTGACAGTTCAGGTTAGGCTAATTAGTTTAGTTTAGTTTGGTGGCAGATAGTTCTTAGCGACAACACCATAACCACTAGACCTATGAACATCGTAAATTTCCTACACTGTTTCATGATGAGATTGATTCTTTGAACTATTGCCCACCTTTCTTGCCTCGCTGAATGTTATAATGTCACAAAATAGGTACTGAGTTTGTACATTAACTAGTAGGTGCCCGTGGCTTCGCCCACGATAATTAATTTAATAATTAAAAATTAAGAGTATAATAACTATTAAAGCATTATATTTATTAACACTTGCACGCACATCATTCATAAACTAAGCCATTAATAATTAATGAAACAGCTAAAATTCCGGCTTCAGAGTATATGCCACGATTAGAAAGCGCCGCCTGAAAAAACGATCTCAGATTCGATTAAGTTATGCAGTTCCCAAGCTAACTGTGAACACATAATACGTATTGTTTCTCAACTGTTTGTTGACAGATGAATATGATGTGAATTTTATTTGATAAATTCAGTGTAATTTTCAGAAATTATATAATTTTTCAAGGGAAGGAATGGTTTGTTTGGATTTTTATTATCAGCGATATTTCAAGAGTTAAACCATCAATATTTTACAGCTGGTGCCCCCGGCTTCGCCCGCCATTATTAATTGACTCCAGGATTTTTAAGAAATTTACACTGGTAGTTTATTAAAAATGTTGTGGTTCAGAGCTATGAAAATTGTAAGTAAATATAAAATTAGAATATTTGTTCATTATGTTCATTTCACTTAGGCTTTATATAATAAAGAAACGGTTTTCCTAATTTTGTACTCTTTGTGAAAGTTTACACTGCGAGAGACGAACATCGCCGAGTATACCCGATGTTTCACAAAGCGGGCGAGTGAGTGAGCACGCTATTTAGGGCCGTTGAATTGTATAAGAGTAGATGAAAGAATAAAATTCAGTGTTATGATGGTTAAATTATTTTTTCCTGTCCAGGAATTAGAGAGGAAAGTTACTGGAAGTCAACATGGCCGACACCGTTTTCGAGAACTACGTCAGAGGATGCAGACAGATGATGAGGACACTGGTCTTAATAACACATCTCCACCTGACAGTCAAACGTCATCAGTTGAAGGAGTGTTTGCAGTGCCCAGTAAGACCTCACATCCATTCCGTATCATTGAACATGATGCCTTGAGTTTACAAAGTATGACATCTCTTGGGCGAGTGGGTAGGATACTTGGAGGCTCCATAGATAACACAGGTAAACTGCACGTAAAGTTATATAGTTACAAGTGTTTACAGCTTCTTTATGCTGTTCTCCTTTCATTTTTTTGTTGGATGTTGGACTTGTATCTGTTTGTGTGTTAGTGTTCAGGATTTATTCTTTTCTTATTTCCCTTTTAGCTGGCATTATTGGTCGTGATAGTCAGACTCTCCAACCAGCTGTATTACCTACCACTTCTGCCGGGAAAGATGATGACTCCTTGCCAGAAACTTCATCATTGACGTCGCAGAGTTCTCATAATCTATCCACTGATTCAGCTTTAGCTCCTCAAAAATCCTCTAGTACAGACAGAGACGATGCTTCAACAAATACTAGTCAATTGACAAGACAAATAGAGCAGTCTAATCAGCCGCAATCATCACATGCTACAGTCCCTTTGCAAGAGCCTGATGTCATAGCTAGCACGAAGAATTCAAATAGCATGAATGGAATGAGTTTTGATGGAGGAGAAACATCTGTACCTATTCCTGTAGCACCACCAAGAAGAAAGAAGAAAACTAAACCACAGACTCCAAGAACACTGACTGTGAGCATTTGCTTGCTACCCCTGTCCTTCCTTTCCTTTGCATTAGTACTGTAAGTTTGAAACAGTATTCTCTTACCTACAATAACCACTTTACTAATTGATTTTGCATTTCAAGATTTGCAAGGTAAAGCAGTGTATATTTCGATACTTTCTCTATCCCTACCATAGGTACTACTATAGGCAGAGGAAGTATTGTGTTCCACCCTAAAATTTCATGTAAGATTTTCAGTATTGATAAACATTTTGAACTTCCCATGAATAGAAAATTCACTGCTGGGCAAAAAAAAGCGAAACAATTAGAATTTTTGAGAAATGCATAGTATATGAATAAAAAATATGTTATGCATGCATAATATTATCATAATATTTTGAGTTATAATTTGTTGCACCTTTATTTAAACAGGACCCACAAGGGTATGTTTGTGCCGAAAAATTGCCAAATAGAATATAGCTGAAGGATTGCAATAACTCTAAAAATTAATAAATAAATAGAACTTATATACAGTGGAATGTCTGTTATCCGAGCTAATTGGGACTGAGGGTGGTTGAGATTTTTAATTTGTTTGGATTATTGAATATGTACAAAATAACATGAAAATTTGGAAAAAAGCATAATAATAGAAATTAATGACAATACATTTATATATACCTTAGTGACTGGAAATAAGACTGATTTTTTTATCACCATTTTCAAACTTCGCTTCTTTTCTAAACCAAACTCAAATATACTTGTCACATTCTCATATAAAATTTTGCTTTGAAATCCACAGCAACAACGAGTGTGAAATGATCAGTTTTCTGAAGGGTTAGATATACTAGAATGCCTTAACAATTTCAAAAACTTTCACTTGTCACTGGCATTTATAGTTTGATAGCACATCAAAGGGAGATGCGTGGTTTGGCAGGAAGCTATACAGCATTATCCAGAGATCAAAGCTGAATACCATACAGGACTTTGCAACCCATCCATCAGAACAAGTTGCTACCACTACACCCTTACTCACTTTATAGCATTCTCCAGCTCATCCTTTCTTGCAGAATCATGTTAAAAGTTTTAAAATACCTTAAGTACTAGACTGAATTCCAAGACATAATAATGAAGTAAACATTAAAATAAGTTAAATAAGAAGGATGTTTGAATAACTATCAATCAGATTATTGACATTCTACTGTATTAAACATTGAAAGTAGCTGAGGATGAGGACCTTTGTCTTTGAAAGATCTTCTACCAAAAATTGGTCAGTGAAGCAAAAACGTATAGTATATATGAGGGCGAATCAAAAAGTAAGTTACATGACGCATGACGCTAAGTCTGGACTGTACGGAGGATGTTGCCATACCTCCCACTTGAATTGCTGCAGCAGTTTGGACGTTTGGCAAGCCATGTGAGGTGTTGCATTATTGTGCAACAAAATCACACCAGCGCTCTATTTTTTAAAATTTATTATGTGTTCGGTAAGCTGAAAAAAGATCTCGGTGGACGATGATTCTGAAACGATAAGGAGGTGAAAGCTGCTGTGTTCCAGGTGGTTTCATAGTGCTGGAGGTGATTTCTACACATCCGGAATTGAAAAGTTCATTGACCGTTCTGAGAAATGTTTTCAGTCTCTTGGGGACTATGTAGAAAAGTAAACGTACATTGTATATTGTCATAGCTGTGTTGCCTATGTGTAGGTGGTTTCATAAATGGCCATAACTTGGAATTGTAACTTACTTTTTGATTCGCCCTCGTACCTTAAACCCTTACTAAAATAAAATCCATTTTGCATTTGTCCAAATAAATCCTTTATATAGATTTATTTTAAATGATGTGAAACTCATTACTTTGTGTGCCTTGTGAAAAGCTTGAATGCTATTTTGGGTTTTACTTACTCACATATGAAGTTCCTTTTTTTTTATATATAACAGCATGCTATCTAATCTTTTATTCCCCAGCCACCGCCTACAGAAGAAGTATATCCACAGTCATCACCTCTTCCAAGTCCGGCCAGCACAATCGAGTCTCTGACAAGGGAATTTGAACATTCTCTAGATATTAGATCTGCAACCAAGGGACAGTATGTGGTGAAACCACAAGTGAGTTTGCTCCTTTTTACTCCAAGTAGCAGTATGGTTTACAAAAATTATTGCTAAAATTATAGAAGGAAATAGTATAGTTTTTACATGATGAACAGATGCTGAGATCAAGATTTTGGTATTAGTTGTTGATAACATAAGCTGTGATTCATTCTATCAGAAAATTAAGAATAGGAATGAATCTAAAACTTATATGATAAACATAACAGCGAAAATTTTTTATGCAAATTATTTATTAAAAACCCCATTCTGCTTCTCTCCTTAATATACATTAAATTGCTGTTAATAATGTTAATTATAAAAAACTTGTATTTTATAGATATCCGTAGCAAGATTATCCCCTCTCCTGTTTTCAAGGAACGAGTCTACTGTGCTTTTTTCTCGCTGTTTGAAATAATGAAATGAGTTAAACATGTGCACATGGGGGAGGAAAGACATATCTAAAATATATTGACTGGGGGACATTAAGGGGAAAAGACCACTTGGAAGACTTAGATGTAGGCGAGAGGTCAATATTAGAATAGATTTAAGGGAAGTAGGATTTACGAGAGATGGTTGGAGTTACCACAGAATAGGGATGAATGACAGGCTCATGTAAGCGCGGCAATGAACTTCCGGGTTCCATAAGATAGATAATACTAGCTTGCTTAGGAACTGTCAATTGCCATTGAGTAAGTAAGTAAGTTGGTTTTTGAAATAATGAAAGGATATATTCTTTCCCATTATGGTTACTTGTTATTTATTTATATCCACTTCTGCTTTGACCTCAACCGAAATTTAATCTAAGAAGGAAGCAACATTGTGAGTCTTTAAGTTTGTGGTAGCAGAAGAGAAATTTTCTTGAAATTTGGGAGCATCGACTGGGTTAAATTTGTTTGCTTTATTTCCCATAATTCATTTCAGATCTGGAAATGAATGTCAGGTTCATGTGTAATTGCATACATCTGAAACGTGTGGGAAAAGTTTTTACTAAACAGTACATGCAATCTAATTTCTACCAAATTGTTAGATAATGTGAATTTGCAGTTTAGTTCTGTTTTACTGATAAATCTTTGATTAATGCAGGGCAAGAAATTTTAAGTCTGAAGGCTTAAAATATTATTCATAATCCATTAATTCTGATTTATTACTTGAGTCTAATTTATTATAAGCAAGTCATCACTATATGAAAATAATATAATGAATACAGACTAAATTAATAAAAAAATTACCATTTCGCCAGAAAGTTATCTCAGAGTATTATGTAATCAGTGATGGTTATTTATTTTCTCTCTCAATTTCAGCAGATTTGCTCAATGTATTTACAGTCCCTCTCACTTGGACAAACTGTAAGAATTTCATGTACCTTTTCAGGGTTAGGACTCGTCTTAAGCATATTCATTAAAACTAAAGTGAAACATAAGACTAATTTTCATTTTAAAATTATTATAGGATGAAGATCGTGCAAAAGCAGAAGGCCCATCTTCAGAGGAGTTAGAAAGACTGGAAAGACTGAAAGCAGAACTGTTAAGTGCTAACTCCAGTCAAGCTTCGGGGAGTCCAATAGGATCTATCAGCAGTAATAGCATAGGACGTTGTTTTGGAGGAACACGTAAGAAGGGGTTAAGCCCAAGAGGTTCAAGGGAAAGAAGGCGATCAGCTGGGGATGAACAAGCAATGATGTCCCAGCTGAACATGTTTGTGAGAACAAGAACTGACTCTGGAAAGCAGCTAAGTGACCTAGTAAGTGTTTTTTTTTTAAATAATGCTGAGGGAAAGTTCAAAAGCTATCAAGACTGTTTACCAAATAGAGTACAACTTTAAATGAAATTGATTTTCTAAAAATATGTTAGCTAAACCAAGTTGTTAAGAATGCTTCCTGTTAGACAGAGGGATGAAGGTTTGGGGGTATGCCGTGTGGGGTAAGTTAACCCACTGTGACAAATCAGAAGACATTGAGGTTACTACTTCTACTAAATCAAAATATTCCAGCTTTCACAGCCATAGCAAGCTCCTAATAATCTAAAGCAAAATATTCTATTTAAATATCCCTTAACCATGTAGATCGATCCACAGAAATAGAATGAAATAGCATGCAGTTAACATCTTGTGGTTTCACTAGTTGTCTGTTACTGTAGTAAAAATAATCAGAGCAGTGATATTTGTGGAACTGAACTTTGTTTCACTTCAAAACTATTTCTTCCACTTCTGGGGTCTTTGAGTAGTTACTGGTTGTCATGAGTAGAGAAGATGAACTATTGAAATCACCATGGTGAAAAGGGCCTTATAAGAGGTGTGAAGGAAACAGCCTCTTGCTTCCGACTCATTTGTTAAAAAACTATTGTAATACATGGTTTTAAAATCCAACTTTGGCTGCAATTTTAACTAATGTATGGTGTACTCTTTGTACCAGTGCTTTGTTGATGATTTGAAAAATCTTGTAATCAAACAACTATCCATCCCTTCACACTTTTCCATTAAACTAACAATATGTAATCTAGATGAATGTGCAAATACATTCTTAAAGTAAAATAATTCTTTGAAAATGATGCATGTTACTTTCATAAAGGTGAATTCTGGAATTGGTAGTAAGTTAATTATTTGATGTTTCCAAGTTTCTTTTCAATGTTTTAGTTCAGTTTTTGCATGGCCTGTAGCTTTCCAGAACCGATAGTAAAAGGAAGTCATATCATTAACATGAAGCACTGGTTTCAGGTTTATCACTACCATTGCATTTCTTTGAAGCAATGTTGTTTGTATCGGCAGGAAATCCTGGAACAAGTGACAGTTTTAAACTTGGACACAGGAGAAAGAGTTCCTTTAAGCATTGCTGAAGACAAACTTCCTCAATGTATAAATCCACTGTCGCTACATATCATGCGGCTCACTTCAGAGTATGTGAGCAACACAAGCTTGGAGAAAGGAGAGAAAGAATCTGATGAAGAAAGTGTAGATAGCAAGAAATTAGAAGTGCCGCCTGGGGAAGAAGTAGATGTCAACAAGATAAGTCGTACTGCACAGCTAAAGAAAATGTTTGGATCAAAACTGAAGAAAACTATGAATAAAGCAAAATCAATTGCTCATGAAGTGTCACATGCTCGTCATAAAGAAGATGTTATGGATATTGTGGATGATGTTAATCCGGAAGAACAGTATATTAAATTGAAAGCATCTAATAGCCATAAAGGCCCATATGAATTTGATAGCCTGCAGCATGTACAAGACTTGGGAGGAGAACATGTTGGACCAGTCTGGTGTATGAAGTTTTCATCATGTGGACGACTTCTGGCTACGGCTGGTCAAGATCCAGTACTCAGAGTATGGGTTGTGCGTAATGCCTTCACCTATTTTCAGGTAAAATATTTAATATTTTCTTGTACTTTAGTGCTATAAAGAGTGGCTCATTTAACTTTTTTAATCTCCAATGGCATTTTAACTGAGTTTCTTGGCTCGCTAGCCATACAGTAAATCTCAGTTGGTTCTTAGCATTTAGCAGACAGAATTTGACAGGCAACAGGCTGATATGGCAACCATGTACTTAGAAATATGTACAAAAATAATTGCGGTAAAACCAAAAAGTTATGATTAGGTTTTGTGTGTTTGTGGCTATAGCATTTGGCTGCATTCCTGATAGTTTGTGTTCACATGCAGTTTCAGTGATATCGTAATTATACATAAAATGAATGCATTTCTTTTCCAAATTTTTACAGCACGAATATAAAGTGTGCCTCTTAGGCTGGAAATTATTTACAAATCAATAAAATGTCAGTATAATGCTGTCACTAGCGGTTTTGAGTAATGCCATTCAATATATATTACCTACATATATTGATATAAAATCTCAAGTCTAAATATTATAATTGAAATATCAACTTTTTTCAGTAAATTAAATATAAAGTCAACTTACTGATCATTTTGCACTAACAAAAATAATTATTTTTGTTTTATGATGAAAGTAGTAAGCAACAAGAAAACCTGAAAATGTTGTCAGATCATAGATAAAGTTTTGTTTCTAAGGACATTCAGAAATTGTTATAGCATCACGGTATGTGCACACACTCACTGCATAATATAAGCACACAATGTCATTTGTCAACGGACTGGCATTGCATGCATTCATCATGTTGCGATGACTGTTTCTGATATTATTTAGGAACAAACCTGTATATTAACTTCAAAGTATGTTATATATATATATATATAGCCTATAGAGCCGTATTATTTATCTACCTTTTTATAGAGTTTATAATAAGACTCGACATTAACAAATAATGCATGCTTTTTTGGGGAACCAGTCTAGGTAGTATGCAATCAAAACAAATTGTTGATATTGTAAATGTTATGCAGTGGCCCAATAAAATAGTAACCTAAACAGTTCTGTAGAAAGTATCATCTTATATATTCCACAAACCACTTTGTATTGGATACGTCATTAACCATAGTAGCATAGTACCTGAACTAATGTTCTCCCAAAGCTCTGGAAGATTATGTAGGATGTATTGGAAGCGCTGTTCTTTCGGTAACCCCCACAAAATGTTAAGTCAGAACTTGTGGAAGATATAGGAAGGTCAATTCAATAGAAATCAACTGACCAGAAAACATCTATTGCAGGATGAGTCATTCCCTTGGCCTGTGTGGGTAGTATTCTATACTGTTGAAACACCTGCCCATCCTTATCAAGATTGTGTAGTTCATCCTTATTAAGATTATGTAACTCATCTGTATCAAGATTGCGAAGCTTATGTTGCCAGTGTAAGCAGTTATAGAATACTATGTAACACAGCTTCTCGGGATTCCAGCAAAGTGAGAAATTTGAAGATGTCCAAGCTTTCGAACCACTGTCCCTTTTAAATTATTGCCTTGGGGTTTTATGTTCAGAGCCTCAGTCATGACTAGGGCCCGGATTTTTAGGCTTTTATAAAAGGTATTTTAGCCTTTTATTTTTGTAAAATAGCCCTTTTTAAGCTTTTTAAACAAACGGTTTTAGCCGTCTTAATAAAACATATAATGAACACTAATATTAACATCGAAAATTGTATTCTAATTTTGACACAGTTATTCTAGTTTTTTTACAAAATAAACAAGTAACTATTCTTTATGTCGGCACTCGAAAACTAGCATAAACAATTGAGATATTTATCCTTTAATGGTACACCACTCAATTCCCTTCCTATCTACAAAAATAAGTAGGTTGAATTTGTTCCTTTAATATACATCTTTGTCGTTTGTCGGTAAATTGTTATTTTAAAGTTGAAACGACGATGGATTAGTTGCAGATTTCAAAGTATTGCAGACGGCTCAAGTTTCATTTCCTGTGACGGCGAGCAGCACATTTTCGAGTTAGAAATCCAAGCGAGAAATATATTTTTAATCAATCCAATTGTATCCAAAAATGAAAACAATAATGATATTCTTGTCACTGATTTTTTCAGGATATGCGGACCAAGTACAATGCAGAAAAAGTTTCTCCTACACCCTCTCAAGAGTCCTTGGTATCACAGCATTCAGCTGAAGACCCAAATGCTGCATTTGCTGATTTAAAAGGTGATGACCACAGTCCATTTATGCCAAAACCTTTCTGCACATATACTGGACATACTGCTGATTTATTGGATGTATCATGGTCAAAGAATTATTTTGTTTTATCGTCATCGATGGATAAAACAGTTAGACTATGGCACATTTCCAGAAAAGAATGTCTTTGCTGTTTTCAGCATATAGATTTTGTAACAGCAATTGCATTCCATCCTAGAGATGATCGTTATTTCTTGAGTGGCTCTCTCGATGGCAAATTACGCCTCTGGAACATTCCTGACAAGAAGGTGGCTTTGTGGAATGAAGTGGATGGTCAAACTAAACTTATTACTGCAGCCAACTTCTGTCAGAATGGTAAGTTTGCTGTTGTAGGGTCATATGATGGCCGCTGTATTTTTTACAACACCGATCAACTCAAGTACCATACACAGATCCATGTTAGATCAACACGTGGAAAGAACTCTACTGGGCGGAAAATCAGTGGAATTGAGCCAATGCCCGGTGAAGATAAAATCCTAGTTACCTCTAATGATAGTCGCATTAGACTGTATGATCTTCGTGACCTCAATCTATCTTGTAAATATAAAGGCTACGTCAATGTAAGTAGTCAGATAAAGGCTAGCTTTAGTCATGATGGCAAATATATCATTAGTGGATCTGAAAATCAGTGTATTTACATCTGGAAAACACATCATGACTACTCAAAATTTTCCTCGGTTCGTCGAGATAGAAATGATTTCTGGGAAGGAATAAAAGCACATAATGCAGTTGTGACATGCGCAGTCTTTGCACCAAATCCTGATAACATCATTAGGCAGATAGAAGAGCAGGAAGGAACTACAGAACCCAGTCAACAGAGTCTCCGGGTAGAGGATCCAGTAGTTGCCCAACGCACCAAAGGTTGTGGAGGTTATGTCCTCGTAAGTGCTGATTTCAATGGTTGTATCAAAGTTTTCCTGAATAAAATGAAGCCCAAACATAGCTCGTTACCAGCCTCTGCCCTGGCCTAGATATTTAATGAGGATTTTGTCACTTGAGGGTCCAGTAAGATATAGAATGTACTAAGGGTCAGAGTCACTTCCAACACAAAGATTACAGAAAGACAGCCTTGTAAATTTAATTTCATATTGTAAATAGACCATAAGTACCATAGTTCACATATTAAATTTCAAAGAATGCATTTGAGTATAGTCTCATAAAACATTTAATTCAATGAGTGATTATTTTCATTTACCTTTCACAATGCTATAGACCAGCACAATCATTAATTCATTCCCGTTTATCATATATGTTGTGATGTTTAAATTTGAGGAAAACAATCCTGTAGCTTGTTTGAGATGGCAGATGGTTGTGTATTTATCTTATAATTCTCTTGCTTTCTGTAAATAATGAGCGAAAATTCCATCCCATGCAAATGGCTTTTGAGACCACAATTTGTTATGAAAAATTATTTAATTAGCAATCACGAAATAATAATTTCTTCTGACATAGTCTGTCTTTTTGCCCTAGATTCAAAAGCGGGGGTAATAATTATAATTATTTTGTTTATTTACGATATACTCTTGTTTAATTTTATGTGTATTTTGTATTTCTTACAGCATTAAGAGTGGTATTGCAGATATACTCATATGCATTTTTTTACCTTTAGTTAATAGTCAAAGCCTAATTGTTATTCTGTTAGAAGATTTGTCTTTCTTTACTTTTTGTGAAATATTGTTAAAATGTGCTCAAATTATAAAACAAAACATAGAAGTGTAATTATTTAAACTGTAAAAAATAATTCAAATGAAAAGTTGCTTTCATGAATTATGCAACAGAAGATGTATAGCTAGTAAGTTGATATTTTTCAAGTTTGAGCTATTTGAAAATGTTCATTCAGCTTGTCACCTCCACTTTTTACTAAACTTTTTTGAATGAAGTTAAGTTTTGTCCTGTGGGGAAGATGTATTAATTCAAATTCAGAAAAATTAGCTATAGAATAATCTAATAGGGTGACTAAGTCTACTTAGAAAAAGGTGATATGTAATACTTATATAATGACATAAAACGAGATAAAACTAAAATTTAATACCATATTTTTAACTCTGATTTGGGCATTCGGTAGCCACGAAACTGAGTTTGAATCTTGCTGATGCTTATCAGTTTTGATCGGGTAGTCTATCTCACATTTTCTCAAATTTAACACTCTCCTATTCTCTTCTTCCTTTTTCCTCTCATTCATCATTGACATTTCATTTTTTATTTTTATTTCTTTTATTAATTTTTTTTAATTTGTTGCTGGCAGCCAAAGGTTATAACTTCATGTGGCTGGCAGAGCTAGAAGCAAATCATTATCTACTCTCCTTATGGGTTCATGAGCCATGTCAGATATTTGATAAGAAGGGCTTACTCTGCTTGGCGGGATGAACCTATAAGAAGACTATAAGAAGACCGGTTGATCCATTTTGTAAAAACTGTGCTGCAGTAATGACCAGTAGGAGATGTAGAGTGAGGTTTGTGGTGGTCTTATCATATCCGCTTGGCGCCCATCTCATCGTTACAGTCAGCCTGGGTAGAAAATTCAGTACAGTATTGGTTTTCTATTCTTGGGTTCAATCCTGGCCCAGGTCGATAGCATTTTTGTGTGCATAAATGTGACAGTCCCATGGCTAGTTTTGCAGGCATGTAAAAGAACTCCTGCAAGACAATTCCAGCACACTGGCTTACCAGATTTGTTTGACAGTAACTGTTCATAAAATAGTACTCATGCAAATTTATGTAATGAAAATAATCTTGTTCCCTGTTTTCCATGACTGAGTGGTTAGACTGTTAGTCTTCCACCTTTGGGACCTGGCATTGATTCTCGGTGGATCCATGTGAATTTTCTAGAGGCTCTCCATTTCCCCTGCCATTTAACATTCCGTAATTTCTCTTTCTCATAATATAAATATTTAGCAAAATTGGTTCTAGTAAAGGCATTGTTTATTTATTCAAATAAATATCTATACTCCACTAATTTTCCCCACTCTAGCTTAAAATTCTTTTAATGGCATTTTTAATGAGAATGTTATTTACAACACAGGACATTGCCTTCAAACTGAACAAAAACAAATAAAGGGAGGGAAAAGGTAATAAACACACCAACCCTGCGACACAGTAAAAAGTACACTTTCTTACATAACATAAAGAAAAAGGAGTAATCGAAAGAACTTTAAGGGAGAAAATAAAAAAGTTTTATCATTTACTGTATCGTGAGAATGCCATCAACTGAATTGTACACATAGTACTTAACATGTTATTTCAGTGTAACAATAAAAATTACATTTATAAATAGGTATTTTGGCTTGTAAAAAATCATCCTGCAGCCGAGACAACATTCTGAGGACTTGGTCACTCTATTTTTCTTTGGGTTGCAAATTGTAATTTTCATTTCTAAACATGTATGGTCAATTCTTTACACTGAGAGGTGCATTTTTTTTTAGTACTCTAATATTGCACATTTTCATGTTCTATTGATGCAGAAAACAGTTCAATAAGCTCAAACAAAAGAAATTTCTTTATTAATTCAGGTGATCATTCAAAGTAACCGTCTATTCAGTCCGATAATAATGGACAATTGCACATCTCTAGAGGTTAGTTATAAATAATATAGATTATATATATATATATATTTGAGAAAGAAATAGCAGGGGGATATAATATATTTTGATCTTTATTGCTTTTAAAAGAGCTCTAGATCATTTTATTACACTCTTAATAGTATGTAGTGCTATAATAATAAATATAATAGTACACAGTGCTATTAAGAGTCGGATAACCTCCCTGTCATATTTTTATCGTATTCTGACATTAATTCAGAAATTGAATATTTATTTTTAAACATAAAATCTTATGATTTATTTTAAGATATTGTTATCGGTAATATATGAATTTGTATTTGGAATGAGTGTATGTGATGAGATGAAACAAAATGTCAATCATGTAATAATGAGAGAAAAAAGATATTCTTTGCCTTTCAAGAAGACCAACTTATTTAGAAGAATTTCAGTTCTTAATATTTCATATTATGTAGTAGTTCAGCTTCATTTAATCTTTTGTTCATGAAGTATTTGGTTTTTATTGATAGTGAACTCATTTTTAAAATACACGCTGCCAAATACGTAATGTAATCATGAGATTTGAAGAAAAAAGATTTATTACAGTAAAGAAAATATAAGTGGGCTCTTTGTTTTTCTGAAACCCCTTTAGATACAGCATACTGAATCAGTTTTGTTTAGAGAAATGCAGGTTTCTTTAGAAACTATTTTCTAACACAGTATAGGTATTAATACAGTATAGAAACTGTGTGTTAAAAGACCTATGACGACATGTTAACAGGACGACACTAGCGCTCCATGCGTCAAGTTAACTAAAACTACATTCTCATCATATGAATTGACTTAGGGAAATACATGAACACATCACAACAGGGGCGTATTCAGAGGGGGGCTGAGGGGGCTGCAGCCTCCCCCGAAACGTTAAGTCATGCTAATATGTTGCACATGAGGGCACTTTAATTTCTTAAATTGAAGACAGTTTAATTGCAATTGTAGAAAATTCAGCCTGGCTCGAAAGTTCATCAAATGTCATTATTTTCTCTGAGACATTACAGACAATGCAGGGTGTAGTATAAATTCGTCTCGCCTCAAAATGAACAAAAGTAGTCAACTTTTATTTTGCATTTTTCGGCATTTTATTCTTTACTGGCCCATTTTAGGAAATTTGCATTCTTTCGTTGCATTATCCCTATTTTGTCTTCAGAATTAACTTTTCCAACATTACAGACAAAGCGATTTCATTTATGGGACATTCATGCATAAATATAGTAAACGTAAAAATAATAATAGAAAGCATGATAATAAAGTAGTAATATAAAATATTTTAATCTTGTCCATTGTTTATTTTTTTTACACTACTTTTTAAAATATGTATTTAGAAATATTGAGTCATTTTTTTCAATTCTTCTTGTCATATTTTCATAAATTTAAGGTCATTTTATAGGTAATTTTCAGGCATATTTAGGTCATCCACTTCTGAGCCATATGATACTATTGTTAGGCTTATCACAGCCCCTCCCGAAAAAAATCTTGGATACGCTCCTGCATCACAAAATATGTTATATTAACAGAGAAAAATGCACAATATTCTTCTTTATTGCAAATCTTAATTTTAAATTTAAGAAATAATAAAATAGATATTATATTGTAGTTAAGAAGAGGTAAACTATAAAATAGGCTACTGTGAAGAACTGTATCTAGGCCTAGTATTTTTCCCTAAAAATCATCATTTAAATTATAATTATATTAAAGGGTACCGTAGTCTTTGAATACAGGTCTGTCACACTGTTCATCTTGCACTTCATTGTTGAGAGTGTATTTTGTTTCTCTACGTTATATGGCAACATACGACTTCAAGTGTAGGTCTATGTACCCTTAATTACTGCAGAATGAACTCCATTAAACAAAACAAAAAATGCTGGATCATGTGGAATTGAAAACACTGTTGATACATAAGTTTTAATTAACGAGTTCTTATAGGAATTCATAAACTGTCAGTTTTCTATGTGTTCAAAGCAAAGACGGCAATTTTCACTTAAATATTTTACATATTTTATTAGTAGGTCTTCTCGTCGACCATTAATGACCCATTTTTTACACCAGAAATCATTACAACAAAATATTACATTAAAGTAAGCTGAAACTTAACCACACCAGAATACGTGTCATGAGTAAGCCAATAGGCCTACAATAAATATTACGTATTTTTGTTCTTACCTTTCTGGATCTTTAGGGAAAGTGAAGAAATGCAATTTGGAATTTGTTCCTTTATTATTACTGCAATTTAGAGCAGAACAATAAGGTCCTTTCGAAAGACGCTAGTTCTAGTAAATACAACATTCCTATTTATTTACATACTTCCTGCAGTAGTTACTGTAGTGTTAGTTTATGGCTGCTACGATCACTAGGTGTATGCGCACGCATGTTTGTCTGGCAGAAAAATGGACTGAGTTTCATTACTGTATTTATACTTATACTGTGTTTCTAAGTTAAATGATTTCAAATTTTTATGGATTTATAAAAATATTGAGATGTGTTATTACTAAGCCCCGGATTTTTAGGCTTTTATAAAAGGTACTTTAGTCTGTTATTTTCGTGGAATAGCCCTTTTTAGGTTTTAAACGATTTTACCCGATTTCAAACATAATAATGAACATTAATATTAACACTGAAGATTGTATTAGCCTATAATTTTGCCACAGTAATTCTATTTTTTTTAATACAAAATAAACAAGTAACTATTCCTTATATCGGCACTTGAAAAATAGCATAAACAATTGACATATTTACCCTTTAATGATACAATTATTAAGTACACCACTCAATTCACTTCCGATCTACAAAAGTAGATAGTGTAAGTAGATTTGAGTGTCACGAATTTGTTCCTTTAATACACTTCTCTGTCGTTGGTCGGCAACTTGTTATAATATTTTAAAGTTGAAACGACAATGGATTAGTTACAGATTTCAAAGTATTGCAGATGGCTCAAGTTTAATTTCCTTTGACGGCGAGGCGGCACATATTTTAGTTACAAAGACAAGCATCAAAGCAACATATACATTGTTAATTTCAGTGCGTTACATAAACTTATTTTTATTATTCATTTTCTTAAAATGCACAAATTCACATATTTATTTTCTTTTGCATTAATTGAAAAATCTATTTAAAATTGTATTTTTCTGCAGAAGTCCTCTTTAGCCCCTAGTTTTTCAGCAAAAGTCCTCCTTAGCGTCTTTTAGGCCCTTCAGTCCGATTTAGCCCTTTTTAGGTTCTTTAAGATTCACATATTCGGAAGCAAGGGGCTTGAAACAGAAAAATACATTAAAATGTTCTAATTAGGAAGCTGGGGAAAAAATAGGTTAAACCTTCAAATCCGGGCTTTAGTTGTTACCATAGAATCCTCAATTGTATCTTCATTAATGAGGATAATTTTGATTTTACCAATGGTAAAATGACAGAAAATTGATATAAAAATATATTGCTGTCTGAATCTTTCTTCCAAATGGTCAGATGGTTTTCTTTTTCCACATAAACCTTTTAGTCCAATCGAATTGTCAAAAGTGGATGCAAAATTTAGGGTAGAGCTAATTTTTTTATATGATGTCTGGGATGGTTTTGAGAGTAATTTCTGACATTTTGCCAACAAAATTTTTTGCCGCCGGAGCCGCCATCTTGAAAAAACTTCAAAATTTTCTATTTTATTTCTGTGTTTGCCCATTATCTGCCAAAATACGCACCTGACAAAAATGTTTTATTACCCATCCCAAAGTAGACTAAATTTTCTACAGTTTGAGATCAAAGTGAGCTTTCTACCATGAAAAGTTTCGGAAATACAGCTCTCCGAATTTCAGCAACATTTTGCAAAAAATAAAAAAATCTGAATTTTCAACTAGTTTTTGCTCGCTATCTTCTAAATGTCCAAACCTATAGTAAAACTCCATATGGAAACTTAAACTAGAGGTAATTTGAAACTTGTCGAGTACTTTAAACTTATCCTACCTCTTTCAGGTCACAAAATACAGAGGTTTAAAAATATATATACAGCAACGATTGAATAAATGCATGTGCGTACAAGTTAGGAGCAATAACGGCACAGAACATTCATTTTTATACAAAAAGATTTTATTTAGCTAGAGTTCTGGTGAAACATTGCACTGAGTACTTTAAACTTATCCTACCTCTTTCAGGTCACAAAATACAGAGGTTTATAAATATATATACAGCAACGATTGAATAAATGCATGTGCGTACAAGTTAGAAGCAATAACGGCACAGAACATTCATTTATATACAAAAAGATTTTATTTAGCTGGAGTTCTGTTGAAACATTGCATTGAATAACTTGTTTGTTCATAGTCTTCGGCACTTAGAGGGACTTGGGCAGTTGACGTCTGCTATTTCGTCCATGATGTTCACAATCTAGCCAGTGTTGATAAAGTACTCTTCAGCGTCTTCATCCAAAAACGAATTAATTGGCTCATCAGGAGTGTCCTCACTGTCGGAGGACAGGACTATTAGTCACACGACTGCCCATTGCAATGTTTGCATATCGTTGTGCACTTTAATCCAGCTTTACGACACCCACAAGCGTTTAAACACCCCTTCTTGCAGGTACAGGAAATACTTTTCAGAATTGATTCTGGAGCTGGTTACTTCTTGGCTTTAAGGGGAAAGAGGCCTCTTGGTGTGTTCACCCAGCCCCACTTCAAAGGGTCTTTGTATTCACTGAGCCATGCCTGAACTTGGTGGTATGTTCGCATGGCATGAAGTTGAGCCGCATCACTGGTTGGGGGCAAGTTCGCTAAGTTAAATTTCATTCTTCCTGCAGCTTTTACAAATATTCCGTGCCGAAGTTCGTCAAGTGTTTGTGTAGCAGGGTCTCCTCCACATAAGTGACCCAAAAAATGTTGGCCCACTTCAGCCACTTCTCCTGATGTAGCTTGAGGGTTCAGAATTACATTAGCCTCCTCTTCTAGTTCAGGATGTTTCAAAATCGGCGAACAGAAGTGGGTTTTCCCGTGGCCAAAAACTGCAGATGTTGTGTCACAACCACTGAAAGCATGGATTAACAGCAGCATGTTGGAGAAGCTGTGGCGAAATGACTGCCTTGATTAGAAGATGTCTGCAGCTTTGCTTCTTCCGTACTTTTGGATATATGTATTCTTTATATGAGGGGATGGTAATGTAGTGAGGAAATAAGAAGGTCTATGTCCTCCCCAACTACAAAGACAGTGTCGTATTGAGATGCTTTTGAGAAGGCAGTGCTAACAATCAAGACATCTGCATCTTTAACAGCCTATTCCAGCTTTTGCCAATTCTACGAAGCGCCTCTTGTTGTTTTCATTGGTGAGAAAAGTTTCTTGTGAACTTTTCAAAACAGTAGTTCTATCAAAGACGACATCAGGAGATGGACTCGTAGCCCGTCGGAGTCTCACAATTCTTTGTGCTTGTTTGATTAGCGTCAGAAGGATAACCATCGAAGATAACTGAAACCTTTGAGTCATAATTTGTCTGCAAATATTTCAAAATGCCTAAGGTTGCCTGGTACAAACACATAAAAACAGATGTATCCGGAGAGAACGGTATGCGGAGCAGTGACAAAGAGCCTCTTAGCGCCATTCCTCCGATAACATGTTTCCATTTTGGGACAACTGTATATGCTATAGGAAGTAATTTTTTTCAGAGGACACTGCAAAAGTGTTCTTCTAAAATAAAACGCCGTTCTCTCCAAATCAAAATGCTGTACCTACACCAACTTTTCTTATTTTCTTTTTACATTGTTTTTTTAGTCTTTTATCATTATAAATTGTTGGAAATACTGTTTTGGTTGTTAATTACAATGTAAAACTTAACTATAAGACAGCACAGGTTTTTTACTGATAAACGCCATTTAGAATATCCTAGGCAAAACTAGACTTTCGTACCTTCGATAAGTTTTCTGAAATGTGAGGAGTTGTAGATACCTCTGTATCTGGTGACCTATAATAGGTATGAAAACATTAAATACTCAACTTGTTGCAAATTTACTCTACTTTAAAAGTTATCCTTCGAAATTTTACTCAAGGTTTGGTCATTTAGAAGATAGCGAGCAAAAACTAGTTGAAAATTCAGATTTTTTTATTTTTTGCAAAATGTTGCTGAAATTCGGAGAGCTGTATTTCCGAAACTATTCATGGTAGAAAACTCAATTTGATATCAAACTGTGTCAAATTTAGTTCACTTTTAGGATAAATAATAAAATATTTTGTCAGGTGCGTATTTTGGCAGATAATGGGCAAAAACAGAAATAAAATAGAAAATTTTGAAGTTTTTTCAAGATGGCGGCTCCGGCGGCAAAAAATTTTGTTGGCAAAATGTCAGAAATTACTCTCAAAACCATCCCAGACATCATATAAAAAAATTAGCTCTACCCTAAATTTTGCATCCACAAGACTTTTTTTGTGATAATTTGACTGGACTATTTATGGCTTGTTCTGAGTTGTTCTCATAATGTATGTTTGGGTCAGAAATATGCCTTCTGTGACATTTTTAATTGCCAAAATATAAATGTAAAGATTAGCTCCATTTCCATCTTCAAGGCATTGAAACATTGTAAGATGGTAGATATTGCATGCTTAACTTGGTGATTCTTTTTGTTGATAAGGATGAAACTATGTGTGCATTTTGCAAGTAGAAGTACATAATTTGGCTATTTTATCTTATTCACACAACTTCTACAAAGGAAAATAGCATTTTGCAAGTTCATTACTCAAGCATTTCTAATGCTTTCATACACCTACTAGAAAAGTGGCTGCCATTAACAGTTACAGTACTTGGTTATAATGAGTTAAAGAAAAAATGAAACTAAATATTTATTTTTTAAGAGGTATATAAAGAATTGCTACAGGGAAGAATAAAATTTAATATGCAATACTGTGATTGAAAATTCAATTTTCTTTTCGAAGTAGCAGTTGGAACTTATGTAGAATATTAGAATAACTTGCCAAGATTTTTAAGTTAATTTAAAGGAAAGGTGAAACAGTGAAGACCATTTCTAGGGGTCCCATATTTAAAAAGTGTTCTCTCAATCTTGAAGTGGTAAATCAGTTTATAATGGAAGAATTTTTAAAAAATTTAGTTGAGCTGTATTTATACTCCTTTTAGAATAGAGGCCACATCAAGAGTCTTATACAGTAGGTCATGCAACCACCAATTGTTAACTATTTTCTATTGCTGTATTTTATTTCAAGTGATATTAATTAAAATGAATATGGTATAGGATGAAACAGCGAAAATGAGTCATGGTAATTATCCAATTTGGCATTTGCCTTTACGACAATTGGGAAACCATGAAAAATCCCATGTCAAATTGGCCGGCCACAGGATTTGAAAATGGAAGTTTAATGTATTTGTGTAAGATCATTGATTTAGTGAAATTTTAATTACGAGGGCTGATCAACAAAGACTGAGACTGATTTATTCCTGTGGCTTCCTTCATAGTTGCTTGTCTGTACCATGAATATTTGAAAAGGTCGAGGTTTCATGTATAATGCCCATAGGTGGCAGCACCCTCGTATCGGTAATTGATAGCAATGCTATTTACTGTAGACCCTGCTTGCAATTTGGATAACACAAATGGAGGTGACTTCTGAACAAAAGGCTGTGCGAATTGAGACATGCTGTGAAGTGATGCTGATGGAGGGGATGCATTTCTGGAATCAGTTATCACTGGAGATGAGTCTTGATTACATCATTATGATTCTGAAGGAAAAGGAGCCAGCAAAGAGTGGAAATTGTTGAGTTCTCCAATGCCAAAAAAGGTAAAAGTTGTTTCATCTGCAGGGACGGTGATGGTGATCACATTTTTTACTGTAATGGAATGGTTTACCGGCATCCAGTTCCCCCTCGCACTACTGTTATAGCAGTCAAAAAATGTGATCATCACTTTCCCTGTAGACGAAACAACTTTTGCCTTTTTTGGTATTGGAGAACCTGGTGATTTCCACTCTGTGCTGGCTCGTTTTCCCTCAGGATCATAATGATGTAATCAAGATTCATCACCGGTGATAACTGATTCCAGAAATGCATCCCCTCCATCAGCAAAGAGGCCCAGCATGTCTCAATTCTCGATTCGCACAGCCTTTTATTCAGGAGTCATCTTTTTGTGTTATGCGAAATGCAAGCAGGGTCTACAACGTATAGCATTATTACCAACCTACCAATACGAAACTGCTGCCACTAATGGATATTATACATGAAACCCCGCTCTTTTCAAATATTCATGGTACATACAGGTAACTGTGAAGGAAACCACAGGAAAAAATCAGTCTCTGTCTTTGTTGATCAGCCCTTGTACAGTACAAACTCATTTCACTATGCAACTCATACCCTCCCTTCCTGCATTATTCATTCTCTTGAAAGGCAAATTAACTATGTCCTAAGTGAATGTATAAAATCCAGCGACCAATCCAGTTGAATGAAAGAAGTTAGGTTAGATCTGTTAATAATGTATATATTGCAGGATTGAGTGAAGTCCTTGCTTATATTTTGTTTAAGAAGACTGATTGTCATGTCGCACAGGTGCTGATTTTGTTGTTGTTTATTTGCCAATAACAACTTAGTAAGCAATATACATTATATTGTTAATATTCTTACAATAGTATCATGATGCCGTATTCTCCTTTTCATGGTGTTTTTGTTAACTTTTAAAATGTTTTAATTTCTCTGTAATTATCTTTCTGTTGACTTTCCTCTGAAAATTTCTGTCTGAATGCTGGAGAGTTTTGATGATCGTATTAAAGTACTCTCCAGACACAATCATGTACACAGATTTAAAAGTATTTATGTTAGTTGCTGATTCTGTATGTGTTGATTTTCTTCTTTGTAAATTATGAATGAGATGTAATTGGTAAATTGTATTGTGCAGACTTACCAACTGTATAACACCAAACATGAAATTTAATAAACAAAATGGCCATTCCATTTGGAATGTTGTTTTCAGTTAAATTCTGTTTTATCACAGTCCTGAATAATGTGAAGAAAATAGCCTAACGGAGGTGTTAGAACTGTTGTATAATTGCAATCCGAAAAAATGAACCTACATTGTTGGTGCTTCTCTGATGACAAAATTTAAAATTTTCAGATAATTTGGACTTCCGTTTGCTAACATCATCCTCAACATTTTAAAAGATCTGAATATTGTACAATATTAAGGGGATACGGTAACTCAAATATATACACTAAAGATGTTCACCACACGAGCCTGGAACTTGTATGCTTAGAGAAAACATATGTTCGAAGTACGTTGATCAATTATTGATCTTGCTCTGTACCTTGTGATTGAAGCATTGTCTACTATATCATGTATACCAATAGAATCAAGGTTATTGTATGATGATCTTTGGTCATAACTCGTACATGAATTTGAAATCTATTTAGGATGAACTGTAAAGCATCTTTTTTTCGAAAATGAATGACATGATGCCACCAGGCCAGCTCTTTTGATTTAAGTAAAAGTGCTGGTAGTGAAATGTAAGTTTCCAAATATTCGTTTAGATTTCTTCTGCCAAGGCCTTTCTTTTGATGGTAGAACTGTCTTGGTATATGACTAATTATATAAAAGCATTAGTTCCATTAAAAAAAAAAAAACATTATGAACGGTTGTGGGAGTTAAGGCTTGTTTACACGATGAAATTAGGTTTCGTAACTAAGTTTCGCAACTGTTTTTTTACTTGAATGTGCAAACGCGAGGTGTACTGGCGGGTGACAATGAGTTATGACTAAAGCCCAGATTTTCATGCACTATCAAACTTAAAAACATGCATGCATTCATGCACTATCGTATCTCCAAATATGCACAATGAAGGGCGAAACATGCACTATCAAAAATCCGCACTGTACTGCAATATATTTCAATTTGTCTTAAAACAATATACAACAACGAGTTTTTCCAAATTCTCCTCACTTAAACTCGTGTGTTTATCTGTTTCTTGAACGCGGAAAAGGATCTATCTACTTCACAAGAAGTAACAGGTGCATAGGCCTACTTAAGGGAAGAAATTTGACTGAGGGTGAGATCGAATTCCATGTCTTTTACATTTTCTCCACATAATACGTCTTTCACGTTTTCAGAAGTTTCAGATCAGGGTTTGAACTAAGTACCTTCTTAAGTTTTTCCCTGACTGTCACACCCGTTTCTCCACAACACGATTCTAAAGTATTTGAAGTCTTCAACAATGGCTAGTGACTGACAAATTCAAGCAGTGAACATTCTGTTTAGCAGTTTTCTTTCAATGGAAGGTGGTGGGGGTCGGCGAGTCGGAATTTTCTTTTGTAGCCTTGTGTATTATATTACTGTTTATTTAGGGTAAACATTAGCTTGCACTCTCAAATTCATGCAGGTGGCAGACTCTGTTGCCAAGTCAATCAAAATATAACAATGGTAATGCAATACAACATTTTTACGTTTCTTTGAAAAGCCTAGATTTTAGGGAGGCATATTCATAATATGCACAGTTATGCACGGTAACTTGATATTATGCACTAAAACCAGAAAATGAGGGTTTATGCATTAAGAATGTCTGAATATGCTACATTAAGCCCAAAAAATCCAAAACATGCATTATGCATGAATTTTGCCATAAAAAGGCCGAAATATGCAAACATGCACGGAAAAAATATGTTTATTTGGAATCCTTAAGTCATGTAATGTGTAACTACAAAGTTTGAGAAGTGTAACCAAAGTATATAAAAACATGCATTTGCATGGAAATCCGGGCTCTAGTTATGACACTACACAGTTTCGGCTGATTCCAACTTTTTGCGAAACTAGCCTATAGCAATAATTTTGAGACAATAGGCATATTTAGCTTTGTAGATTGAAGTAGGGAAGTGAGGAATATTAAGAAATGCCTGGGGTATGGAGATTCAGCCACTTGAACTTAAAAAATAAGGTGAAACGTGTGGTAACATTGAAATTAGTTTTGAAGAAAATGGGTATAATGTTTCACGAAATTACTTCTATGAAAGTAGGTATGAAACCTAGTGTCATCGTGTAAACTATCCTTTAATCTTGTCCCAGTCCTACCCTTTAACGTGATTTACGTAGATTTTAGAGAGCTTTTGAAATTCCATTAAAGTTTGAAGAAAAAGAAAATAATTTTAGAACATTTTTTGAAAAGGTCTTCCGATACGTCATGAAGTTATCTTCTTCTCTGTTTATAAGCCAATTATTGTTTTATGCCAATTATCATGGTGGGGGTGGTGGCTAGTAAATCCCCTAGATGCATTGACCGATGCTATCCACAACTTCAAAACCACTTGAAAAGGTTGTGATCACGAATGAGATGTGAACCTTTACCCCTGATAACTAAAAAAGGCACAATTTAGTAATTCATAGTTGGTAGCTACCTATGTGAACCACTGGAGAAAGCCCGTAAAAGGGAACTATATATACTTATATTTCTATGTGGTGTGATGGTGTGATGGTAATTCAAAGGACAATTACTATTTAATAAACAGTTCTGATAAGATGAGAATTATTTGGGTGGTCATGTGATCGTATGTAGGAGCCGCCACTGAATACACCTAAAATATGTTTTTTGTGAGAAGAGGTGAAGAGAAAGGAGAGGCTGGGAGAGTGAAACAAATTCGTAGAATGAAATTTGGGAAACAAGAAAACCTCGAGAAATATGTGCCTCGTTCACGAGACTCGTACGAGTATTACCCTTCTGAAAGTAGTTTAATTTTGTCAAAAATTATTTATTTTCATCACTAAGATTTTAACATCTAACTAGTGTAGCCTTTTTGATATCGCGTAATAAGTGAGACTTTAAAGTGTCTTGAGACACTGAAACTTAGCCAGCATATACTTTAGGTACATAGTATTCTTTAATATATATATATACATGTTTTTAAAAAAATGTGAATATTTCACCCTTAACCTCTTAAAATTAGCGGGATTTTTAATTTTACAAGTTTAGCATATGAAGTGAGAAAGAAGTAAAGGCGATGAAAAACGATTTACTTCTTAGCACTACATCCCTTGTGAGACAGTGCCTACCATCCGACGCTGTGTCATCTACAATGGGCAGATAGCAGGATTGGGGGGGCATGTGGTCAGCATGTCTTTCTCACGGCCGTAATTGTTTTCATGATCGGAGCCGCTACTTATTTATCAAGTAGCCCTTTCGGTTGTCCTCACGAGGCTGAGTTATTCCGTCCCAGACTTCTCTATCTCACAAGAATCCGATGAGGTAGTGGGATCGATCTCAGACCTGCCGATCCATAACAACAACGATAACCTCTAGACCACGAAGCGGTCTGTGAACAACATAGTTCAAACGAAAATTTATATGAAATATGTTTTTAATGAGAGGATGTGCCGGTGATGTGGCACAAACCAAGTCGATTACTCTTCTTCTTACTAGCATTTTACAGTAAATAAATTTAGTTAATTAAATTTAAATAAATTTCGTTAAGCAAATTAAAAGTAGAACTTCTAACACGTCACACGTAGTAAAAGTTGCCCTTTATCGCACTTATGCTGTACAATTTTATGCCACTCCATTGGCACCAACTATGGTTTCAGAGACATGGAAAATACTCTTTTAGATTAGAATAATTGCATATGATTATTAAATAGACTAAGTTTGATAAAAATGAACATTTTAAAATTCATTATGTCTTTTTAAGTGTTACATTTCTCACGGTGTTGTAATTCTTGGTGGTTGAAGTATGTTATCGACTCCATTCCTTATGTTGGCAACCGTGCACCATAAAATCAACAACAGCTGTCTGCGCGCTCCAAATCAGCTCCGTGATTCATAATTCATTAGTATAAATCTAATATTTACTATTATTTCACAAATATTAACGACTGTCTAAAAATAGTGTATGATACACACGATAAGGATTTTTAAGCGCAATTTCCCTATGGGAAAAGGAAGAGAAAAGATGCTAAAATGTAAGACAAAAAAGGGGACGAAAAGACGATGCTGTACCGGTACTTGTTATGTAGCCTAACAGATTTACATTTACGAACAGAAGGCTACTATTTTCAGTAAAATTAAAAAGAAAAATTAAATATTTAATCAAATTATTTGTTATTGTTGCATGTGTGCTCCTTTGCACACATAGGCCCACCTACTCAAAAAATAAAATAATTTTACCTTGAGTATCATAAACAGAGTTGGGATTTTTAGGTGCAATATCCAATTGGAAAAAGGAAGGGAAAAGATTCTAAAAATATGGTAAAAAGGAGGATGAAAAGGCGCTCCTGAAGTTGTTATGTAACAGCTAGCTACTATTTTCAGTGAAATTAAAGAGAAAATTGAATATTTAATCATTATTTTTCATTCTTACTTGTGTTTTTCAGTCCCGTGTTTGCTGTGAGCAGATTGATTAACTACTCCCATGTTCCCTGCAAGCTGATTAAAAGTTAATTGAAAGTTAATTAGATATTGGAACGAAACCAAGATAAGCATATAATAAGAAGCAAAGAAATTCAAAAGTCACAGACTATAAATTATGAAATGTGCTTTAAAAAGCTGCAGTAAAATACAAAAATGAAGGCTGGGATTATGGGAACGGTGGATAAAAGGGATAAAGGCCCTAAAAAGGAGGAGATTGTTTCTATTCAGAACTAGATGCAACGTTTCACACTGTGGTTTCTTTGACAGAAGCTCTAATTTACCCTACGAAAAAGCTTCGCACCTGAAAATCCTAACCATGATTAATGAACTATTATCTCATTTTTCCGTGTTAAAAAGCTATACCGGTAACTATTTTATGTCTGTTACGCTTACTGCTTGTATTAAAACCAAATACTTATATTTGAAACACTTCTTGTAGTTATATTCTATAAATTGAATAAGAAGTAAGAGATGGGCAAAATTCATGTTTATTTATTTATTTGACAAAAGAGATCCCAAAGAGTTAGCAGGCTCGTAGCAGGGACAATACATAATGAAATTTTTACAAAGAAAAGAAAATGGCTACAACAGCTTAGGTATGATACGTAATAAGTAACATTAAACAAAGGACATAATTATTAGACTTCGGACTTTTAGGTTGCTAAAAATGCTGTTTTAGGTACCTAAAATAGGCTCTAAAAATTGGAAAATAGGTTCTAAAAATCGTAAAATAGTCTCTTATAAAATCGTTAAGTTGCCAATTGCAACGCAGAATATTATATTTATTGAAGTCACCATTAATCAATATTCATGATAAAACACAGATATAGGCCTATGGTACACAGAATTATAACAGTGAAAAACTAATCCCTTCGCCCAGAAGCTACGCACGTCCCTATATCACTTAAGGATTAAAATAGGTTTTTACCTAAAATCCGAAGTCTAATAATTATGACTAATTTTAAAGCAATATAAATGTGATGTAGTACAAAATAACTCATAATGGCATAGAAAGTAGCGTGTTTTACATCAGATACTTTATTCTAAGAACAATCTCTTTTGAAATTATTCTGGAACTGTCACAATCATTTAAGTTGAGAACGCCGTTTATCATCTGTGTGGCAGTAGAGCGGAAGAGGAAATTCGATAGTGTCGTAGTGAGGAGGAAGCAAGGAAATGCAGTAGAGAGTTCTCAGCTCTCATGGACTCACTCCCCCTCATAGTTAGTGATTCCGGGCACAGCCACCAGATTTAAATGCATTGTTAATGTACGATGATAAACTGCTGTCAACTAATATGGCAGCGCTACCACCAGGGGATGCAGACAGGGTCGTATACAGAATTCAAGATCAGGGTGGGCAAAACGTTTCTCAGGATAGGCAATGGTTATGAAATGGAAGAGTATTGAATTTTTGTCCTGATATGGAATAAAAATCATTATCCGTAAAATACTTTGCGCAATTAATATTGCCTAAAAAGTTGTTTGTCCTGTTGGACTCGTGTAGATACTAGAGAATTCTTCAATTAAAAGTACAAACATTGTCTAAAAGCTCCAAAATATCCTCAAGAGTTACTTTAAAATGATAGATCTACATCCACAAAAGTCTTCTTAAGCAAGTGAATTTTGATTGAATTTGTATTTTCTCATTTTGAATTTTTGAGGTTGAATTTTCTCATAGCTTTTTCCATTTTCATGCCCTTTTTTTCTGCTCTTCTCAAATGCTCAGTACATTAAATTAGCCATTTTTTAGTGAGTAATGGTAAGTCTTTGAGCCTGTTAATTCTTATTAGGATAGAGAAACTAGATTCACAATCTGCTGTAGGCATACTACTTGCAGAAGTTATTATTGTTCCTAACACGTTATGACAATGAAAAGCGTTCCTATTCTTGCCCTTATTTTTCTTCGAAGTAGAGAGACTTTTCAATGCTTTTTTCACGTAAGAAGTTATTTGCAACGTCCATTCCTTAGAACAGATGGCTTTATTATAAGCATTACTGAAAAGAAAGTTTGAGGGTGGGGGAACATGAACTCAGGAGCCCAGCCTGGTCCCCTCTGACTACGGGCATGGATGTTAGGTTGTTATACGTATAAAATTATTATTTTTGCTCTAATACATTTTTCATTAACATATTCTTATTCTTGAATCTTGCTTATTTTGTAGCGATGTTCGAAATTAATCAAGAACGCTTCTGTTAACGCTTCTATAGTGACACTCACTATGATTTTTAAATGCGAATTATCTCGTCAATCACGATGGTGTAGAACAGATGCCGATTTATCTCCATTTGCTGAATACTTGACAGAGATTCAGAAGGAATTTGCTTCAAAGTTTTTTGATTTTGATTAACTTCAATCTAAATATTTTTCTGTTTCATGATCTTATGTGATAAACATACTACTTTCCTAATAAATGCTATTATAAGCTCATTGTATTAATTACAATGTATTAATTTAATATGTAACAGCCTCATTTCGCAAATTCTCATACTCGAAAAATACAAAGTCACATCAATTAATACTAGTGTCATAATTACTTCTTGCAGTACACATTGGCGGGATGGGATTTTTTTAATAGGAAAGGCGCCTCTCTGTCTTTTGTAAACAAAACATATGTCCTAAATTGCCTTCATCAGCAGAACTACTAGCAGTAACTAACATTATTGCTCTGCACTTGCGTAAAAGGAGCAGCAACTAAATTAACATTCGTCACAGAACGCAGAAGTGTGGGGAAGACTCTCCTGAAGGCGATGCACCGTGTCATTGTTATTCTTGGTTAGCTTTCATAAACACAGTTTGACAGTGAGGAGGAATTTAGCGAACGAGAAAGACTTAACACAGTGAGTTCGCAGTTCGATAATATCATTATCTTGGATCGGGAAGGAGGCAGAACTCTGTAATTATCGTCGCCGCCCACTCATCAATGCCGACAGAGCTCTGCACATTCAAGAAGGGACCGAAGCACATGCATGCGTTATGTCGCCTCGAATATTCCTCGTGGTCATCTTGCTGGTGGTCATGTCCATTGGATTCGCTGCCAAGAAGCGAGAAGACAAGACCAAGTGCCCTCACGTCAAGCCCATCAGAAACTTTGATCTCCATGAGGTAAATATCTTATGCTGTATTATAAAATACCGATTGGGCAGTGAAGAAAATAATGTAAATAGAAGTGATTCTAGTCAGATTACAATTATTTGAGTTGGTTCATAGCTTTATTTGTTTGTAATACATTGCAGAGTCCATTTTGCCGCAAACATGTGATGCAATACGTTTAAGAGTCTTATCTTTATTGTAGACTGTTTACTCATCTTGGATACCTCGGATCCATGAATTTCAAACCTTTAAAATATGACAACGCCGATATTGTAAATGGGAACGAAGGGATTCAGGACAGTATTGTATTTTAATTACTTTTTCGACAATGGCCGATTTTATCTGATACATCATCCTACAGAGAGACAGAAATAACTTAGAACAATTTCTTACTGCATGCGAGGCAACTTCTCGTTTTTAAAAATTAATAGTAACCGTAGTGGAATTATTATAATTTGTAATGAATCGCATTTTATTTTTACTTTCCCTACCCACACCACAAACAAACAGGAAGGTCGCGGATTCGATCTCCGATGAGGTCAGTGGGGTTTTTGTATGGGCCTAATCCTTCTGGTGACACTATGGTCTTGCAGGAGACTTAGTGGGAGGTGTTTAAAAATCCACCCTAAACACCTCCCAGCCGAACTGCAGGAGACTTGCTGGGAGGTGTTTAAAAATCCACCCTACAGCCCGATTCTCGCTCCCATTGATTTCCATCTTTTCCTACACCTACACCTCAAGAAATGACAGATAATAACAAAGAGGCGGACATGGTTGCCACATAATGGTTCAAATCCCAGGCGGCTGACTTCTCCGACACAGGGATTCAAACGTTGGCCCTCGGAATGAAAGAGTATCAATCCCGGTGACGAATATGTTTAAAAATAGCCGAACACTTGCTGTATCTGTTGCAATAAACATTTCCATGAAATTGTGTTTTGTTTAAGTAAACGGCCCTCGTAAGTGATAAGTCCACTGGTTAAGTTATTTGGAATCAAAATTAAGTGATTTTGGTGCGACCCTCAAGATGACTTGTGTACATAAATCCCCCCCCCCCCCCAGTTCCTCTAAAGTTGGACAGGCCTGTATTAGATTATCGAAATAGATTATAAGTTACTATCCACGATTTCCTTTCTCGAATTATCTAACTCTATGCAGTATTAAGCTTACACCTTGCTTTATGCTCTCAAATCTGTTTTAATTACGTGAGTGACATCATTAACACGCATTCGATCAATAGCTAACATTACCATTAAGGGATGGCACTAAGGTTGTAACTTAATTAAAGTGGAGTACAAGCAACGAAAACATCGATGGCTTAGTGGACATATATGTTAAGTGCAATTTTGAGTAAAATGTGTTACATGCAAATTGGGAACCTCACGCTATATAAATGTGACAAGTGATAAAACAGAATTTTAATATATTTTCTGCGGGGGCAAAACGCGTTAAGTATTTTTCCTGGGTGCACATTCGTCATAATGAGGTATTAAAATGGATTTATTAAAAAATATAGAAGTGTAGGCTATTTCACACATGTGTGCAATAAGCCATCGACTTAATTGCCTAATAGATAGTTTAAAATATTCACAACAGGCGTGATATCACTGTAGCTTTTGAATGCAGCACTTCTATCGTTCTTTATGTATTTAAACTGCTTAATTATTTTTCTTTCTTTCTTCTTGTCTTTCTTTCTTTCTTTCTTTCCATAATAACTTTACCTAACCTTTCGCTGGTATAACAAGCCAAGCCCACACGGGAGGAATCAGATCTATGGATCACAATATAATATTTAGACGACATTGGAGGGACTCCTTTGTACGACGCATCGAACAGGAATCGTCCGGGATAAGTGTGAAATATATTTAATTTTGCATTCGCCTTTTGGAGTGGGGAAATCTTCGAAAAAAACTTATTCTCAGATTGGTCGGACAAGAAATTTGAACTCTCGAATGTTGGTCGCGACGCGACGGGCCGCCTCGGCCTAGCAAGTTCTAAAACCAACGTCATTGTCGTTGTCTCGCCTGCATTTTCTTATTGCTTAACTGTTAAGAAGTTAAAACATAAATTCTTCTTAAACTTGTCTTAGAATATATTGTGCAATCATTTTGTTATCAGTTATGTACATAACATCATGTTAAAGCAGACTCATATACTTTTTTAATCGACCCATTTTTGTTACAAATACAGCAATACATTTTCCTTGGGAAGAAGTTTTAGAGTAGGCCTACTGTTATTCCACTCTTTGTAAGAGTGTACTTTTCGTGAGGTTGTTGGGGTGACGAAGTTTCCATGAAACTGGGAGGGGAGGGACGGTGAGTCATGGACACCCCTGATTAATTGGTACAATTTAGAAAAACGTGCACTTAAAAGAGTAAATATATAGGATAAATAACAGCCTTCCCTTACAATTATCGGTCTGTTGAGCTAAAGTATAACAGCTCTTTTCCTTTAATGCGTAAAGCACAGGCTATTTGACAAGAAACATACTTTTTCTATATTCACCATTTAATTTTGGGCAATTAATCTATTAATAGGCCTAATATAATATTGTAGGATGGAATATTTAATTATCATGTTACATTTTTATTATTGTGATAATGGAGCTATCAAATCTTAAATTAAAATGGGGTTTAATGGTTGTTATGCCAAGAATGTCAATATGATGATTTTTTATTAAGATTTTTTAAAAATAGTGGCATCTTTATACTTAAATTTGAGATTGGATTATTAAATGATATAATTGGATTATCCTGATTAACAATAATTACACAAGAAAGAACAACTACAAGGCATTCAAAACTTTTGTACAGAAAGTTCTTGATGACAGGCGTCTCCTATCATCATCATCATCATCATTATTGTATCATCGGTTTTTTCATCATTTTTATGTCTTCTCACTAGTTTTTGTATATTAAGGACAGTAATTGTGTTTGTGACAAAGGACGCAAGAAACACTAACCGCCAAGCGAAAAGAAATAGGTAGTTAATTATTGTACGTACTAGTTGTAAATGTAAAACTTGTAGTTTGTCCAGGGGTATAGCCTACGGCTCAGGGACCCTGGGTAATTTCATATTGGCCAAAAAATGTCTTTTTTAGTCTACGAGGACCACTCACATTAGCGAGGTCTTTTGTTACAATACCACGGGGAGATTTCTCTACTTGCGAATGCCGAATCGCAATTTACAGACCTTCTGTTCCGAACGTTTATTGTCGGAGATTTTATTGCCTTGGATTAATGAGGCACAGCGTTATGAATGATAATCCTACACCATGGAGTCCATTCACGTCTTTATGTAAGTGATCCGTAAATTTGCACCCTCTCCTTCGGTAAATGACTAGTAAGTTCAAGCACGTGTTTAGAAATCAGTTTCCGAGCGTCCTAAACTGGTTAACCATAAATCACTGACGTCTCCCCCACCCAAGTGACAAAAAACATCAGTTTCTGGAGGGTCTGAAACTGATTAATAAAACATTGACAACTTTTCTTCCTGAGTGACACAAAACATTTATTTTTTCTAACTAATGCTTTAAAAATATCATTTTGGGAAGGTCCAGACCCGAGGACCCCCTTAAATACGTCCTTGAGCAAGTCCCTCGAAAGGGGATGTTAAACTAAGAAGTACATAAATAAATAAATGAAGAACGAACGAATGAAACTTGGTGGGTTTCCCAATGCTCGCTGCTGCAAAAACCATTTGAATACGGCCTCAAAGTGATCGAGATAATTGGCGATCCGGGTAGTTGGAGTTCGGTTAATTGGAGTTCCACTAGTAGGCCTACCACATTTTACAATTTTTCTAACCACTACCTGAGAATAAAATTCCCCATAAGCATATATTTCAGGCTCTGCTTGCTTCTTCTTCTGTGAACATTCGAAAACTTTTCAACTAAAATTCCAAATTTTCAACCTTTCAGAACCCAACATTCAGTATAGCTCTTAAATTGACAATGTATCGTATAATATACAGCATGAGGTAGTTTGTCTTAAATCTGTAAACTCTTGTGCATGTTTTGGGTTCCTGTCCGCACGGCGAAACTCTTCGAAGCATCAAACACCCTACAGTAAGGTTAATTATTGCAAGTGCCCTTAAAGATGCTGGATACAGTACCTTTATAGAGGTGCATGGTATCTGCTACCGGGAGTAGGCCTACAAGGCGAATAACACCATTGTTTTTTATGGAACCACAAGATCTGGTTTTATTACCGATCCTCCTGTATTTTTGAAGTAAACGAGGCACATCCCTAAGAAGTCAACAAGGAAAAAGAAAACATCCCTTACTAATATGAAAAATACTGTCTGAAAATACTCTAAATCATCGGACTCACAGTAGAGGCGAGAGGTACAATTACAGCATTCTTGAAAAAGCATTCAAGAGATTAGGAATCCCTCCATACAAGATAGCAGAAGTTACTTTAGCAAGTTACTTTGTCACTAAATTGTCAACATTGGCTTTAATGTTGGAAGAAGTAATTCGAAGACAGTTCTCTAAGCTAGCATCGTAAAGTCTTTTCTTCAGTTTTGACTTCACGATATTTATCCTGGAAAAAAAAAAAACTGCTCACTTAATGCATTTGCTTCCAAAAAAAAGTCTTGATATATCTGTTTACAGGTCGTCAAAACGTAAGCATTGTAGTTAAAATTACGAGTAGTAGGCCTATTTGTTTGTGGGCAGACAAAAATTAAGCCCCGGGCCGCGGGTTGAAGACCACAGTTGTAAAGCGTGAATTAATATGTATATTGTTAAATTTTCAAGTGGTCAATACTTAAATTTTAATCCTGCTTCTTAGAATGTTCAATTGGTTTTTGTATTGTTTTGTACTCTTTGTCTCTGTAAGCAATCCATAGATATGGGAAGATACGGTAATAAAACTATGGAAAAGAAATTGAAAAAAAAAGAATATAATGTTACAGAACAAGGTGTAATAAAATATAAACTGTAAAGTCTACCATTGTTTTCACTGATTTCTCTGCAGTCCGAAACGGGTTTAAATATTGTGTGAGAAATTGAGTGTCACGCATTTAAGGGTTAAGAGCGTAAAACGAAATTTTTTTCAATATTGGTCTAATCTCAAAAATACACTCCTCCCTTCACGAAAACAACAATCATAACAATAATAATAATGTAACAGACAATGATATTGTAAACTCCTTTTCTAGGTTATTTTTCCTTATCCTTCCTCATTAATGGTTTCAGCTGTTGGGGTCATGGTACGTGGTGCAGTACTACGCTAGCTCCGAGGAGGCTCTATCCTATGGATGCATGAGGCCAGTGTTCTCCATGTCTTCTGATAAGTTCGAGGTGTCTATGAACTTCACGTACACTTTTACCGATGATCCAGTATTTGAGCTTTTGTATGGGAACATCACATGGGATATTCCCGACCCGAAGCGGCCTTCGCATTGGGTCCATGCAGAAGATACATGTAAGAGTTCATAGATTAAGTCATGTTAGTTTTATTAATCAGTCTGTGAACAATGCTCCAGATAAAATAAAAAGGCCGTAGGCCAAAGAAAGAGAAATCACACTATTCATCCCCATTTGTCTAAAAAGAAAGTTTCTACTCCAATGAAACCAAAGTATATCAATTTAAGTAAAAAGCGCTATGATAAAGTAAAGAGCTCTACTTTAACAAACAATGGAGAACCTTAAGAATTCTGGAGGTTGGCCCGCAGATTTTTCTTGCTGTGCCAGACGAGATTTGAATAATTTGACTACCGTTCCAGAAGGAATGCTATGTAAGCAAAATGAATCGTTATAGATCGTCAATTAACCCAAAGCGATGTGAGAGCGAGGGATAACTTACTCAATTAGATTGATCGCACATTTCAAGATTCCTCCAAACTGGCAGCTAATTTTATGCTGAATAACCGTCAACCACAGAAAAAAGTTAAAAATCGGTGGGTTTTAGCCTCTTGTGTTCTTCATAAGCCATAGAAACCATATGGGCTAGGCCGAGTAGTTTTTTTTTGTGTCCGAAACACTGGGAAAATGAAAACGAAGACATAACTTTTACAACCTATAAATGAGACTCTTAAAATAAAATGGCTTTTGGAAACGAGAATTATGATTGGCTGTTCTTAACCTAACTGCAGTCAACATGTCACTAACACTAATATCAATATTCTTAACCTAACTGCAACAAACCTAGCTCTACATGTCACTAAAACTAATATCACTATTCCTAAACTAACTGTTACTAACCTAGAATCGAAAGTGCGGGGCGAAAGTGCTCGGTCATTTTAACACAATTAGTGATTTCGGGATGCACCGCAAAATCATGTCCCTAATACCACCAAAAGGATACAGAAAGCATGGATGTAATTACGATGAACTAACCATAGTGACGTCTTTAATTAATATCCACACCTTAATTATTTTGAAATGTTGGGAAATGCAGATTTCTTTTTAAGACATGAAATATATACTTTGCAAGCTACGCCAGTCCTGTGCTTCTCTAGGTGCCTCGTTATTTTGCAGTAGCGATCGGTTAACAATAGCAGTCATACATAATATGCTATCCTCGTACCAGATTCTTTTCTAACAGCACAATGTTGTATTTGTAATCGTGACTTCTGCGCTACTCTCTGTAGTGAGAGGTCACGGAAAACTTATTGTGTGCATGGAGTTCTAATGAGATCAACTTCCAGTTCGATACTGAATTATATATAAAACAAACTATAAAACTAAACTACGTGGCGCAGCATCCCTGAAGGGATCAGACCTACCATACGACTGCTGCGTCATTTAGCATATGCAGATGGCAGGATTGGGGGACATGTGGTCAGCACGCAGACACCCACGGCTGTTAATGATGGTTTCCGTGATCGGAGCAGTTAATTCTAAATCAAGTTGCTCCTCAGTCTGAATCAAGAGGCTGGGTGCCCACCGTTTCATACCTCCCTAACTCTAAAAAATCCGAGAAGGTACCGAGGATGGAACTCGGGTTTGCGGGTCTGAAGCCAGCGACGCTAACCACGAGACCACGCAGGTGTTCACTGAAAGTGGGGAGAGAAAAAAAAAATCGGATACTGATTTCACAAAGTTAAAGTTTCCAGTTCATATTTTGTAACGCACAGTTTCCTCCGATCTTGGAAAGACTTTAAAACATTCTTATATTAAACAAAAGAAGGGCTAATAGGCCTAATGTAGTATTTTTTGGCCCTCCACCGCCTCCGGAGCCCTCGACCATAGGCGATACTCCGGTCCCAACAATTTTTCGGCTGTTGTGTTCTATTGCTCTATTATTCGCTCTTGTGTACTTTAAGCTTGTGGGTAATGTGATTAGAGCCAGCTGTTTGATTCAGCACTAATAGAACTGTGTAACTATGTGAACCTAATGTAGTACACTATGTGAAAACTCATACAACGAACGCTACTAGCTAATTTGAGAGATTTAAGTAAGCTTCCTTTATTTATATTTTTATAAAATTAATCGCCGTGGCGTAGTTGGTTGATGCGTTGGGATTTCTCAATTGGCCTAATTCTACTGGCGGTGCTAAGGCTCTGGGTTTGACTTATCCTCCAACGGAAATCAGTAACAGAAGAAACCCTTAGGGTAAAGGCGGCCAATGCGCAAAGCTTACAAACTTTATGTGCCGAATGTCTACTAATCTGAGATCCTCAATCTCCCGGAACCCTAAGGTCCTCCACGGCCTGATAGGGATAACTTTACTTTACTTTTACTTTATAGATACAACAATAAGGAAGTTACAATTTATATGTTTATATCAGATAACACTAGCTGTATCAATGGGGGTACTCCGCAGCGCAGTTGTTTGCGGCATCCTGCTACAAACCGAAAGGTCGTAGATTCGATCCAGATGAGGGGATTTTTTCAATTGGCATATTCCTTCTGGTGACATTATTGCCGTGGTGTCGAGTCAGCCTCTATCAGAAATGGAACAATTATGGATGTTAAGACCGCCGGTGCATTATGCTGACAATTTTACCATCTTCATATGACCAATGTCAAAAAATTCTGGTAGCCTTAACCTTCTGGAACTTCCAAGAGCCTGCATGGTCTTTATAGGGAACACTTAATAATACCAATACTTATAATAATAATAATAATAATAATAATAAGATAGATTTTTAGGGCCTTATAACTCCTCTTTTGAATAAAAAGTATTTTCGGATTGAGATGTATCACATCAGGAAACAAACGTATTTGACTTGGCGAATTTCATACCAGTATGTAGGGATTAGTCTTTACTTTACTTTACTTAGGACGACAAACATAAATAATACAGTCGTCAAGCAATGAATCAGATTTTTGTGGCAACTGTCTGAAATTGGCCAGTTTTAAAATTAAACACATATTAATCTTTTACTGAAAAACAATTCACAAACTCGTATTTGTAAATTAGGCAGTTTCAAAGTTACAGAACCAGAAATGGATCCACAGATAGAGACAAGCTTTTACAAATACTCTTCATTCGCCTTGAAAATGAGTAGTCTAAGCTAGGATATGTCATTAATGAAAATGTCAAAGAATACGTCAATTGTGTATTTAATGCCACTTTCTATCTGAAATGCGTAATCTGGTGTATTTATTTAGTACAAAATAAACATAATATTTGATAAGCAATACGGAATACACTTCTTGAGCAAAACAGAATAGTCTACAGCAGCTGCTTTCATTTTATTATCTTATTGACGCAAACCGCAGTCTGTTTGGGCGCTTTGTTTATAAGTTCTTGTTCCGAGCAAGATTTACGAACTTCATCTAGATCAGTGATTCCCAACTTTTTTAGCTGGCGACCCACCTTCCCTTATCGGAATACCTCCACGGTCCATCGAGGAGTAAAAAACCTAATTTGTATCGTATCCCTTCTTTATGTATATATAATTTTACATCAAATATTGCAAATAAAATTATATAAGCTTATATATGCTTTTTTGAAGATACAGATTGATTATTGTTAAACAATTTATGTTCTGATTTGAAAATGGTAGACAAAATATAAGCACTTATTTATTTAACAATAGATATATGTTTGCAATATATGCAACAAGTGGTTTCATACTCACTAACAAGTGTTCCTAGGTGAAGATAAAAACTACTTATAAAAGTACACAAAGAACCAAGAAAACAATCAAAACACAATTTGATTTGTTTCGATTTATCTGATGGTTTATTGGATGGTTTCTGATAGTTTTAGGATCGAGTCGCGACCCACCAGTTGGGAACCGCTGATCTAGATAGAACTTGATGAATATAATAATCTTAGAGAAAACTTTAACATAGATTCTGTCTACATTGTCGACAGGATTAATTAAAACCTTTAAATAAGAAATATAGGGTTGGGGAGGACAGAAGTGTACAAATGTTTCAATTGGCCGCCGCAGCGGAGTCTATTCTGCTGATAAGTTGTTTTGATGCGATGACGTAGTCACATCCGAGATTCTGTTTTCAGCTCCTAATTGAGTTCAGGTCTAGGGAGGGTTATGAATTGGCAGGAAGAAATAGTTAATACAGCAGCATCTCGTAGCACTTACTGCAGAAGCCCACTCCCTGCATTACAATATATTTATAAAATATTCACTTTACTCATTTTAAGAGGAAAATAAAAAATATGTATATATAATATTAATAGCACAACTTTAATATTGTTTTGTTTTTCAATGTTTCAACCCAATTTATTTCTATAAAAAAATTGTTTTATGTTTTTTGTAATTTCTATATAAACCACTGGTTAATGATGCAAAATTATGTTATATACATTGTACTCATACATTTATAATTTTCGTTTGTAATATACAGTGCATTGATATATAATTATATTTATATTAATCTATTATACCCCTAAACACGAGCTTTGCTCATCTAGGGGCATACCTTACATTTGTTTTGCTAAATTAGAAATAGTATTTTCTGTTGGTTTTTGTTTTTACCTGTACTAATGTTGAAATAATGTAAATAATGAAATGTAATAATGTATGTAACAATAAACTTCAAACTTTAAGCCCTGCTATTTGTATTGAGCATCAATCAAAATTATACCATTCTTTGCATTTATTTTGCAATGTCAACCTTTGTTAATAGACAATTTCACTTTTCTATTCAAATGCCACGTATTTGATATTGACCAATAACGTTTAGCCAAGCCTCGGATATTCGGCCAATCATGCTTGTCTTATACTAGCAAGTGCCCGTGGCTTCGCCCACGTTAATTAATTAAAACATTAAACATTAGGGGCATAATAATGAAATCATTATATTTATTAACACTTACACGCGAAACATTCATAAATTAAACGATTAATAATTATAATGAAACAGCTAAAAATCCGGGTTTGGAGTACATTTCGCGATTAGAAAGCGCCGCCTGGGAAAAACGATCTCAGATTCGGGTTCTCTGGCCCAGAAAACCCCTGCATTGTGAGTTCCGTCCAAATCAATCAATGTTTGCTCATTTAGGCCTATATTCATTATCCCTCTTCCATCTATGTTGAAAATATCAGATATCTGCGTGCCTTGACATGATAAAAAATTAATTGTCCAGGGTGGGCATACAAAATTGAAGCGATTGATAATCCCATGCGATATGTTGAAAAAATCGCAATGCTCTTATTATCAAGTTATGAAAAAAAAAGAAGAGAAAAGCCACTTGCAATTGATTTGATAATTGAAATGTATTACCGAAAACTGATGCTTCGATAGCGCTAAAATTAACGTTTTCCGGCAGTTTTTCACTCATAACTCGCGAACGAAGGCGAAAATTAAAAATCCGGTTTCGAGGTGCATTCGGCCACCCTTCAGTCCATCTATGTTTAAAATTTCAGATCTCTGCAAGCCGTAGATTTTGCTGGGCGTCGCGCACAGATAGACAAACACTTCCTCTTCTTATATGGAACTAGCATGTGCCCGCCGCTTCGCTCGCGATAATTATTTCAAAAATTAAAAATTAAGAGCATAATAGTTAAATCATTATATTTATTAACACCTAAATCACGTGGACTACATACCACGATTAGATAGCGTCGCTTGGTAAAAGCGACCTCAGATTCGAGTTCCTTGACCCAGTGAATTTCGTCCAAATCAAACAATGTTTGACCATATTTAGGCCTGTATTGATTATCCCTCTTCCTTGTAGGTTAAAAATTTCATGTCTACGGGCCTTGACATTCTAAACAAATGAATCGACCAGGATGGACTTACAGAATCAAGCGATCGAGTTCCCTGGCCCAGAAAACCCCTGCAAAGTGAGTTCCGTCTAAACCGATCAATGTCTGTCCATTTAAGCCTATAGGCTATTCATCATCCCTCTTCCATCTATGTTGAAAATTTCAGATATCTGCGTGCCTTGACATTATAAACTAGTGAACCGACCAGCGTGGGTTTACAACATTCACGCAATCGCGACGCTTTTATTTCCAAGGTATGACAAAAGTAGCCAAAGTCAACTGCAATTGATTTGACATTGAAATGTATTGCTGTACTGAAAACTGATGCTTCGAAAACGCAAAAAATGCATGTTTTCTGCCCATTTTTCATTCATAACTCACGAACGAAAGCAAAAATTAAAATTCCGGTTTCGAGGAGCATTTTTCGACCCTTCAGTCCACCTACGTTAAAAAAATTTCAGATCTCTGCGTTCAGTAGATTTCGCTGGGCATCGCGGACAGACAGAAGGACAAACACTTCCTTTTTTTAATGTAGAAGACTAGCAGAACCCCACCGCTTCGCTCACGATAATTATTGGAAGATTACAAACTAAGATAAATATAATTAAAACATTATATTTATTTACACTTGCACGCGAAATTCATAAGGCTAAACTAAAGATTAATAATTAATCAAATAGCTTAAAATCCGGCTTTGAAGTGAATTCTTCGATTAGAAAGCGCAGCATGAAAAAAAACAACCTCAGATTCGAGTTTCCTGGCCCAGAAAATTCCTGCATAGTGAATTTCGTCTAAATCGAACAATATTTGCCCATTTAAGCCTATATTCATTATCCCTCTTCCGTCTAGGTTGAAAATTTCAGACATCTGCGTGCCTTGACATTATAAACAAATGAATCGACAAGCGTGGGCTTACAAAAATAAAGTGATCGCGAGGATTTTATTTCCAAGGTATGACAAAAATAGGAAAGTCACCTGCAATTAATATCACAATTGAAATGTCTTGGTGACAACTGATTCGAAAGCGCAAAAATGCACGTCTTCTGCCCGTTTTTCACTCATAACTTCCGAAAGAGATCGAAAATAAAAAATCCAGCTTCGAGGTGCATTCGCCCACCCTTCAGTCCATCTACGTTTAAAATTTCAGATGTTTTACATTCAGTAGATTTCGCTGGGCATCGCGTAGAGACAGACAGAAATAATTATAATTATATATATTTAAATATATTATAATTAAAATATAAGAAATTATATTTTAATTCCTTTTAATATTATAGACTAACTTTGACGGCGACGAAGGCGAAAAATCATGTACGTATTGCTTTGGCAATAGTGTTATGACAATGTTACTTGTACTTTATAGATAATTTATAATTTTGAAACTTGAAAATGGTATAATTGTACTAACATAGTGTATTAATTTACACAATATAACATTAGATTATAATAAAATGTTTCAACACGTAACTATATTATTAACTATATAAGATAACGCAATATTGCAATGAATGAAAACTGACATACGTATACAGTATCATGATAGCTGAATCGATCATGCATAGGACATGACGATACACTGGATGGGGAATTCAATAGTTAGATAGATGTCCTTGTAAAAAAAATATATAAAAAACCCTGATGTGATACACTCACATAACTTTCTCTAGCCCAAAGCATCTGCAATAGGCTACAATCGTATCACTTAAAATAATTCTGATACTGAATAAGAGGTCATATTGCAGAAAGCATATTCAATTTGTTTCAGCCTCATATAAGATTTTCGCCATGAAAGACTTAAAAAGCCTGGATTTTTATAAAACTACCCTTCAGGTAATTTTTATGAAAAAATGCTTCAAATAAGGAAGTGTTAACTTTTAGAATAAGCACCTCGTGCACATAGTATAAACAAAATTGTTAGCGCCTTTTTTGATAGAATAGAATGATGTAGGATAAGTAGGGGCCGTATTTTTTGGTAACAACGATAAGCGCGAAATTTTATAAAACAACCTCCCTTAGCTATTTTTAGCTTTTATATGCTTAAAATACCAATATGAGCCAAATTGAATCCACGAAATATCGCGAAATTTTCTCGATTCCGCGAAATGTGTCTATAAGCGCGAAATATGCCCCTTCTGTCCGTAAAGTGAGAAATGAGCACGAAAATGTGCCTTAAAATCACAATATTGTGTTTTGGTGTACTGTATTTTTTATTTCTTAGCAGCATGCTTTTTCTGCTGTTTCTGTGGCTATCGAAGATTTACTGATATAGGCCTATTGATATTTGTGATTGATTACAAAGATTGCAGAATTTACCCTAAGATTGTCTGTGATCTGGTTTGTACTGTTGAGTACACTCCATTCCTGCTGTATACAACAGATTTAGTCTTTTATCCACAGTGGTATGGTTGGCACTTCTGTTTGCAAATGGCTATCTGATGGTGTTTAGTAGAAATTGCTATAATATTTCTCGTTATTATATTTGAACATTAACTCTAATCATGTATAAATCGAAAGTTACTTCAGTTCATACAAGGGCAGAAGAATATAGAAATGGGGGGGGGGAGGGTGTTAGTTCGTGTAAATAAAGAAGCAAAGTTTATCATTGCGCAGTGTTCCCAATGTAGTATAGGGTAATTTATTTCACGAAATATCCATCGAAATAGAAGGAAGTTTACACCGAAATCAGCCATTTTATTTCACCAATAAATCAGGACCCTAAGGATAAGATGTGGTATTGCAGGATATCGAATTCCGTTGACTCAGCCTGAATTTGTGCCAACGATGGTAGCGAGAATGCCATAGGCTATCAGAAGTCGCAAAGAATCCTGTCCACTGATACGTTATTCATCGCTATAGGCTTTGTATTAGTTTGGAAATAGGAATGTATATTGTAAGCCCTAATCATGTACAAATATACACAATAGGGCGCAGTAAATCAGCATGTCCGATGTTATTGGGGAAGTAAGTGTGAAAGTTATATTGATTTTCTTTTCGATTTCAGCCCCTTAAACAGTTGTATGGGAACTAGAGAGTTGAAAATAAAATGTCCCGTAAAAACAGTAAAATATTGTGTTACCGGCATTTTTGTTTATTCTTATTTCAACCCCTACCAGCCACGCTGTATAGAAGCAAAGAGATTGCAAAATACTAAGTCCTGCATGAGCCATAAATACTGTATCTAGCATTTTATTAGGGAATAGTCTGAGTGTGGTAAGTCGCTCTAGTTTGCTTCAAACTCTAGATACCGTACTCTAGAAGGACCAAGCTTTTGAAAATCGGAATTCCTCCATAAGGTAATTTCGAATTAATCGCAAAATACAAAGCTGGGCGATGCAAATCTTATAATTATAATTATAATTATAAGATTTGCAGACTTGAGCCAACTTTAAAAAAATAATATTTAAAATGAGGATGAGGTTTGTGTGTAACAGTATCTTCCCCCTATCCCTTCATTAGACTATATTTTATACTTACATGGTACTAGCAGATCCCCGCGGCTTCGCCCACGACAACTAATTTTAAGATTAAAAATTAAGAGCAAATAGTTCAAACATTATATTTATTAACACTTGCACGCGAAACATTCATAAGCCTAAAGTATCTGTATCTGGTACCCTATGATCCCCAGGTGGGGCGAAGGGGCTCCAAGTGGAGGTTTCATTACCTATACTAATTTTGATATGCTTATTTTCCGAGAGAGGGTAGAGGGACAGGTGGTAAGCCCCTCGCCTCGCAACCCCCCTCTGGAAACTAAGTAGAAATTTAGTCCAGAGGCTCTAATTTAGGCTTGGAGTTCTTTTACGTGCCGTAAATCTACGACACGGGACCCCCAGCTTAAAGTCCCTCCCGGAGGACTCCGTGCCCAGGATTTTTACGTCCTGAAAATCCATCGACCGCGGCCGGGTTTGATCCCGCGCCCTGCGGATCTAGAGGCGGGCACGCTACCTCTAGACCACCGCGGCCGACATAAGCCTAAAGTAAATGACTAATAATTCATGAAACAGCTTTGATGTGAATTCCTCTATTAGAAAGCGCAGAATGGGGAAAAAACAACCTCATATTCGAGTTCCCTGGCACAGAAAACCCCTGCATAGTGAGTTTCGTCCAAATCGAACAATGTTTGCCCATTTAGGCCTATAGGCTGAGCATCGCGGACAGACAGAAGGACAAACACTTCCTTTTATTAATATAGAAGAATTGCAAGGATGCTATTTTATGTGGTAAAACGTCAGCTTGTTAACGGAGAAATGAAGGTACCAGTATGCAGTGATTAATACGTCACATGTCTGTATTACTGCCTGTGAACAGAGTAAAAACACATTATTTGAAAATTGAAACAATATAAATTTTCGATTTGGTGCTAGTCAGATCGTGTGTTTTTATTCTATTTTGATTTTAACTTATCTTAATTAGGTTAACTATTTCTCATTCCCACTGTTGGCAGCATTGGTTAGTATCTGGTTTGTTCATTCTTTTGTTCGTTTTTCATGCCTTACTTAAAATATTTTAATAAGCGATAAACCAAACTATCATCTCATTAATAATGTTTAAGGATGAAGAAACTGTACAGACACTGTTAATGAAGGCTCATGGGAGGCCACAGTGCTTTGGTGTACACAGCCCCATTTTCCCATAGGCCTTTTCGAGACCATCTTAATACCGTGGTTATACACAGTTTCGACATTCCTTCAAGGCTGAAGTGGTGAGATATTGACACACTACCTCTGGAAGGACCATTAAGGCGATTCAGGAATAGGTTGTGAAACTGAAACGTGAAATGCTCGAAGATTTTTCCCAGACACCCTTTTGGAGCCATGGAGTCATAAATTGCCGTAAATCTTCGACTCGGGACCAAAAAGTTTTACTTCCTTTTCGAAAGAAGAAACATGATAGGGTCTACCGTCTTTTGGCTCTCTGCCGGATATGAATCAGCAAACTTAAGTTCTAATGAGAAGAATGTTATTAATATTATTATTATTAACTTATTATTACCGCTATTACTATTATTACCGGCTAATTTCATTTGTTTTACCGAGAACACTGGGCTGTTGCTCCTTGGTTGGTTGATTATATGGTTATTTAACGACGGGGATATACTTCAACTTAGGCCTGTGGCCGTCGCCGGTGTGCCGGAATTTTGTCCCGCAGGGTCTGTTACAGTTATGCACACATTTGCCATCGACATGGTTCGTGATAGAACCCGCGACTTTGAGCATAGAGAGCTAGCACCATACTCATTGTGCTACCCATGCTGACTGGGTGCTTAATTCCGGCTTCCATAAGATTTTAATACCTCCTGGATTAACAAGTCTTGTGTTTTATTTCCAGTATTTTCATTATAGAAATACACTTTCAAAATAAACAAACTTACAAAACACTTTTAACATAAAGTTATGAGCTTAAGGTACTGGATTCTCCGATTAAGCCATACTGACTTAAAGTATTATCTATTTCAGTATAAGACCTATATGAAATAAAGTAAGCTATCTATAATTAGTCGAAATCTATTTTTCTTTCTCCCCAGATGAAGGCGTGTACAACACATACGTGCTGGACTCCGACTACAAATCATGGGCGCTCCTCTTACACTGTGCTGAGAAATCCAAGAGTCCCCGATATCTATCCAGCTTCATCATGAGCCGGAAACCGACTTTGGAGACCAATGTGGTCACATACCTCAGAGAGAAGCTTCCTCGGTACGACATCGACCTCGCTTATATGTTCCCTATGGTTCAGAGCAACTGCACTGTGACAAACCGGGACCCTGGACTCGATCCAGATACCGTGAGGAACATTCTTAAACAATCAGCGGCCACCAGAAGACATCCAATGAAGCGTGTCCATTGAATACAATCATCCAGGGGCGTAGCCTATCCAAGACATTTTTTTTCGGGAGGGGCTGTAAGTCTAACACTATTATCATAAGATATGTAGCATCAGGGAACAAAGCTTTTTCTTGTAATCCAAGGACAAGTTAGTGAGAATGTTTTTTGTAAATAACTTCGCACTGAGAGTGGTTTCTATTTTTATTGAGTTTGCCAGAAGCTTGTTTTTCTGTTAAGGTAAACTTTTTTGTAATGAACCTTCATAATCTCCATGACATTCCACAGCACACTGTAGTCATTATACTATTCTTAATACTTTTTTTCCATATTATAGTTTTATATTTATTTTTAAATCGTTATATTATAGGCTATGACAGAATTAAATATTTCTCCTGAGTTTTAACCATAAACCAAATTCGATACTTAGGATATCTATTCCCTAGAGCAGTGTTTTCAAACACTTATTACAATAGAACACTTTTCGTTTAAGGAAATTTACATGGAACACTCATACTCATATTATAAAGTCATAACTTTTTTTGCCATATCTTAAAATAAATGTTTTTTAGAACATACTCAAGTTGTTTAATTATGAAAATAGCTTTACTATGACCTGATGGTTCAGAGTTATGTTTATTTTCATAAGTGAATCAATTTAGTTACTAAACAATTAATTAATTACTAAACAAATTTCAAGTAGCCTAATGCTAATATGACGTGTCCAATATCAGTTGATCTTACGGATGAAATAAATCTAAACTAAATTTGGAATCTGAAAATTCAATATGATTGATGTTTTTTGCTGATACTACCATAGTTTTTCTTGAAGTTTGGAGTAGTGGGTGAAAACTGGATCCTTTCCACCTTAGCCTACACACGGCCAGTGTGAAAGAATTTCTATACTTCGTTTTCCTTGAAGCATAATCAGAAAATCCAGTTTCACACAGACATGTACAGGGCCGGGTTTATAGTTTGGAGGCTCCTATGACCAAGAGTTTTTGGCGCCCCTTCTTTATACCATCGGAGGGCAGGGCGGTCGGTCGGGCAGTTTTCCTCAAGAAAGTAATCTTTATGATTACAATTTAAATTTTATCGCATAACATCAATTATGAAAATAATTTGAGAATCAAATTTTTTTGTATTTTGAACGTTTATTAAATACCCCAACAAGGTACTGGAAATAAGTTTAATCTCTTCGACAGCTATCAACACATAAATACATGTATGAACACAGCAATTAGAGATACATTGACAGCCAAGCTAAGACTCGACAGAGCAGGGGCCTTCGATAGACCTAAGTCACATACTCTACGCCACTGTCTACGTGTCTATGCCTACTGTAACTCACTGCAAAACCACACGCAACTTCGATAAACAATAATTACGTACCCCAATAAACTATATAAAAGAAAACTAAATTAATGCTTTTCTTAACTTATAAACATTTTCTTTGTTGTTTAAACAAATATTTTTTTAGAGTGCGCCCCCTGGCATTGGGCGACCCTATGCCAGGGCCTAGTGTGCCTGGTGGTAAATCCAGCCCTGGATATATAGTCACAAAAAGAAGAAGCACAACGTGATTTTATCATTATTTAGAATAGCAGAAGGGAAATAGAAGCCGTAGACGCTAGCGGTCGTGGATATTTTTAAAAAAGGTGTTTAGTTTAATTAGAGAATGTTGGAGTTTATCTGGAGAGAAATGAGCATTATGATCAAATGCATTCTAATTAAGAGTTAAACGTTCCTAACGAAGTTCCCAAACAATATTATTTGTGATCTTTCTAGGGGAACACACTGTATCCCTATTCTTTGCACAATTTTGTGTTTCTGTAATTACTGAAAGTACACTGATAATAAATAAAGTTTTGAATCGAACTCCAATTTTTAGAAATAATGTGCTATGAAAAGTTTGGATCTACCACTCCAAGGAAAAGTTAAGTTTAGGCTAATAAAATTTCATTTAAGCAATTAAAATGTTTTAAGAGTCTCAGGTGAGGCTAGCCTGAAACGTTCTTATTTAACGAGTCAGCCACCCTGGTATGCCAGGAGGCCCTTGCCCGCTATGGGATGCTTGTGGGCTAATTCTTAATTCTTAAGAGTAAACTGTTTTAGATGTTTCCTTTAATATAGTCGATAATTATTTTAATCTTTAAAGATACAATTCAACAAAAATGGTACGCAATGAAGTATGGAGAGTAGGAAAATGAAAAGCTCTGAGATTTTTAAAATTTGAACTTAAGAAAAATATTGCGGTTGAGTTGGAAAACGAAGGTCGCACTTGAAGAAGTGTTGAGACGAATAGGGAAAGGAAAAGAGCTAAGATCAGGAAGCTTCAGCACTTCGGCTACTTTAAGCGGGGGAGGGAATCGCATACTATAGTTGGTAATTCAAGGGAAGATGGCAGACAGAAGAAAACGCAATTCTTTTCCCGATAATCTGTGAACACGGCTTAGCTGTAGCACTATTGAGCTAAACGGTTGCAGCATGCAAACCTCTATCTGCATTATTAGGTCCCGGATTTTTAAATTACTATAGGTAAGATTCTGTCAGCCTACAGCAAAATCATACCTTCCTTAATCGATGGAACATGAAGTACCCCGGAATTGAACCTTGAAACTAACCAAGAGAAAAGAAGGATGTAAAAGCACATTGTTATAATTTGGTGCATTATAAGCTATAAGAACCTAAAAATGCTGGCCCTACATAAAGGATTTGAAACCAATGAGGATCATACAGAATTTTGTTTGTTTGTCCACCTTCCTCAGTATAATTATGTTGGCTAAAAAAAAAAAAAATGTAATTTCCATTAAGGATATAGTTATTTATACTTCTGCATTATAAAACATTACATAAATTATGACATATTAATCATATCTAAAATATTTCATTGGTATAAAAGTAATAGAAATTATACTACTTTGCGTAATCTGACAAATTGTTACTGTAGCTGCAGTCTTACCTCCTTGAATGTAGATAACCTAACGTACACGTGCACGTTGGGTTGCATAAATTAAGGCGCCTTTATATGTTTTCTTATTGTTTCGATCATAAGCATCAATCATTAATTAATTATTGTTATATAAGTTTTGCAAGGCTGTCAGTAAAATTTCGCATATTTAGATTCAAGGCAAGCGTTCCATTATCATATTTTGGATTTGCGAATACTCTTCGATTTTGAAAGGTCTCCATGTGATTCTTAGTATTAGGCCTGTTTGTTAGCCTGAAATATTTCATCTTTGTAAATTAATAACTTTCTTTCATTAGTAGACATTATATTTTCAATATTTATTGATTTCAGAATCCCGCATTGATTTTTAAACAATCAATTACTCAAGATTTTTAAAATTAAACGATTATTATTTAACTAAACATGTAATTGCCTAAAATTTAACTGTCACGTTGAGGTGAGCATAACACAAGAATGGAGATCAAGAAACTGATTATTGTATAAATTATGTCCGATAAGCGGGAAGGATATACTGTACAGTCAATCAGAACATTTTTGTATGCGGAACCTAAGCGGAAGAGCGGTTATATTAAATTGAACTTTATTATTTTCATTTTGTTGTTGTTATCTCTACACTTATCCCACTGTAGGCGATGTGTTATGCTAATTTTATTAAATTTTGAACAGAGATTATTCTATTGTTTTGGCACAATAATATAACCAGTACTTTTGATTATGAAGATCTATGTCTTCATTAGGATTTAATACGTAAGGTAATTGTATATAGTAATCTATCATTAATATATTTGTAAATATAAATCCATAAGTGCTAGTGTTGATAACAGTGTAAGGCCTCACTTATTCTGCACCTTGAATATTTGTAATGCTGAATCTACATTCAATTTATGCTGTTAGTGAGTTAACATTTAACTACTGTCGTGAAATCTATTGGGTCTTAAGAAAAATAGAAGTGTAGTAATGCCTCAAAATGCCTAATATTAATTATTGATTTATATATAATATGTATAACAACTTCCTGCTTGGGCAAGTTGATACTGTAAGCAATAAATATAACAAAATACAATTAGAAAATAACTCGGCTACGATACATTATGTTATTGTAAATTGTATAAATGAGTTCTAAAAATGTTGATTGAACCACGTATTGCTGTTACTATAGTCCTTTCACATTCGCCAGAGGTTTCAAGGCCAAACGTAGCACGCCTATGATACCCCCACTTACCGTGCTCACATGACATCATACCCCTCCAATGCCAGTCACATGACAAGCCAGTAGGGAGTTCCCCTTGGTGTCGTATGAGTGTGTGCGACAGCGCAGCTCCTCTGCGCAAAGGGGAATACTCTTGACTGCAGATCAGTGGGGGCATATTAGACGTGAGAAGTTGTGGCCTTGAAACCTCTGGCGAATGTGAAAGCACTATAACAGCGAAGCGGTTCTATTGCTGATTTTGGAAGATTAAATTCTTTCCATAATGTTTGAATTAATTGTGTTTTATAATACTTTAAAGTTTAAACGCTAATCAAAGTTATGCAATTTTGACAGTGAAGGTATCTTTATCAGAAGTATCTTTTAAATGAGCCCTTTTTTACCCTTAACAAATCTAAAGCAGTTGTTGATATTTTCAAATGCATTCTTTTTAAAATATATGTGCTTTGATTGATAATTTGTAATAGATAAAAAAACTATTATAATCGTTTTGTAGCCTGAGCCCGGGAAGGAGTTGCAATTGTGTAAATGCTTTGAATTTTCCTTTGTTCGCACAGCTCTATTTTATGCAGATATAATTTTCCAGTTGATTTCCTCTGAAGATCCATCAGTCTATTTAACAGTCGTTAAAAGGCGTGTTAGTTTATTTGATAAAGAACAATTTGTACAATACACAACAAGAGACTGATAACAAACTATTAGCCTACTTGAAGTAAGTTGTAACTGGCTGGGTGTAGCCGGCAATGCGTCGTGAAATTCTTGGCAAGTAACTACATAACTACGCGGCTAGGTATGTATCAATTACTTCCCACACAATACATTTCACGGTCTCAATTACTATTATTCCTGACCTTGCGCTATGTAAACAATAGCATGTCTTAACCTAAATATCCTGCATTTTTTAAATTAAGAATAATTATACTTACCATGACAGACCAGTTTAGCTCAATTGTCACTTAGAACGGACTGTTAAAATATATCTGTTACTAGGTACATAAAAAACAAATCATTATATAGGCCTACAGTTTGCTGGTATTATTGATATATACTGATACATCTTTCTGGCTGCATATAAATAAACAATCCTGATAAAAATGAACTCATTATAGGACAGAGGGTTCCGATTAGTAAATTACAGTATGTTACGTCAAAATAAGTAATTGAAATGTAATGGATGATTATTAACTAATTATGGAAAGAAAACCGTTCAAGGAACTTATTCAAGCACAAAAGCGAATAACTCTTTGTAGCGCGGGCAGTAAGAATATGGATCTAAGATCCCAGATAAAGTATATTCTATATATTTTTTTATTTTTGTTTTATTATCTCTTTGGTAATTTTACTACTTTGGAATACAAATCATCATGTACAGTTTGCTGGTAATATTGATATAGTAAATACATCTTTCTGGCTTCATATAAATAAACAATCCTGATAAAAGTGAACTCATTATAGGACACCGGGTTCCGATTAGTAAATTAGACTATGTTACAGCAAAATAAGTAATTTAAATCTAATTGATGAATATTAACTAATTACGGCAAAAAATCCGTTCAAGGAATTTATTCAAGCACAGAAGCAAACAACTCTTTGTAGCGCAGACAGTAAGAATATGGAGCTGAGACACCAAATAAAGTATATTCTATTTTTTCTTACCTCTTTAGTAATTTTACTAGCATTATTTGGAATACAAATCATCAAATACAGTTTGCTGGTATTATTGATATAGTAAATACATCTTTCTGACTTCACATAAACAAACAATCTCCATAAAAATGGTTTCATTATAGGTCACCGGGTTCCAATTATTAAATTACAGTATGTTAGGCCTACGTCAAAATAAGTAACTGAAATCCAATGGATGATTATTAACTAATTAAGGCAAAAAAAGCTGTTCAAGGAGCTTATTCAAGCACAAAAGCAATAACTCTTTGTAGCGCAGGTAGTAAGAATATGGAGTGAAGACGCTAGATAAAGTTTATTCTATTTTTTCAGCTCTTTGGTAATTTTACTAGCATTATTTGGAATACAGTATTTTCAACTGTTTCCAAAGTTTATTCAATTTTTTTTATCTATTTGGTAATTTTACTATATTTGGAATACAGAATTTTCAACTGTTTCCAAACAGTGATTTGTTTCAAATATAATCTATTGTTAAATTGAAGAAAATGGTCGACCATGTAGTTAGTTTAACGATCCTGATAAAGGCATTGATGCGTGAAGGAGTTAATGTGTGCAGCGATAGCGGAGTTTAAGGAGCAATTAAGTGTGAATAAATTGTAATATCGCCAATTCGGTCAGTGTGCTCATCTGCCCTGATGGTGCCTCATTGGGGAGCGGTTTGCACGGTCATCAGAAGCCTCCCGGGTCATTTTGCCTCTTGCTGGCAGGGAGTCAAGGACATAAAAACTTCCGCGAAAATTAACCTCACAAGTGTCACAAGATTGGAAACAAATAATTCCAACACTGTTTTTTTTTTCACTTTTGACTAAGAGTGTTGATAAAACTATAGGGCTTATATTGAACTATATTGATACGAGTAGGCTATGCGCACATCCTAAGCATATATAATCCTAAAGAAGGCAATACAATGATTGTTTTAAATCTCTCTTTTAATGAACAAGAAAGTGCCATAAATGGTATTTAATAAGACTATGTAACGAATTATTATATGAAAATTAATTGCGAACGGAAAACAATGTACAACAGTGGTTCCCAAACTTTTCAGTCCGCGGACACCTTGAAAAAAATTAAAATTTCGCGGACCCCCTCTGGGTTTTGAAAAAAAAAACTAAATAAATACTTTGATTCAAATGTATTAAATTCAATAGACAAAATAACAATATCAATGGTAACAAACAGAGTTTACTCCTTAATGTGAACAGTGAAACTGCTTTAGAAGATACGTAATTTGAGAAAAATACGAGATATCCTATTTCTTCTTAAACCGCCTGCGGACCCCCTGAAACACCATCGCGGACCCCCGGGGGTCCGCGGACCCCTCTTTGAGAATCACTGATGTACAAAATGTGAGATCAGGAGACATCTTCAACAGATGTCGCTATTACCAATCAGCGTCTATCACCTGTTAGAAAGTTCTCGTAGTTCTTGTCTTCTGTGATGGATGGTAGCTGTTGGTGTATGGTCAGGTCGAAGCTTGTTATTGGCTCTTTTCGTGAATAGAACGTATTTTTGCAAGACGAAATGAACTCAGTTTAGTATAATATTAAAATTAACACGAACAGAATATATTGTAAAAAAATACAGGCTGTTTTACGCAGTCTGATTTGCTGCTCTCAAGGTATCAAGATCGTTCCGTGTTCGATGTTAATCGATCACACATGTGTTATAAATGGACATCATTATGATACCGTTATGTCACATGTGATAAGTGTGTCGTAGTATGGTCACACAAAAACTAATTTCATCTTTATAAAATAAGACTTTAATGTCGTGCGTTGTGTATTTAAAAAGATTAATACATAGTTTCCAAATGGGATACCTTAGCATGACAATGTTACAATATTATACTTTTGGATCAAAATTGACACTAGACTTAAGTATGTGTGCATACTGCAGTTGTGAGACTCGTGTGTGTACAGTGCTGACGACACCACTTTTAACTTCCAACTGCTAGACCAAGCAAACTTTTGTCGCCGTTTACTCAGCTTCGATTTAAATGTCATTTTGTCACATTCAAAAGCTATCTACTCCCACAAAAATAGAGATAAAGCTATGATTTTTTTCACAATATACTTTACAATGTGTGCAATAAATTGTCTAATGATATTTACTGTATAGGCCTTAGTTCTTTTTAAAAATATATCTAGTACAATCTCAGGGCAGTTTTTTTTCAGTTTTCTGGGTACTTTTATAAAAACTGAAAGTATAAACAATATAAAAAATACATTAGTAAATTGTAGAGCAATCATAAAAATACATATTTCAATTTTGATTAAAAATTAATTAATTAAATTAGTATATAAAAATCAATATGTCAGAATGGCATTTTAAAATATACTTTAAACAAAATTTCAAGTTTCTAGGACAAGTAGATTAGAAAACTACTCTCAGCACTTCGGTCATCCCTTAAGGTAGATCTTTACTAATGGCTTCTGGAGTAAATTTATGAAGTTCGAGAATATACTTCTTGAACATACTAAACCGCAATGTATATTAATCGCAACGCAAAACAAAATTTAACAAATAAATTTATAAATTAATGTCTGGGTAATTTGATATAAAAATAAGCCACATGCATGATCCTTCTTAAATGTTAATCTATAAAGATTCCCAAATAATAATATAGACTTCAGTTATTTTTCAGATTTTTAATTTCTTTCACATAAGAGCTTATCACATCATAAGACTGAGATTTCGACGGTGAACAGAAAATAATAAATAAAACTGTTTTTCAAGGTGATTTAAGGACGGTTGATTACTGCTAGGTACACTTCTAAAGGTCGCCGGTGTGCCGTAATTTTCTCCTGCAGGTATTCTTTTTTTGCCTTTGCATCTACGGACGTAGACTGTCACATTTACGTACACAGAAATGACATCGACCTGAGCCTGAATTGAACTCGCGAACTTGGGAATAGAATTAAAGTCTTTGAGTGCCACTGTTCCACTCAGGCCTTTCAGTATGCAAAACCTTGCTGAACATGGGTGCCTTTATTACTCTTGGGAGGGAATGTTTACGATCATATGTGCTGGAACGTGGTGCTCCCTACCGGCATATCTTCGGTGATTGAATACTTAAGGATGGGCCATAACAAGCCCTCAGGTGTGTGTTGTGTGGCAAGGACAATAGCCTTTGAGCTCCTACTGACCTAGATCCTCGGTATATCAAGGTGTGCAATTGTTTAGGGAACCGTTGCCACATATTGGCGACGGATCTATATAAATTAAATCTTAAAAATTCCTATGTATATTCCTTGACCATTTTTCTAAAGAAGTTAAACACTTACAAATACTCATTTGGAATTAAGTGATAATATGTTGTATGATTACAGCTAACGCACCTGTATGTCTGCTTGTTACACTCTCCATCGCACTAAAGTAACAATAATTACACGTAAAGTAATCCATATGCTCGGTGTTGCTTTACGTGTTCTTCAGTATGAACAGTACAGTCTATAATAAACTTTAAAAAATCAGTTAAATACACGAGACTTTCAAAGATACAGTTTAAATTTTAGACGATAACATGAAGCTTCGCTCTAACTTTGGTTCATGCAGTTTTACGGAAAACCTACCTAACTTATATTTGAAAAGATTTTGAAGTTCAATCAAACTGACATTATCTTTATTTACATTGAATATTATACATGGTTAAACTTCTGTTACTTTCACGATCTATTCGCTTTCAAATATTGAAACCTATTAATAAAATAGCTTGGAATGAGTGACAAATGATTTTATAAGGACACTCGCTTCGCTCACTGGAGGCTCCGTCCCCAAACCCCCGCTGAGGTTCTCGGGAAAGGTTTTTTTTTTTTTAAATTTTCTTGTGGTTTACAGCCTAAAAGCTATACGTGTACCAAATTTCAAGTTTGTAGCTCATCTCGAAGTGTTTTAATGTCAGTGAGTGAGCCCTTTTTCGGGGGTTTTTAGGGCTAAAAAAATACTTTTTTGGAATTTTTACAGCTTAAAAGCTATATGTGTACCAAATTTCAAATTTGTAGCTCATCTGGAAGTGGGCAAACATTAATGTCAGTGAGTGAGCTCCTTTTCGGGGGTTTTTAGGGCTAAATATAAAAAAAAATACTTTTTGGAATTTTTCTGTGGTTTACAGCCTAAAAGCTATAGCCTATATGTACCAAATTTCAAGTTTATAGTTCATCTGGAAGTGGGCAAACATTGTCAGTGAGTGAGCACTTATTCGGGGGTTTTTAGGGCTAAAAATTAAAAAAAAAAAAATGCTTTCTGGTATTTTCCTGCTGGAAGTGGCAAACATTAATGTCAGTGAGTGAGTGAGTGAGTGAGTGAATCAGCCGTGTGGCTTTATATTATAGGGACAAATACATTTAGACTTCTTTCATGTGTTGTGGTATGGACCAATGACGTTTATGATGGTGTTAAATAGCCATTAATCAACCGTGATACTTTCACTTTTTCACTCCAGTAATTAGTTGTTACTGTAATAACCAAGATTATTCGTGATTTCATGGAAATTGTCTTGATAATTATCTGAATATTGGGGAAAAAATATCTGATGAGATTTAAACGTCGAGAATTATTATAATATAAACATATTTCTAAACATAATGAAATAATTTATAAATTAATATCTATTTTATATTTTCAAAATAAACATGAAAACAAAATCGTGTTTATTTCAGTCATGGTCAACTAAACCATTTATCATTAACTTCCATTAGTTGTCAGCGGATCTTAGAATATTAGCCAACCACACCGAAAAACATTACAAAACAAACTTACGAACAAAATGCAATCTCTACTTTACTTTGAACTTCAAGGTGTTAGTAATGGTATTACGGACTTACTTATTTTAGGTGCCATTAGATTTCAGGCCATCTAGGGGCAAGATAATTTTCCCCTTTACACGGGCTGTCACTTAGAATTCAAAATAGTAATCTTTACTTTGAATATCTGTCATAAACTTAAATAAGAGTAACGTTAATAAAACACTCACCATTCTCCTGTAACCGGATATTTTGATGTCGAGACAGTAGGATCTGAAAATAAACCAAACACATATGTTTATTGTGCATAATTTTAACCTAAAAGTTTAACATCTGCCGCCTCCAATCGTAGTAGCTTTTTTGTTCTAGGTTATATAATAGGACTAGCTTAAAAGACCCGGCGTCGCCCGGGTTTTGTATTTTGTAATTGGAAATTAGCTTATGAAGGATTTTCAATTTTAAATTCTAGGTCCTTATATAGGCATTTATAATTTGAAATAGGAAGAACGACTTATTACACTCAAACTATTCCCTCAAAAAACGCTTGATATAATTTTTTATGGCTCATAGAGGATCTAGAATTTTGCATCCCATCGCTTGTACAGTGCACAGCAAGCCTGGTAGAGGTTTAAATAAGAAGAAACAGAAATTCCTGTAACATAAAATTGTAATATCGATGCGGGAAATTTCCCACTCTTATGTTACCATAAAGCCGTTTTGGAGATGAAATTAAACAGAAAGCATTATCACTTTCATACTTTTCTCTCCAAAAACCTGCGATATAATATAATAATATACACATTACCATAACTCGTTTTGTTTTCTCTATGTCCAGGGTAGTGAAAGTTATGTGATTCCATTATTTTAGTGGATTTCATTCTGTAATATTTATTTATAACATGAATTATTTTGATAACTTCTCTTATTTGTCAAAAGTGCATTTCATTTGTTTTTTCCAAGCCCACCTGATACCATTTGGCAACAATATATTCTGTGATTTGGAATGGATAATTCTATGTAAAAAGGGATTAAGTATTTTCAAAAACATTTAATTTTTGGCATTTAGAATCAGAATTTTTCAAAATCCTTTCTTAGTGAGCACCTACATTATGAAACGAAGGTACTGTCAAAATTCCAAGTCTCTACCTGTTATACAGGGAATCCATTTTATGCGGAAACTTTTTAACAGCGTTGCTCCTGCTCACACTAGAAGGATGATGTGTAGGGTGGGTAACCTAGACAACAGTTTTGGTTAGAAATAAATTCCAACGCGTATAAGCTATAGGCTATTATGCCATAGGTTAAGGAGATCAGTCTGCTCAAACACGACCCACTGAAGACTACAAACACCATTTGCTGCACATAAATGGCTGTCTTATATTAAAGAACTTTATTTGTGTAAAGAAACTGTATATGTCTATGAAAATATTGATACAGGTGTTCAGTATCCTGAACATTACAATGGTGTGTACAAGTCAATCTTTCCACAGGCACCCAGCAAGAATCCGATGTCTTGAAGATAAGTGAAAGAGAGACTTGATCTGACCAGAATCTTAAAGGAATTATCCCAGAGGCAACGGAAGATAAGTTTATTACAGCTGCACTTCTAAGTAATGATTCTTATCTATTTTTAACTTATGCCTATTATAACATATACTAGTATCATGTTATTCCAACCCTTAAGGACCTGCATGGATTCGAGAAGATTAACCCATTTCTACCCACTACTCCAGTGTACATTGTAGCCTCCCATCCATTGGTAGCATTTCTTGGCAATCAAAATATTCTAAGTCATATTTGATTAAGTTTCAATTTACATACAATATTTAGTAATATTTATGCCGGTACTTGTTTATTAGAAAAAATATTACACAAAACGTTATTTAATTTATTTATCTAATGCAACATATTTTTCGAATGGAGTATTAACATATTAACCTCACATCACACCAATAATTTTATCTGGGCCTTCCTCATTCTACCCACAATTTTACAATTACGTGTATAATTACATGTCAAATTACATAATTTTATGGCATTTTTAAACAAACAAAGGTATTAAGTCTCACAATACAGAATGGATGTGAAAAGATTTGAAAGCGTTCTCACGCCAGAAAAAACTTTTTCTTACGAAAATCCCAGAGAATGCCACAGGAAGCTGGTGGAAGCTTTGGGAATAAGGACCTTCCATACCAAACTTAGAGGGTTTTATAGGTAGGGTTATGCGTGCTTTTATTGTTCCAACTGCAGCAATAAAGTAGAGTGCCGTTGTGTATGCATGTTTTTGGGTGTCTGCTCCCTACTCATCCTACATCTAGTAACCATAATCTGCATCGAACATAGATTCCATACCCTTCCCTTTCATTCGTATATTTCAAAATTTTAAAAGATCCGATATTATCAAAAATCAAAAAAGTGTAATGACTTATGCCCCATCCCTCGTATACACATAACGTATGTTATATAACTTAAGTTTATGTGTGTTATAACGTATGTGTATATAACATATTTATATGTACCAGTACTGTATACATAGTATAATAAAACACATAGGCGTAACCAGGCCGACCATAAGGGGGGGGGGGGTTCGGTGGTCCTCCCCCGGAAAATTTTAAAAATTAAGATGCACAATAACGAGTTTTAAGCTTCCCATGCTTTATACTCCTATTAAGTAATTTATAAGCAGACTCAACAAAAAATTGTACAATTATCCTTTTTTTAATCAATGGGGGGGGGGGGTTCAAACCCCTCGTTACGCCTTTGACAAAACAAAAATATAATAGTTACATGTTGAAAAATGTAGTCCTAACTATTCCATGAGGAATTTTTTACGTAGATGAATACAAAACATATAAAACTGTCAATGGAGAGTTTTTGTGTTTAAACCGCGGCTGCGGTTGTACAGGTCTTGTACAGAACCAAGTAAACGTCCTCTCATAACTTTGTTTGCATGACATAAGATAATATAATATTCTCCTACAATCTCGATAGCTTAACATATATTACAAAATTATTAAAATACTATTCCTTCATAAATAAACATCACCGTTATGGGGTTAAGAGTGGAGAGTTCGTAACTTACTTTTACACTTGGGTAAACAAAACTAGTTTCTTATGATTTACTTAAAGTGACCAGGTGTTCCTACTCAATGTTAAAAATCTTAAAGGCACAAACAAGCATAAACTAACGCAGGCCTGGGGGCCAAATTTATTTAGAGGGCCGCACCAAAATGACTAAGTTTGATCCATATTAAGTTATCACTTAGAAAGAGCACACATGAAAATTATTAAAGTTTCGTCTGCTTCATTAGTAGATGTTAGAAACAATTTTAAAAGATGGAAGGGTAAAGTCAGACTGAAAAATTGAATACCATAGCCCGGATTTGAACCAGGATCTTCGGCTCTTCGTGCCGCTGCTTTTACCAATTCAGCTACCATGGCCTCGTGCCAGTACAACATTAAATTCTCCAACTGATGTTGTAAGAAAAATGCTAAAAAAAAAACCGAGGAGCACCAATAGGAAATGGCCGTATTTCCTTTCTAATTTGTTATAGATTTTGTAGTTGGCGAGCAACATAATCTAAGCAATTGACTTCTCCTATTTTTCACCCATTAGGGATTGATTTCCAAAAAAATAAAAAATAGTTTTATATTTCATGTTTTGTAGTACTCTTGCCCGCTTAGGGGTTGAATTTTGAGAAATCCCTTCATAGTGAAGGAACGGCTAAAATGTATTTTATATAAGTTATTATGTAACATATGTAATAACATATATATAATATTTATTAGAAATTTATAAAGTGTATGCATATATGCACACACACCTTAAACACGATAGTTAATCTTAATCTTACGACATTACTGGCAAGACTGTACTTTTAAGCACTAGGTTTTCAGAGATATTTAACAACCCCATAAAGCCCGAAGTAATGTTCTAAAGTACCGGTTTAAAAATATTAGGACACGTTAAACATAATATCTTCAGGTGTCTAATAGATAAAAGGTACAGTAAAATAAGCGGCACTGATTTGTTGATAACTCTAATAATATGAATAGGTCAGAAGATGATTTGAGGGTATTGTCGTAGGACGATGAAAATGTTAGTTAAAGGTGTAATAATCAAAGAGTATCTAAATTGTTATGGCCCCTTGAGCCTTTTCCCCTTTAAACCGTGCACTTTATACTTTTAATTATAACAATTTGAAACTATTTTGACGATCATAAAAACCTAAGTCTGAAACATAAATCTCGCTAATTGAACAGAGAATTAATAGCGATTGATGCGCAGTATCTAATGATTAACAGAGCATGTCTATTGAAGCATAATATCACAATACTATTTTAAAATAAAATTTCCATTAGAGTTTACGTACTCTAGAAGTATAGTCAAGGAATCAAAGTAACTCAATGCATTATTAAGTGCCATAATGATACTTTATGAGATTGTGTGCGGAACGGGAATAGGCCTATGTCTTTCTGTCTGTCCGTCCGTCAGCGTCCTGTACGCGCGATAATTCAAATACGCTTTGTCAGATTTTCATAAAACTTGGTAAACGCATTTATAACGTCCATGGGAAGAAGTCTATTGATATTGGACCAAATCGGTTGACCGGTACCGGAGTAAAGCCCAATTTAGCGCATATTTTATGGTAATATATTAGAAAGAATTCATCAAATGCAAATCACTTATCATGACAACATATTATTTTACAGAGTTCATAGACGGCTTTGGAAGTTGCAGTACAGTATAGCTTTGACAGATAACACTATTCCTTTACATATGCTTATCAAACTAGACCTTTAAACTGAGCGAGGTGGCCGAGATAGTAAACTCTTGGACTTGTATTTTGGAGGTCCCTGGTTTAAATCCCATAGTCGGCCAATTTCATAATTTTTAAAATATTTTTATGTGAGTGTGCGATTGTCAAGATATCACAAATCTTTATAGTTCTGCTGATGCTCTGCTTAAATAGTCAATCTAGAGCTTAACTCGGAAATCAATTCAAAAATATTTTTCTGCATATCATAATTGAATCGGTCATTTAAGAAAGGGCTCAATGACACTTTTTTCCAAAATGGATGTTAAGAGGTAAATGGATTCACCAGGGGTAGATGCATGATTCTGTTAAAGAAATACCCAATTCCACCTACTAATGTTAGTTCTACAGCAGCTTGAATATACCATTCAGTTTAGAAATGCCTCAACTCCAGGAATGGAGTCCTTTCAATACTGAACCTTCCTGATTCCTAGCAGTGAATGTAAGACTTATGGTCATTGTTCCTTGATTTTGGTTTAATCAAGAGATGTATCTATAAGCTAGATAGAATTCTTTCTATCATGGAATATGTATATCAGCAAAACAAGGAAGATTTACAGTTTTATTGGTATTGGCTGATGACATTCTACAAGTCTCAACATAGTGGCAAAATTATTACAAAAAGACTGAAACCTAAGTTGTTTAATGAATGTCATTATGATTCAAAGAACCCAGTACAAATTTGTGCTTCAACATACATTAGGGGTATATCAGCCACACCTTTGATCTGAAATATCTGCAACATCAACTGTGAAACTTCCTGAGAAGTGTGCTTATGAAAATAATGTTCCCGTTTACACCAAGCAAGATTTGTCAAAACTAATGTGTTATAACGTATACCAAAAGAACATAAGCATTTCTGTGTAGACATTCTTGCATGGCCTACTTGCACCAAAGAAGCTGACGAATGAAGAAAGTATTTTACACTTATTGTATGTTTTCATTGATGTAGGACTGTATTCAGTATTCAAGACATTAAGTTGTTCATACATCATATTTTAATGCTACATAAATCAATCATAATAGTTTATTTTATTTTAAAACTGTGTTTTTGAACAATTCCAATGTTAAGTGTGAGGGATATACTTTTGAAAGGGCTCAATTCCATTATTTTCAATTACTATAATACATCATGTAAGCACACTGTATTTCTGTATCACATGTAGATATCTTAAAAACACCTATAATAAGACATTGCATATGCAAGAATTTACTAACTGTCAATGTTTCTGTAAATAAACAGTTTTTTCTCTCTCCTGAAAAGTTATCTTTTCTGTCATTAAGCCCTTTCATAAATGACCGATTCAATTGGTATTATAACTGATTAAACAAAAGCACTCTGACACTTTGTTACATCAGTTTACCTGATTTTATTATTAATAGAGAATATTCAATATAAAATGTACAAGTTATTCAGCCGTTCATGGTCAAGTGTATTTTAAAAGTAGTCCATTATGTCGTTCGTAGTAGGTGCGACGTTAATTATTTTCTGTTTAAATGTCTGGAAAGAGTACATTCGTAATTCATACGCTCAAGATTATCGAGCTATAAAAAAACTCTTGAAAATAAATAAAAAATCAGATAATTTAAGAGTTATGACATATTTCTCAATTACACACACAGATCTCACAATCGGTTTTCCCTGAAACTGCATTTTGTTTCTTTCTAAAGTAAACATATAGTAGTTGAGAACGAAAATATAAAGATAACTCGGACATTCGCCTGTTTATAATAATAATAAAAATAAAAGTTGGTTGTGTTATAATGACACTACTTAGGCCTATTGGTAATAGGAGATTGGGGTTCGTTACACAATGTAATTTCGACTTCTATTTTAATTTTTAATAAACGACGACTTATGGCCATATGTGGCACAGTTTCTCTTATGGTTTGGACTAAAAGTAAAAGATAGACTTATATCATCTGTATAAAATCTTGAAACACTCTTTCCCTTGATACATCGTCTACCTTCTTACGATAATTTTGAAACTCGATCCAGAAAAAGTTCTCTTATCCTTACCATGCCATAGGAGATGCATGCTTGTTTCTCGCTTGACCTTCCGGGCCAATAGATTAGCCTAAGTTAAAAAAATACTTTATATTATTTTTGCCAGTTTGACTCCCAACCACTCTGTTTGACAGGTTTTGTTGTCGATTAAGTAACCGCACACAGTGTAAACAGTGGAACGCTTAGGTGTCATGACCAAAAACATCCTAATGTCCATAGGACTAGAAACTAATTCAAACAAAAGTTAGGAAATTGTTTTAAGAAAGGGAAACTGATGTTATCTCACATCAGCCTAATACTGGAGAGATGATTCAATCTATATCACGAGTAGAAAGAATTAAATACCTAAGATGTACAGATGTTCCGCTTATAAGTATAATAAAAGAAATAGCTATACACATACACATTTTTGTACGTAGGTCTACAAATAATTAGTTATAATTTTCAAAAATGGTTCAAAAAGTCGTCGACCATGGGCTATAGGGCACCTTGTATAGCACAACCATCTTAGTTTCAATAAATCATGTTACTGATTGGCCCTATTGAGCGCGTTCATTTGAAAAAATAGAACTAGACTTTCCCGTAATGCCCATTGAATTTTGGAAACTGTTTTGGCATACTTCTGTAATATAACTAAATAACAGATAATTATTCTCTTCATTTTCAATTTAACGATAGGCCTAAATCCTTTTTTCTTATTTTTTTAAATCCTCCTTGGAGAAATACTAACCTCAACGCAAATAAATAGCAATAATTATTTATAATTTATTGTTAGGACTATTGCGGAGACTACTGAAGAAATTAAAATAAAATGTAGCATAAGTGTTTTTTCCATAAAACTATATTTTAAGTTCAAATGTTTTGTGGAAATGTTTACGATGATTAAAACCTTTTATAAAACGTAATGGCCGTGTCACAAAATATTTTTATGACAAAATCAAACAATATGTCACTAAGCCACGAGTATAACTCCACCATAGATCGCTTATTGACACTGCTGGCATCAAGTGCCTGAAAAAAAAAACTACGGGGAGAGTGGTATATTGATGTGGTACTTAGGTGGAAGTAGTTGAAACAATATTTGTATTCTTCGCTGAGATGTATTTACCGTGGCAATGGAATGCATAGGCTCCTCACGGCCTAGTTTCGATCACAGAGAATCGACTTGAGTGTTAAGACTAACGGTACACCAGTCTTCTGTCTGTACATGACGTAATAACCTGCTAAATGAGCAGAATAACAGTCCCATATTCTGTGATCATTTTTCTACGCATCCTATGTATATAAGTTGCAAATTCCTTCTTACTGGATCTTTACCTAGAGGGCCTTGACAAGATATTGCCGCCGACAAACGACGGGCACATACAGGTCGACATGCTTGCATTCTGAGAATAGTGGATTATACAAGAGCAACGATATTTTTTATTATTTTTTATTTATTTATTATTATTATTATTACTATTATTATTATTAATATTACAGAATTTACTAATTATTACAAAATAAAAAATACAAATTATTACGAAATTATTACAAATACAAATAATATAAACACAATTATTACAATTACAAAAGAGTATTATTTACCCCGCATGAGCATAACTTGTGTTCAGGGTCAGTTCAGTCATACTAAAATTATATTACAAACATTATATAAAACAAACAGATTATAGGTTTAGGCAAAAACAATATGATTGTTCATATGAAATAAATACATGAATAATGATACGAAAAAATAAAGTACAATAGTATAACAGAGATACAAACAAAATACCTCATGTTAAAAATTTACAATTTAGTATGAATAATGGAATGAATAATGGAAAACAAAGTGAGTAAAAGTACCATATATTATGGATTTAGGAAGTATTTAACAGATTCCGTGATAAAGTAAATTATATAAAAGATGGACTAACGGGTGAAAGAATTTTACAAGTTTTCATTAAAGAAAGGTTTAATTTTTAATTAGCTTTATTTTTTCTCCTCCTCCTCCTCCTCCTCCTCCTCCTCCTTCATATTCCTTTTCTTCTTCTACTACTATTACTGCTATTTCGTTTTTGATTTGAGGAAAGATGTTGTCTCAGATTCACATAATATTTGGAGGCAAGATTTAAAAGTCTGAGTTTTTGAAGGAATAGTTAGCCCATTAGACGTTCTTTGAAAAGAATGTTTCTTAGTACAACCATTCAATGCATGAATTTAAAGAAAATCGAAAAAAATCGCGAGATATTAAATTTCCTTAACGTAACTTACAGATATATTAAAATATTACGAAATGGTGGACATGCTTCGTGTCACTATCTCGTTAATTTAACGCAAGCATAAATTTGTTTTTGGTTCTGAAAAATATTTTCTTTTCTTTTCGACTTATGCTGTTCAATACAGACTAAGAGACATGTTTCCGAAATCAATAACTTGGAACTTGAGGGCTTTCATATCGTGTATTAATGCCGAAAACTCGATTTCTACCTGCAGCATGGGCAGAATGTGAAAATATTAACTCACTTCTTTAATGGAGCGTCATCTTAATTAAATAAATACCACCGCATTGGAGTATACTGAATATGAAGTCTCTTGTAGTGATGTGCTCTAAGAAAGCATTGCCCTTATGCTTGCTGGAAGGAGCAGACACTTTATTTATTTATTTATTTATTTATACAAAATATTTATACAAAACAAAACAAGACCACCCGAATGAGCAAGCGCTCGTGCTCGGGCACAGTTCAGCCATTTACATTACAAAATACAAATTACAAAATACATAAAGAAAATATAATTAAATCAAAACCTAAAAAATAATAATAATAAAGAAAGAACAGAAAAGTAAAAAGAAAAAAGGAAAAGTAGTAAGAACAAAAATTGAAACCCTGAGTTATTACAAATAAAATCGTTCCTTAATTGTCTACTAAGTACAGAGTGAAGTAACTTTTGAACTATGAAATAAGATTTTTGATAAACTTATTGAATTTTTTGTTGTTCATATGTACTATTTCTGGATGTGACCTAATTATAGAGTTATAGAGTCTTGGACCATAATAAATGCTATGTTTAGAGCCAGAAGAGGTGAAGTATTTTGGTTCTATTTAAAGGCAATGTTTTATTTCTTCTAGTATTGTAGTTATGAGGATCCGATACATGTACGTTGCGGTATTTTTGAAAGTATTTTAAAAGTGTGAGCTTATAAATTTGTTCTACAGTCATCACATTAAATTCAGGAAATATCAATTCTGTTGGATATTCTATAGGCTTTTTTAAACAAATTTTTATAATTCTCTTCTGTATTAGAATCAAAGGAGTCAATACAGATGTGCCACTTCCCCCCCAGCCAATGATACCATATTGGAGGACAGATTGTATTAGAGCTAAGTAGACTGTTCTTAAGACTTCAGTCGGTAAATATTGTTTTAGACAGACAAATTTGTATAATGTTTTTCTTAATCTGGTACATAAATATGTGATGTGTTTGTCGAATTTCAGATGACGATCTATACAAATACTGTTGCTAACATTTCATTTAGCAATGTGCCTAGTATCATAACATGTACAGAATATTAGAAACAGTAATGATACTATTAAGAGAGTTCAGATGTTAATGAACGATGCTCAATTCGAAGTAACCCAGCCTAAAAACGTTTAGATTACGAGTAAATCAGGGCTGTCCAACTTGTAATTAGTTCGGGACCTAATTTTATAGGCTGAACTAGACAGTGTGTGGACCATATAATATAATATGTGGAAACAGGCATATATTATATTAAAAACAATAATAGCCCTTTTTTGTTTGATATTCTTAAAAACGTCGTCTTCAGTAGTGTAAAGGTAGTATGCACGCCTCTGGTTCCACAGACCGCTGGTTCAAACTTGGCCAAGGTCGATGAATTTTTCAAGAAGTCTTCCAGAAGGAACTATACACCATGGATCCCATGTCATCAGTATGCGATTTATGGCACGTTACAGAAGAACTCCAAGCCTCAATTAGAGCCCATATACAAAATTTCCAGGGTCTTTCATATCCAAGTAATACCTTAATTTCATCAGCTGGTCGTCTTTCTGATATATGTGATACGTTGCATTTTTCTTAACCATGATTATGGATTCTTAGAAATTATAAACATTAAAGAAACATAAGTTTGTCATTTACATCTGCCTACACGGAATGCCAATTATAAATTATAATTCGATTCCTACATGAAACTGTAAACCCAATTTTCGCGTTTTATTATCGTACGTGGCAGCAAGTAGGCTACTATTTAATATTCTGTGCTACAGTATATAGCATACCATCGAAGTTCACTACTCGCTTCTGCATCGTCATAAATACCATCTGCTATTAGCTACACGGTACCCTACTAAACATTACCAGTTTACTGGTTATATTATGAATATCTTCTCAGAACATTAACACAATCAACGTTGAAATACTAAACATTAAGTAAGAAGAAAATGCTCCTAGTAATCGGTATAATTCACAGACTATGTGTTCCAGGAATGAACAGACAACTTCTCAAAACGGTATATTTTTCTTTATTCCAGAGTCATCTTACATATGTGAACTCTATGTGGGGTATTTGCAGGAAAACCCTATTTCATAAGCCAGAAATAATTCAAAATAGAGCGATTAAAATTATGTTCATTATTCCCGTTAGAACCCATAGAACTACTAATGTTATATTCAACATTTCTGGAATCAAACCATTTTCTGTTTCTGCAAATGCTGCTATAGTCAGTCATTAACATTCTATTGAAAATAAACTTATTAAATCCAACACTACCTTAATTACACCCGAAGATATTCATCTCTGTAACACGAGACAAGTCAATCATCTCTTTGTAGCCCATAGTGAATCCACCATATATGGCTTGAAAGGAATATTACCTCATGCTAAAAGAGTATGTAACACGTTACCTGAAACTGTATCCAGTTCTGTTAGAAAATTTAAGTCAAAAGAATTATAATCTTTCCTGCATGTTTACTTTAACCAATAGGATAGATCTAACATATTTATGTAAATTCGTTGAAAATTTATCTGTACATTTGAATGTGTTTATAATGGTATATGGTTGATTTTTGTTACAGGTAATAAATTTTTGTTTTAGGTTTAAGATAAAATATTGTAGTACGTAGTATACATTTTTTGGAACCACTGTATGTATGTCAACCCTAGCATAAGCGTTGCTCTTTGGGGTCTTGTATATGTTTTTATGAAATAAAAATAAAATAAACAAGTAAGTGTTTTTATTATTTTAATTACTTTTCACATAATCAATTGCACTGGTCGGATGGACCGTACATGCTTATTAAAAACACGAGAAAAGAAAGAGAGAAATAAATAAAATACACCCTCCACCCTCTTCTCCCCAATTTTCCGCTTTTTCGAACTGTCTCAAATTGGAGGTGTCTTGCCATCATTAAAAAGTACCCAATCCTCTCTTCGTTCTCTTTGTCCGCCAGCAATGCCACACATGTCCGTTGCTCCCTATTCGATATCGTAAAAGATATTGGCAGATATATATTTTCCAAACCCCTACAATCCGCCAGAATATGAACCCAATCTAGATTCTTCCCCTTACATATGGGACAAAGTCTCATTCCGTTATCATCAGTGACCTTAATCATTCGCCGCGCACCAAGTTTACTGAGTTTGGTTCTTTTTTGTATGTTTCGCTCCTTCTCTCACTCCAGTTTTAACGGCAATTGTAATTAAAGTGAAACTATATTTATTCACTGCGCATTTATCTTTTGCCTATCAGTATCCTTCAAACCTCCATACACTTAACCTTCTTAACCTTCTTCCATACACTTCTCCTATTTCCCAACTATCTGAAGAAGAAGCGGCTACCGTCACGAAAACCATCAATAACGACCTACCACATGTCTCCCTGTTCTGCCATCTGCCCACAAGGTATATAATACCTCGGAGTTTTAATGCAGTCTCATTATAAAATTATTATTCTTAAAATTATTCGCCTTGGCAATTCGACTCAACAGCCATCATCACATCGGAATCTTAAAGTCTTATATCAGTCATCCATACTATATAGTCTTACGTTTCTAACATTGCTATTGCATCTCTTTGGTCTTCAGCCAATGTCCTTTCAATTTTCCAGAACAAATCAAAACATATTTTTCAGAGATACCGGGATTCAACGTAAAGTTCGAAAGTTTTCAGATATAGAAATGCAGATATCTGCACCCCACCTCTAGCCATGATTTATTAGACTCGTCACACCAAAACGGCTACTACAGTATCTTAACGCAGCGTTTCTCAACCACTGGTGGTCCGCGAAGATGATGCCGATGGTCCGCAGACATAATTAAAAAATATCAAAAGCAAGGGGAAAGTAAAGAAGTAAAACACCTGTTTTAATAACTGCGTTTCTGTCAAATTAAAAGAAAAATGTATTTAGAATTATTTTGTTATAATGACCTATAATTAATACCCCAAATATTAAGAATATAGGCATACATATAGCCTACTTTTAAAAATCGGATTAAAATTAGGGGTCCGTAATTTTTTTTACACATATTAGAGGTCCTTGAGTTCAAAAAGGTTGAGAAACGCTGTCTTAACGAGAATTCGTATTCTGAATTTTTCAACTTGCGAGGACGTTTTAGGCAATAAATAAAGAGGATATTAATAAGGAGCCAGAAAGTATAAAATGTTAATATTGCTTTGGATAAAATAGTTGACAAGATATGGAAGCAGGACTGATAAACATTACCAGAAAGTATACAAATATTGCTAAGAGTTGCCCCGCCTCCCTCTAACAACAATAAAAAAAGGAACTCAACAGCCTATATTTTATAGACAAGAATAGGCTAATTCTTTATCTATCTCTTTTCGTGGTTTCAATGACCTCGTTTTATTGTTAGCATGATGTACACGAAACAAATTGATCTCCCATCTCAGAAAATAAACATGTAGAATAGTCGATTGAACAAGTTCTGGACATACAGCAGTATAGTGAACACATTCGTCATTTGGCTCCAAACTGGTTGAAATAAAAAGAAAACATACCATGGCGTCCGTGACCATGACCTTAAACAGAAGCAAATTCCAAAGATATCACAGATTTCATTCCAATTTCTGCCCTAGTATTTTAAGCACCCAGTAAGGTACAAATATATAATATAAAGGATACATTGAACTGGCACAAAATACCAGGTCATTCCTTATTATTTCCTCACAACCATGTTGTACTGCCATTAAGACGGTTTTTATACTCTCCACCCGTGCTATATTTAAGATCCTAAAGAAGAGGAAATAATGTACTCGACACTGAAATTCGATGTTGGGTTTTCACTATAAGTACACATGTTGAGGTAACATGTGTTAAAAATACAATTATACTGAAAGTAATATTTATAGCTCCAGTATTTATTCTTAATATTCCTATACTAGGCGTTTCGGCTACAAACAATAGAGTCATCTTCATGGTCTTGAGAATTGAAGATAAAACCCCAATTAACAATAGTCATATTTTAACTAACTGGAAAGCACTAAACAATAACATATAAAATCATTATAAATCACTGTACTGTGCGATGTCTTCTGTCGAATTGATTTTCCTATTAATGGTGAATGTCTAACCTGTTTTAATGTTTTGACAAGTGATTATCTTTTAGAAAAATACCAATCGTTGACTGATGTGTTATGATTAAGGTTCAAAAGTTGATGAGGAATACGAAATATGCAATTAAATATGCACTAAAATGTGAAAAATATGCTCCGGTGCCAGTGAGGCACGCTCTACCATTTAAGTAATTTCAAAACGTTTTCTTGTTAGCTCAATTGCAGTATGAATATTATAAAAAAATAGTTGTATAAATTAAATTACAAAGCTTTTAGTAAATAGGCTAAGGCAAATGCAACTTATTTTAGTAATTTGAAAACGAATAAAGTCAACGTTACTTTAATATTATGCAAACAGTTCCGAAAACACTAGCCTATATTAGCCTACTGTCAGTTATTCTACAGTCGGTTCTGAAAACGTATGCTGTAAATGTCTGAATTAATAGAAATGCACGATATTTAAAATCTGCATAGATATTTTAATATCAAGCAAATAAGATGCACTATTGCAAATATAGAAAAATATGTAAAAATATTCAAAATGGAACCATCAATTTTCTGTTACTTATTTCTTGTCTTGTACACATGGCACTAGCATATAATAGAGCTTTCGGATATTACACTAGCAAATATTAGAGTTTATTATTAAGAATATGATTTTTCATAAACTTCCGGATCCTAGTTACGATCAATTTTAAGACCCTGACGATGGCTGGATAGTCGAAAGGCCTAGGGGAGTAATTAAAAAAATAAGCAGATTTATCAAACGACTTATTTGCAGGTACTTCTAACATTTTTATTGTGTTTACTACTCAGATGGTAATGCGACTCTGTCGATTCTTTAATTTAAAACATGATTTTTGTTTTTGTACATATTTGTAAATGTCACACCTAAAATATGAAAACAAGTTTCAAAAGAAAATTATATATTCGAATAGGCATATTCGGAGGATTGTTTACGCCAAACTCAACGGCTTTTTCCACCTACTGCTTGTCACGATTATCTGGAAGATACTCTACCAGTTTTGTTTAAATTTTGTACACTAACTTCTCGTACTGAAAACTATTACAGTATCTGTAATTGTCTAAAGCTAGCTGTAATTATCTGTTCGTAGTTAGACTTAACTTTCCACCGCTGGAACCCGAGCTCGAGTCTCGGAATCTTTTATGTGGAATTTGTCGTGGATGCAACGGGATTGGAGCAAGTTTTAATTTAATTTAATATATAATATAATACAACCCCAAAGAGCAAAGCTCATGCCAGGGGTGACATAAATACATTGGTTCAAAGGGGAAAAAATTACAACACATACTACAATTATGTTAAAGCTATAACAAATTCACTGTGACAAACATACTACAAACCATAGGCGTACCGAGGGGGGGGGGGGGTTTGGGGGTTTGAACCCCCCCCCCCATTGATTAAAAAAAGGAAAATTGTATAATTTTTTTAAGTCTGCCCATAAATTACTTAATACAAGTATAAAGCGTGGGAAGCTTAAAACTCGTTATGTTGCGTCTTAATTTTTAAAATTTTCCGGGAGAGGATCCCCGGAAGCTTAAAAATCGTTATTTTGCGTCTTAATTTTTAAAATATTTCGGGGGAGGACCCCTGGAAGCTTAAAACCCGTTATTTTGCATCTTAATTTTTAAAATTTTCCGGGGTAGGACCCCCGGACCCCCCTCTCCCTGGGGGGTATTCCATACCCTCCAGACCCCGCGGATGTTATAACCCCCCCATATGGTCGGCCTGGTTACGCCTATGCTACAAACCACAAAAAAAATTGAAATATACTAAGCAATTTTGAAATATGCATTTTTTTAATACGACTTCACAGAAATATATTATAACTATCCTACTGACTAAAGTACACTTCTAAAAAATATGATAATACTTTTGGTTTAAAATTTCTAATGGAACTGGACACACTTTCAGGTAACATGTTATACAATTTTATAGCATGAGGTAATATTCCATTTAGGCCATACGTAGTGGATTCGCTATGAGTTACAAAAAGATGAGTGACTTGTCTTGTGTTATGGAGATGAACATTTTCGGGTGTAATTAAGGTGGTGTTGGATTTAATAACTTTATATTTGATAGAATGTTTTCTCGGTGGGTTTTCGTTTCCCTTGCCGTACATCATCTCACTATCACAATATGACCACTGGGTTGGAGAAAAGGAATTGTATTACTCATTAAACAGATATCGTTTCTAATATTCCTATGTAAACATGGCATGAGTTGTTGTTTCTTTATTCAATTGAATGCTGAAGTAGGCTATTTCAATCAGAACGGAATAAAACTCGCACTATAGTTGGAGTGTAAACAATTAATTGTGTGAGGCCATTGTGACAAAAAAAATGTTGGATGAATACTAAATAGAGTGTTTCAGATAACATGTTCTAATTAAATTAAACATAGAAATGAGAAACATTTTAATTGCACTATTGTTTTGAATTGCAGTGACCGATTGCATGACGAGAACAACATTAAAATAAATAATTCAGCTGCGACTGTGATACAACTTTATATTCACTAACCCAGTCCTTATATTGATTAGTACGCCTTTAAACAAATGATAATAATAAGTACTTGGTCAAAACTATGGTTTTAAATTGTATAACAATTTTATTGCTGAGTACCCTGAATATGTAAATTACAATCTTAAATATTTTAAGAGGAAAATATAAAAAGTTATTAGATAATATTAATAACACACTTTAATTTTGTTTGGTCTTTCAATGATTCAGTCCAATTTATTCTATTTTTTGTTGTAAATGCTATTTTTAACCACTGGTTAATGCTAAAAATTTATTTATATTTATATGTACTCATAAATTTATAACTATTTCATGTATAGTATACTGTGCAGTGATATGTAATTATATTTATATTAATCTACTATATCCCCTAAATACGGGCGTTGCTCCCCTTTTAGGGGAATGTTTGGTTTTAGTTGTTTTTACTTGTATTAAATATGTAATAATGATAATAATGTAATGTAAGTAATGTAATGTAAGTAATAACAATCTTTCCTTGCTTTGCTTGAATAAACGACCTTTCATAAACGACCTTTCAGTATGCTATTTCCGGTTGATCTAGCTGGCCCTAACAACATAGCATGTTTTAAGTTTTTTTTTCGTACAAAAAAGAATTACTATCATAATCATAATTATTAATAATAAAATGTTAACCCTACACTGTACAATAGTAGTATGCTAAACTTTCATCTCTTCTGTAGTTAAGCTTTAATTGGTACACATTGCCCTTCGTATGTAAGGACGTTACGTAAAAACTGGATGGCCAAGAAATATTATAGTCCCTTTAGTAAAATCTACAAATAAAATCTTAAAACCTCGATTCTTATAAAATGATAAATAACAATTTTAAGGGGGAATGAGGGAGTTATCTCAGTTTCTGGGATGTTCAGCATTCGGATTTGCCTGTCTGTCATTCTATCTGCCAAGGGCACAAAAAAATGGTTTGACGTAAAATAGTTAAAATTAGTAATATTCCAAACTTGTACACACCACATGGTTTGACGTAAAATAGTTAAAATTAGTAATATTCCAAACTTGTACACGCCAGGAAACCTTTAGGTTACTATTAAATTGTACGGAGGTTCATGTAAGTAAAAATGGAATTAACAAAAACTGCTTAGAATAATACTTATTCCTAGAAGTTTTATAGCTCCGATGGAATGGAAAACGATTATGTGTATACATAAATATAAACATATATATGTATAGGCCTACACACATATATTATTGTAGACCTATTATTTATTTTAAATCTTGGTTTCATTTCGTGGTATTGTTTCTGTCTAATATTGAAGTTGCAATGATAAATTTCATGTTTTTTTAAAACACATAAAAATAGAAGTTCAGGTCCCACTTTTAAGCAAGGCCTTGAACTAAAAATGATCCTCACTAAAGAATAGCCCTACTATCAATCATAGTTTTTAATTTACTTCATTTAGTTTATTTTAGTGTGGTACTTTTGTAGTCAATTCTCTGGATTTTTGTACTATATGTGTGTATAATAGTGTCAAGCAGTGACCAGCAATGCTTTTAGATTACTTTATTCTAGTATAATTTAATTCAGTTCAGTTTAATTTAGCTCATTTTAGTTCAGTTTAGTTTAGGACTACCTACTGTCTAGTTTTATTTGTAATAAATTCTGCAGATCTTTGCAAAATATTTTGCAATTAATAAAGAATTGTGTTCCAATTTTCATGGTCTATTACAGCAGTTCATACCTTCGCTAGAACCATCCTCATTAAAGCAATACCTTCAAGTATAGCTTTAATTTCCTTCAATTTAGATTACTTTAGTTTTGTTTAGATTAGTCTAATTTAGTTTCTTGTAAAATATGCTGACTTTTCAAGGTTTTTGTATTAAACTTGGAGTTATGTTCAATTTTTCAAGGTTCATCGTAATAGCATGGATCTGACCATTAACTCTTAAATTCATAATGTATCCTATAGGATACAGCAGATTGTCTTAAACTTGTAATAAAATAATTGAAAAGAAAGTGGAAGAATAATTAAAATTTCTTATAAAATTACAGCATCAAATACAAGAAATAAACTATGGGTCTAATCACTGTATTTATAAAAAAAGAAAAAAGTTTACATTTTTATATGCATCATATAGAAATATTAGTAAATTCATAATATGATGTAGAATACAGATAATAAACACTGCCAAGGGAACCATTTTCCGGTAAGGTGCCCATGATATGCCCTCGTTGAATAGCTATGGATATTCGTGTGATATTCAGTGAAGGAGGATCTCCAGTCGCTAAATGCAGTTACATCTGAAACAAGTCCATAATTATCTTCTTTTGGACCAAGGGACAAAAGACATTCTATCTGGCCACTTGCCATCAGAGCGACTAAACCATGCCTGAGCAACTGAGGGGAAACCCATGCTGTGACGTATGAAACCTCTTCATGTTCAGTGTCACGTCGAAACTGCTTTATGCTGACGTCAAGGGCGACTGTAGTGGGAGACATTACCCCACCGCACAGTGGCACAATGTGCCACAGTTGAGCACCCGTGAACTAAACCTTGACAAACTCTGAAGATCGCAGGAATGATGTTAAAGCTCTCCGAATGATATCACTATATTATTTGTCATTCGTCCTTTTGGGTTTATACTGTATGAAAAATTGCTCACGTATTTAAGGGTTGAACTGATAATTTCATTCTTGTGTTTTGTCCATTTTGTAGTGATGTAATAACTTAAAGATTCACTTAGAGCATATAGCTTTATTCACTGACATTCACTACTGTGGTATGGCAATGTTCATTACCTTGTTGGAGCCCTTTCAACCGCGTGAAGCTGCCATCTTCAGCAACTGACTCCCATGATGCCACCGCTGTGGTTAGGAAGACATTTTTGAATGACTCTCCAACAAGGTAATTAACATTGCCATACCACAGTAGTGAATGTCAGTGTATAAAGCTATATGCTCTAAGTGAATCATTATGATAATTTCAATCATGCCATTTAGTGTACTACAATTTACTTCTGTTTAGTTTAATTTAATATGGTTTATTCGCAGATCTCTGCAAGATTTTGGTGTTCAACGAGGGACTATATTCCATTTTTGTTAGTTTGGAAGATTCCTGCATTTCAGAATTATTAATATATTCCGCTTTTAATAGTTTATACCAGCGCGGATCTTGACCACATTAAAGCAATCTTCTCAAGCATATGTTCCAATCGGAAGTTTATCTTTCCCACATACCTTATTAATTCACTATGTAGCAAATTGTGCTTGCTCCCATTTCCACAATCCCTATTTATCAAAACCATAACTTTATGATATTATAAATGCAAGGAATATTCAACAGGTTTGACGAGCTCGTCTTCCAAACCTGAATTGTGTGAATAGCTAGGGTCGTGCCATAAGTAGAGTAACTATAATTTTAAATTAATATGCACCTTAATTACACATACTTTAGTCTGGTTTAAATTACTAACCATATGCTTCGTATGTCGGGGAAAAAAATGAAACTAAGCAGCAAATAAAAGCAATCCATGATCTCAGTGCATTGGAATGCTTTCATTAACATACAAGAGTTCCTATCATTTAGAACTTACGATGTCTTTATGATAAAACGTAAGTTATGTTTTTAAAATTCTTCTTCATTGAACTTACGAAAACTACAGTTCCAGGTTTACTTCTAAAAAAATGGGACGACAACCTGTCTCTTAACTTGCATTTTTAATGTCGTATTTTGTATCAATAATAGGTTTTAGTTTCTTATCCCATTTTACCTTCTGGTTGGGAAAGGTTAACGTAGGGTTATTACATAGTTTAGATTTGTCTCTTTATGTTACTACATGTTGTAATCACGTGACTTCAGATAATATTATCGAGATTTGCTCTTCAAAATTACTTTAAAAGTTACTGAAAACGTCTTCTAGAGAGGAAAACGACATTATAGCATTCTAAACTACTGCTTCAATTTGAATTTTTCGTAATTGTTATATACTTGACCTCTACTGGAAGAGAAAATGGTATTATAACATTCAGAACTATTGCTTAAACTAGGTTTTTATTATATGTTAACACATGAACTTAATTACTTACCTGTATCCTTAAAGGCGAAAGTGGCACTGCAACAATCAAAACAACTGTTCAAATTCGACTTTTGAAAATTTTAACACAACATTTTATTTATGTAACGTTTAGTAGAGGTGTCATAACTTCGAAAACTATTGCTCAGATTCGACTTTGTGGAGCTTTAGCACAGAATATTATTTACATAATAATTCTACTAGACCTGCCAGACATGATAAGTAGGAAAACTTAACCGAATAATGTTTTAACTCAATGCAATCATAATAAGTACATCATAATAAGATCTTTATAAATCCTAATAGCCCTCTCCTGAAGTCCTAGAATTGTCTACTTCGCAGCCTCTAATAAGGGAAGATTTTTTAAATAAAAAATAGCTACTTGGAAACAAAAAGTGTCCACCTCATTCAATGAAATATGGAATCTGCTAAATACCACATACCATGCTGCTCTAATCGATCATAAAAACCCATAACTCCTCGAAAGTCATACAGGCAGCATAAAACGAGACCATGCTACTAAGGGGATGAAAAAGAAATTGCAAACTATCTATCTTTACCTTAGTTTTACCTCTCCCACGTCACCCGGGCCTTACGGGGCCGCGACCTGTCGGGAGAGGGATTATCTATGGATCACATGCATAGTTTTTTTTTTACCAGACAAGGACATAGAGAGCCTCCCCAGATAAGTGATCAGCCCAATGTCGGGACCACCTCCGAGATAACACGAACACATAGGACGAGGCGAGACACACCATTCACACACACAAACACACACACTCCGAACAAGGCGAGGATGGGATGAAGATGATAATGACGGCCAGATGATATCCGGGGACCGCGAGGGCCTAAAGTTATCTGATATATGTCTCACAAATGAGGAAACCCCCGGTAAAAAACCCACCTAGGTAACTTGTCCCGACCAGGATTCGAACTCGGGCTTGCTGCGTGAGAGGACCGAACGCATCCCCATTGTAAACACTAACAGTAATTATGATTTTAAATAATATTTTCTTTCATATTTCTCAATATTCTTCCGCATTTCGCACTTATTTACACATTTCGTGGAATCCAAAAAGTTTTGCGATATTAACTATTACATTATATTTCTTAGTAATAGTTAATATTTTAGTAATAGTTTAAATCTTAGTAAGTAGCAAACTATTTAACATATTGTTTTTGTGTATTGTATTATCTCTAGAGAACTAGTTCTTAAGCCTTAAATAATAATAGTGAATTCATTTTCTGTGTATTTGTAACTTTGTATTGTACTTGTATCATACTTGTTCTATTGTATTATTGTAAAATTCATTTGTATTAATCCTGGTTGAATGGAAGAGAAGGCCTAATGGCCTTAATTCCACTAGGTAAAATAAACCAATTCTAATTCTAATATTTTTTGGATAGGCCTATATTTTGCTTAATAGTGACATTTGTATAGCTAAATATACCAGCTAAGGAAAGCTGTTTGTAAAAATTTGTGCTTGTCACTGCTAACAAAAAATACGGTCCCCAACAATAATTTGTCGCTTGCAACGTTTCTACATTCAGGTTTTCAATTTTTTTTTTTTTAATTAAGTTTATTACAAATTAAAAAATACAAAATTATTACAAATACAAATAATATACACACAATTTGTACAATTTGAAAAGAGTATTATTTGCCCCGCAATAGCTCGTGTTCGGGGTCAGTTCAGTCATACTAAAATTATATATAAAAAAAAAAAAAAAAAAAAAACATACATATTATAGTTTTAGGTAAAAAATAAGAATAAAAATAAATAAGATTGCTTATATGAAATAAATGCATGAACAAAGATACGAAAAAATAAATTACAGTAACATAACAGAGTTACCAACAAATACCCATTGTTAAAAATAAAAAATTTACAGTTGAGAATGATTAACATAAAAAAGTGGTAAAAGTACAATTACAAGTTAGATTTAATCAAATCGAGTACTCTTTTTTTAAACAATTTATTGTTTAGTGGTATCATATTAGGGTTTCTTCTAGTAAAATTGTTGTACAGCCTTGGTCCGAAATTTATACTATGCCTTAGACCTACTTCTGTAGCACACTTTGGTTCGAAAAGAGGACAAGAGATATTATACCTCCTTGTATTATAGTAGTGATTTCGTGTTAAGAACTTTTCATGATGTTTATGGAAATAATTTAATAAAGTGTAGGAGTATAATTGTTTAATATTCAATAAGTCAAAATCTTTATATAAACTTTCAGATGGATAGTCCATTGATTTTTTTAAACATATCTTGATTATTCTTTTCTGCAACAACGACAATGGGCGAAGTGCAGTCTGGCATATCCCACCCCATCCTATTATTCCATATTGTATAACTGATTGGACTAAACTTAGATATATTAGTCTTAAAGTACTCTGTGGCATAATGTTTCTTAATATAACAAATTTATATATAGTTTTCCGTAGTTTAAGACACAGATATTGAACATGTTTTTCCCACCGTAAATTTTGATCAATGATAACACCTAAGTATTTTACTTGTGTTGATGAACTTAATTTTGGACATTTACAATTAAAAGGGATAGAACAAGAGATTTCATGTAAGATTATATTGTGTTGTGCATTTATCGAGGAAAGTCCTTTAGAGTTTAGTGAAAATGGTAAATATGTTGTTTTATCAATGTTTAAAGATAGAAGGTTTTCATCGAGCCATTTTTTTATTTTGTTTGTTCCAATGTTAGCATTACTAAAAACGTGCTCCCAACTGTTTCCAGAAAATATGATTACTGTGTCATCAGCGAAGGAATAGACATTGCCTTTGATGAGACTTATATCTAATTTAAGAAGATCATTGATATATATTAAGAAGAGCAAAGAACCTAACACAGTTCCTTGTGGGACGCCGATATTTAGCACTACGTTTTCACTTTTTTCGTTGTTAACTTTAGTGATTTGGTATCTATTTGATAAATATGATCGAAATAGGTCTAAGGCAATACCTCTAACACCAATATTTTCTAATTTATTTAGCAAAATGTTGTGACTTATAGTGTCAAAGGCCTTTCTTAGGTCCAGAAAAACACCTAAGCATTTTTTTCCTTCATCTACTGCTTTAATAATTGTGGAAGTAACGGCCATTATAGCATCATCTGTACTCATATTATTCCTAAAACCAAATTGTGATTCCGCTAATAGTTTATTTTTTTCTAAAAAGTTTGTTAGTCTATTTTTTATGCATTTCTCTAATAATTTTGCAATGGTAGATAATAAGGATATTGGCCTATAATTATTTAAATTACATTTGTCACCTGATTTGTACAATGGAATTACTGTCGCATATTTTAATTCATCCGGAAAAAAGCCTTGAGCTAAGCATAGGTTGAAAATATGAGTAAGGGGTTTAGAAATAAATCTAATAATTGCTTTCATTATAGTTGATGAAATGTCATCACTTCCAGGAGTAACGCTATTCTTAAGGTTTATGGCAATTAAGATCAATTCATTTTCAATTATTGGCTGTAGGAACAGAGAAGCTGTTGGATTTGAATGTAGATTATTATTGCGAGTAGATTGTGATGAATATGATGAAATGGAGCTTGTTATTTTATGTCCGATCTGAGAAAAATGTTTATTGAATTCATTAGCAATTTCACTATTATTGGTAATGGTTAATCCTTCTTCTGTTACGATTTTGTTTATATTCGTATTTTCTCGTTTTAATGTATCTGTAGCTTCATTGATAGTTCGCCAAAATCTTTTTGGGTCATGTGAATATTGTTTGAGCTTGGTTTCGTAATAATTTGTTTTAGCCTTTTTTACAATCGTATTTAAAAGGTTCCTGTATTTTTATATTGATTTTGTAACATCAAATTTAACGGTTCACTTTTAACTTTTCTTGCAATTTTGTCACGTACTCGAATTGATTTTACAATGCCAGTAGTAATCCAGGGTTTTATTTTTTTATATTTACAAGGTATAGATATAAGTTTGGAAATTCTACTATGTTCAATATGATTTTTTTAAATGCCATGAAAATATGAAAATGCTCTATTAGCTTCCGTAGCAGCATATATTGAGCACCATGTCTCGTTCCTTAGCCTGTCGGACAGTTGTTCTATTTTGATATGGCTTATGGTAGCAGGGGTATATTCTAAGTTGCAGCTATGGTGATTATGTGGAAACGAGAATGTGCCAATTGTTGTGAAATGGTCTGTGATATCACTCTGGTATACACAGCTATTAAAATCCGAATTGTTCATAGATTTGAGAAATATGTGGTCTAAGCAAGACTTCTTTGTGTTGCCTAAGCGCGTTACCGCTTTTAAATATTTTGTAAAACCAAATTCATTTAAAATATTCATATATTTAAATTATTAATCGGAACTAAACAGTGATATTTATAACAAGGAATAGTTAATTTGGCCTAAGCATAGCAGGTGAATTACATTACAGGTTTTATTAAACATATCGGCGCCTTGGATTGTCGGTTTGACCCGAACTTGGACCACACGTAAAGGATTACTAGCCCCAAGAGACATGCCGCGCTTAAATTACCGTTCGTGATGTATCGATAATTCATTCAATAATGTCTAGTCTTCACTACGATTCACACTCAACATTTCCAAGAAGTAATGCAAAATTCATATAAATGACCTACAAATGAGATGCATGATGATGCAACTGGTGGATACATCAATGGCAACACAATAAACTGTAAAGCTATGACACTTCATCGGACCATTGTGCCAGTGACCCTAAGCTTAGATTCCAGGTCTGCAGAAAAAGCAAATTTTAAAAAGTTGATGTGAAATATTCACGTGAATTTCTTTACCCTAAGCCTAGAAAACTCTAGAGATAGCATGCCTGCCTCTAGATCCGAAGGTCGCGGGATCAAACCCGGCCGCGGTCGATGGATTTTTCAGGACGTAAAAATCCTGGGCGGACTTTAAGCTGGGGGGGGGGGGGGGGCTCGTGTCGTAGATTTATGGCACTTGAAAGAACTCCAAGCCTAAATTAGAGCCTATGGACAAATTTTATCGATCTTTTCACTTCCAAGTAATACCTTAATTTCCGGAGGGGGGTTGAGAGGCAAAAAACTATTTTCTCAACCAGTAACAAGATTTTTAATTGTTTTTACTTTCCTTTAGGAGTCCATTAACCAATACTCCATACTCAGTTACGAGTTACGAGTATTTTTGGAAGTTGGATCAGTGGTGAACACCGCGTAGCAAAACATATAACGCCTGCCTGTTCAAGTCTTTTCATTTTACACTAGCAGCCACTGCATGTCAACACTTTTATCTTCATAAATCAAAAGCTGCAGCTTAACTGTGGGGTGAAACATGTTTTATTGCTTAAAAGAGAAAGTTAGGTAAACCCCCTCGAACTGGTCATCCTGTGAGCTGGGAACAGAATTGCTACCTCCAGTACAACACAATACAGTTGAGTTATAAAAAAAAACCTTATAAACGAAATTTTGAATGACGTACAATACTTGGAAATAAAGCCGCAAAAAGGAAAATGTGATAACATAAACCGAATCTTTGATCACAATAAACAGCATTTTTTTTTCAATGCATCAGTATTAATCCAAATCCTGGGCACGGAGTCCTCCGGGAGGGAATTTAAGCTGGGGGACCCGTGTCGTAGATTTACGGCACGTAAAAGAACTCCAAGCCTAAATTAGAGCCTCTGGACAAAATTTATCGGCCCTTTCACGTCCAAGTAATACCTTAGTTTCCGGAGGGGGGTTAAGGGGCGATGGGCTTACCACCTGTCCCTCTGCCCTCTCTAGGAAAATAAGTGAAACAAAATTCACATAGGTAATCAGAAACCTCCACTTGGAGGCCCTTCGCCCCAACATGGGGGCAAAGGATTCGAGAGAGAGAGAGAGAGAGAGAGAGAGAGAGAGAGAGAGAGAGAGAGTATTAATCCGTACGGGACTTCATAAAAGTGATAATATTACCCGACTGATAACATTATCCGGTGATTAAATTAAGCGGCTTGCACTGTACTTTCTGATATCTTGAATGAATCGCTTAATACCCATATATCGTTTTATTCCGTTCAATGCAAGCATCATGTGTGCAGGTTAGTATGCACAGAGCAGATGCTAGCTTGTACTGACACTGTAAAACAACCGCATTTGCGCTTTGTGTTTTGTTTTTTTATATTTATCACCGAGTAAATGCAAAAGCGAATTCATGTATTGACATACTTTCTCGAGATAACAGCTTGTAGAGAAGGCAAATAAAAATGTGGTTGCCTTGAACTCCAGTAATGTAATAGCCAATACTCTGTAGCTTTTAAATTCTATTAAAGTAAATCAATTTGAAACAACAATATTCGCTTATTTTGGGTATGTATGGATCATCCTCCATCACACCTGTTTGTGAGGCTTTTGTAGCGGGACTTTCCAGTTCCCTCCTGGCAAACTGGAGAGAGGGGGGATTTAGCTTGACCTGATGAGACTCGATCCCCTTCCCCTGGAGGGAGGGGAGGCAACAAACTCGTGCAATCTGGACCTCCTTTATTGAATGAAGGAAGGAAATAAAGAGATCTATGAATGTTCGGAAGAGTAGAAAGGAGAATCTAAGACAATGAAGAGTGGCAGACATGTACGAGGTTGCTTTTATTCTGGGGGGTCCTTTCAATTCCCTCTTTTCCATCCTGTTCTCCTTGTTGACTTCATTAATATAATCTATTATTTTTATTAAGAGTTCGTCTTTCATGTTCAAACTTCTAAGCTAGAACTGCACTGTTTTTGTTGCACTGCCCAATATTTCAGTTAAGTAAGCTATTAGCTTAGAGAAGCGTTTCTCAACCTTTTTGAACCCGTGGACCTCTAAAATGTCTAAAAAAATTTACGGATCCCTAATTTTACATCCCATGTTTAAAAGAAGGCCTATATTCTTAATATTTGGGGTATTAATTATAGGTCATTATAACGAAATATGTGAAAAAAGTTTTACTTCTTTACTTTCCACTTGCTTTATTATATTTTTTTAGTTATGTCTGCGGATCATCTGCACCCAGTGGTCCGCGGACCATAGGTTGAGAAACGCTGGCTTAGAGTGTCCATATAAAGTTTTGGTTTATATAAAAACGGGGTACTTAAAACATTATGGGAAAAAATTGGATAATTAGGGGAAAATGGGACAAAAATTAATTTACAAAATTTAGTGAACAATTAAAATTGACCTTTGTCTCGTGCATACAGGTTATCCCAAGTGACTTCTTAAATTTCTTCTGCAGACTGGCGTACATAAATTTATCCCGCAGAAGTACATTTCACAATGTCACTTTTCTTTTAACCTTTATATATTTGGTCAAAGTCTTTTGACACTTTGTCATAAAACTCAGCACATGATACCCCATTAAACTAAGGCAAATGAGCAAGGCCTTCACTGTTCTAACTTTCTTAAATGTAACGTGAAATACACTGGCCAATCGGGAACACAAAAAGAAGAGGACATATGAGCGTCCCAGGTAAAACTTTAGAGACAGTGTGAATGTTTCGGGGGAAAAAGGAACGAATGGGTATCTTTCATTAGCTTAATATTGTTCTGGTATTATTAACAGTGACGCAGATGTAAAAAAAGGAAAAGTGGACTGGCCCCATGGCTTCTACATGTTCTGTTTTCGTATAGCGTGCTTTTATTACACCATGAACATTATTAGTGGTTTTCTAAATCTTGGGGTTCTGTTATAAGATGATTGGTCGTATTTATCTTAGGTTAGTCTTCATAAATCTTATTATAACAAAACACAGCTTATAATTACAGTAAGTAAAATGAAGTGGTCCTTTATATAGGCCATGAAGGGTTTCAGGGGGTTGAGGTTCCCAGGTTTTTTGATATTCGGTAGATGAAGGTGGTTACGCACCCATCGCATTTACCCCAGGATTGCTCCTGGTACTCATTTCTGTTAGAGAATTGAAAAATTTCTGTTAGAGAATTGAACTCCGCGGGGATCGATTCTGCGTCCATCTGATTTGTAGTGCTGTGCCTGAACCAACTCCGCCACGACACAATGCAACGCAAAAACTTTTTAAAAAAGAGTTCTAAAAAATGTTTCACTTTGGTCGTAATAGCTGCATTTAGTCTTCAGCACTATCTTCGTGCCTCCTCCTTACTTTTTTAATTTAAAAACAAACAAACAAACAAACAAACAAATTCTGGGATGCATGATTCGGAAGCAATTTTCTTAACTGGAAAATCAGTTTGAAGATCATATATAAAATTTCACGATAGAAATAGTGTTTAATCAACTAGAAATAAGTAGGTAGGCTTCGCCAATGATCTAAAAAAACGAAAATAGGCGTCGCCGATACCAACCGATGCCTACCCTGAACTTCTCCACTGATTTAAGAGTTTTATATATTCACAGTGTTGTAAGATGTGTGACACGAAATTATGTAAAGGAAGGCAATTTTCATTCCTTTATGTAAATAACTACTCATTTTAAAAATTGAATGTCCTTTAAGCAAACATCCTTTAACTTTTATCTTCAGCTTTACCTCCTAAGTTTTTAGTTAGGTCAAGTAAGATAACGCCAGTTTGCGTACAAATAAAAGCTGAGCATGGTTTCATAGGAAAAAAATGAAATATAATGGTTCTCTAACAAATGGATCTGTGAATAAGTTACCTGACGGTATTATGTCCTGAAATTCTTAAGCAGGAAATTTGTGGGTTTGCTAAGAAGGACTCATATCTGAAGTTTCACATGCCATTGTATTGAGAAATATTTTAACTTACTTGATTTTCTACGGAGTATGGGTAATGCATTAAACACTAAACAGAAAAAAAAATAGTTTTTATTAAAACTATGTTGGTTGTTTAATAAAATGTTCCATATAACTAGGCCATACCATTGTCAATCCTTTCTAGACATTTTGTTTAAATTATGATAATGTTGTACTTCAACATAATTTATTTAAACTTATTAACGCTTAGGCTATAATTTAATATCCAATATTTTCACCGTAACTTCTAGAATTGATACAAGAATCGTCCATTTAAACCTTTCATATCTGAATTTATACATTAATATAAGCAATCATCAAGTAAACTCAACATTGGACTCTAGGTTTGAAATTGCCGAAGAAAATTTCATTGGAATATCTGGTTTCTAAATATAAAATTCGCAATAAGAAAAAATCCTCACATTTTACAGAAAGCAGTACTTTATCAATATTTCTATTAAAGAAGTTTTTGAGAGGCCAAATTTATACCGCCAGTATCAGCTGAAAGGATAAGTTTATTGCTGGTTAATGTGTAAATAGCGGATGATCCCCCCAATCCTTCCATCTGCCTGTGGTAGATGATGCAGTGGTCGGACGGTAGGCCAAGCCCCTCCAGGGATGTAGCGCCACGGAGTTTAGTTTATGCGATATCGACTTTTATAAACATGGCTTTTTTATTGATAGCAAAGTACGAAATACAAATAATATAAAATGTTCACAACCAATGCCATGTTTCACTAATGTAAATATAGGCCTACAAGGGTTATTTTTTTTTAGAAGTGGCGATACGCAGAATCTCACTGCAATGAAGGAGGCTTATGACACTTTTACCAGATATATCCAGAGATGTCTTAAAAATTAAAGAACTGAAAGATCATTCTCCACTTACTAGTCTGGAATGGTGTTTTAAAATTTCAAACAGGGATGAAATTTAGAACACCATTTAAGATCCTTAAAAAGATTGCTCGTTCCATTGTTATTATAACTGAGGCAAGTGTTATACTTATGACAGAGACATTCAATTTTGCCGTGAGATATGCTGGATACTCAGCCAATATCAGCTGGAAGTGGGATAAACTTCCTCTATTTCAGTGAGAATCTATAGATGTGTAGCCACTATTTAAAAAATCAATCACTCGTAATGGAACCATAATATCTGTACAAGATCCAGGTGATGTAAACAGTATACTATATGTACAGGAAGGACCGTGTAAAGATGGCTTTTTCAGTATAAATGCCAATAAGGCATGTAACATATGCATGGATTCTGTTCCAAAAGACAAGGAAATAAAATAGCATTAGAGGACGTTGTTACAGGACGAGTTTTTCTTCCCCCGCAGTTCATAGGTCATCTGATGATCGTAAGTTCCCAACACTTTCAGATTGTCCTGGCAGCCAGACAAAATGAAATACTGTCCATGCTGTACCTGTTAATCTTCCCGTTAGGACGATACATGTAGATATCTCCATCCCTTTGTGTTTGCTTGGATTATGTCTTCCCCCGTACACTGAAATAACAATTTATTCTGTGTATCGAAATACAACAAACACATTTATTCTCATGTACTCTTTTCTCCTTCTTCTTCTTCTTCTTCTTCTTCTTCTTAATCTACTTCTTCCATTTAGATTTATTTTTTCTACCTCTACATCGTCATCATCAGCCATCATAAACATTTTCTGCTCCTCTTCTCCTCCTCCTCCTCTTCCTCCTTCTTCTTCTATTTTTATTCTTCTCCTTTTCTTTTTCTTCTTATTAAATTTATATGTTGTTATTCCAAAAACATGAGCCCCGGCGTGGTCTTGTGGTTAGCGTCGCTGACTACAGATCCGTCGGCCCGGGTTCGATCCCCGGTACCTTCTCGGAATTTTCTGAGGTAAGGAGGTCTGGTAGGGGTGCATTCAGCCTCGTGATTCAAATTGAGAAGCTACTTGGTAGAGAAGTAGAGGCTCAGGTCATGGAAACCACTATTAACGGCCGTGGGTGTCGGCTTGCTGACCACATGCCCCTGCCATCTCGTACTTATGGTAGATGACGCAGCGGTCGGGTGGTAGACCTTGTCCATTCAGGGATGTAGCGCCACGGTTTTTTTCAAGAGCATAGTTTGCGAAAACATTAATGAGAATAATACAGTAGGACCTTGGTAATCCGGTATAGTAGGGGATCTGTCAATGCCGGATTATCAAATATGCCAGTTTAAAAAATATGATAAGATATAAATAAAAATTACAGCTAAAAGTTTCAACAAAAAGAACTAAAAGTACGGTAAAAATCTATTTTGATACCTACCGGACTATCGAGCGCCATATTATCATGGTCTTAATGTAAATTGCTAATGCAATACAAATGAAGGGGATAGTTCCATAAGGGCGTGAGGCACAACAGCAAAGTTGTGAGAAATCTTAATGTTTCTAAGCAATGCTACCACTTAGAAAGCACAGGTCTTTTCTTATGACTGAGCAGAGGTTTAAGGCACAAGTATAAATTGTTCACTGAGTATTTAAGATATATGAGGAGAAGGCATAAATGTTAAAAGCTCAGAATTCAAGATGTGCCTTACGCCCTTATGGAACTAGCCCCTTCAAATATATAGACACAATTGGAAAATGACTAATCACACTTAACAACAGAGCAAATTATCCACTGAGATTTATAAATTTTCAGACATATGTAACTGAAGAGATTTAACAGACTATTTAAACTATGTCACTAATCAATCCGGCGTAAGAATACTGTAATGGACTTATCTCATGTATCCCAGTTCCTAGGAGTCATGTCAATATCACAAATAAACCCTAACATTTTCAAACATTTAGCCACACTGTAGACATTTTTGAAATGCCAATCCGAAAAAAACGCATTCTGAGTTTTCTCAGAGCATAAAATGCTATGAACATCAACGTAAAAATTATCTTTTTCTATTTTACACATTTTCAAGTGAATTTACCCCAAAACTTTAGGAGTAACATATACACTATAAGAACAATAATTGTTGTACATTTCCATTGGCATCCCTCTTTATCAATTTAGTCGATGACAACGACAATTACACTAAGCCTAATAATTGTAAGTATAAAGAACATAACCTTGAATCTCTTCTCATGAGGCGAGATGTTACTTTCAAGATCGTGAGAAAGACGTGGATGTTGACGAGTTGTGTAGCAGGTACATTGCTGCAGGAGTCATAGCAATGATGTTAATAGGTTAAGAGTTGGTGTAAGATACCGTCACATGTGAATGAGTATGAACAGGTGTGTCTGTGTGCACATACATAATAAAGTAGTATACTAGAACCTACATAATCGCTTCTTATTGGGGTGGATGTATATTCCTATCTTATCCTTCAAAATGTTTTGTTTTTCTTCTAAGTACCACGACTTCCACTTTAAGATGCTTATACAATATAACAAATACCTGTTCCATACTTTTATTCGTCTTCAAAATGTATCTACAATAGTGGGTGTACTGAATATTTATGGTGTTTTAATGTTGAAAATCAAACGAGTTGATCGATAAACACTTACAGTCTTACTAATAATCCAGTTGTAACATTTATACCAGGAATATACACAGCTGAGGAGAAGAAGTAAGGCTTGCATAAGGCTGAATGTGTGCAACGCTTTACACAGCCTGGCCCCCTTGTATAAACTTGACGTAAATAATCAAGATGGCCGATATCCATAACAGCCGGTCGTTTCGTAGATGTCTGAGATTGAAATATGAGGCTATGCATATTCTGAGCTGCTTTTGCGGAATTATAAACATTGTTCCTTGTTTGCGGGACATATTTCCATACTTGTACCCATGATTACAGCTTTCTGAAAACAATATAATGAAATACTGAAACTAGAATTACTGTCGGCAGACGATGCATCGCATTTTGCCCGCTGCTCCAACAGTTGGCGTTCAGCAGTCCCTTCATAGCCAGGGGCTAGTAACGTCACGACTAGAGTGACGTATTTGATTACGTTGAACGTACAAACCCGGTGTAAACCTCGGCAGTTACACTGCGTTTATTGGTAATATGGCTTATGTAAAACTTGTGCGCAGAACAACCAGATAGGCTATAAGCAGTTTTTATTAGTAAGGCTGTTACTGTATTATGTAAGTAAATACGAAGATAAAAATTCAACTTGAATAATATATAATACAAATGACTAAAATAAATAAATAAAAAAAGATGAAAAAACTAAACAAATACATTCTTAGTTTTTACAAAATATAATGAAAATTTGAAAATTACTGATTTTTATTGTGTTTATCCTTTTTGTTTAAAAATATGTTTTACCCAAAAATGTTTTAGCTCTTGGTTTAAACAAATTTTAAACAAAATCGTTAGAGCCGTTTTCGAGAAAATGGCGAAAAACAAAATTTTCTTAATGTAAAGTGGAGCTAAAAATTAGCGAAAGTCGTCGCCAATCTTCGTATCCAAATACAAAATTTTGTTTTCATACGATTTTCCGTTCTGGAGCTAGGCTCTTCACAGAAACATACACAGACACACACAAATACTTTTCTGAAAATAGTATTTTTGGATTCAGAGGACTTCAAAACATGTAATTATGTTAAAATTAAACTTCGAATTTGGGGGCGAACATCTACCTATAGTAACTATGGTTTCGGGCAGAGGAAGTAATAGAGTCAATCTTAAAAACAATATTTTTATACCTTTTGTGTAAAAATAAAGTACAAATGTGAAAACAAAACAGCATCTGCACGTCTCCATATGTAGTCTGAACTTTTTCATAGAGACGTGCAAACAGAACATCTGGGAACCAACAAAAATTGAGAAATACACACTAAGCAGACAAATATTGCGAGCGTATGGGCTCCAGCAGGAATTATTCGCATGAAATACACACGCACACGCAGAATCCCAGTAACGGTGAGCGACCGGTCGACCGTCATCGCTGACAGACGTGACAAGCTTGTCAAAGTTTTGTGAGAAGCATCTTGTTAATTACTGGGCTTTGCCTATGACCGGGAGGTGCATTTAGTCAAGTGCGTGTTGCTTGTTTGCTAAAACACTTGTGTTCATTTCTAACCAGCTATTGACCGACCTTGAACTAAAATATTAACTACTTAGTCATGTGGTACAATTACTAGTGATTACTGGTGCTCTTTTCATTTCTCGTGAACCATACTTATGAACGCTGGAAGAGGTTATGGGAAATATTTCAGCTGCGGTTAAATTAGGCGATACACATTTCAGCTATGCCAAAAACTATTATTATGGTTGTCCCTCTGTTTTAAGTTCAGGTACGAAATTAGTTGCCGTCCATGTGGTAGAGGTGGCGTATCCTCTTCTAGACACGAAGGTCGTGGGTTCAAATCCAGTCGATGCATTTTTTCAATAAATAAAAACCCTGGCACTGAGTCTTCTGAGGGAGAGGCTGTCGTAGATTTACAGCACATTAGAGAACTCCAACACTAAATTAGAGCCTCTGGTCAAAACTCCTCGGCATTCACGTCCAAATGATAGGCCTACCTCAGTTTCCTCTCGAGCGTTGTTGAGACGATGAACTTGCCACCTGTCCCTCTGCCCTCTCACGGAAAATAAGTGTATCTAAATTGGTCCTCGGTACTGAAACCTCATAGGCTCTATACACAGGATGTATATATAGACCTACGTACACAATTGTGGTTCAGACGATACGAAGCACGATTTGCACAAGGGGCTGGTTTGAATCCCGATCAGACCGAGCGTGATGTCCAAATGCAAAATAATATTGTTAGGCATAAAATTTCCACAGGACTAACGTTTAAAATATTCCTCGCTAAACTTCTCATGGCAAACATAATTAGACCTACAATAATGGGAATACATGCTACGGCCAAGGCATAGGCTATAGGATAATAGCAAATTTAACAAATCACAAAATCTCGAAATACATCCTTGAAAATAATTTAAAGAAGATAGTCTGTCGTTAAACAGAAATATATAACATTCTTACATGGTTGAGATAATTGTTAGTTGGGCAGTCAAAAAAAGCTTGGGTGGCCTTATTTGAGACACCTCTGTTGTTGTTCTTCTTCTTCTTCTTCTGCCTATCCATTAATGGATGTTGGCGACCACATGATGCATTTTCATTCTATGAACCACAGTATGTAATAGTTGATCTACCCTGCTTAATGTTATCCAGCCAAGATATTCTTTTTCGCCCTCTTCTTCTTTTACCTTCTATTTTCCCTTCTATTATCAACTGTAGAAGCATATATTTAATATTCCGTAATAGATGTCCTAAGTATGCAGTTTTTCTTCATTTAAAATTCTTTTGTTGGACACAAGAAAAATAAATCTACAAATATTATTTCACATTATTTTCTACACTAGATGGAAAATACTTCATCTTTCATTAAAGAACATCAAAACAAACAAACAGACAAAAAAATACAAGTACTTTGGACAGAAATAAAAATAACACGGTGAAATGTTCGCACTGAAAATCAGATAAAATCCATTTTCAAAATGGGTAAAAAGGCGTGATCACAGGAAGTTCAGAGTAGTACCGTGTAATGCTGTTGGGTCTACAGTTTCGGAAATACTGCCACCTGACCACTTATCCTCGTAGTTTTTGAAATACTGGTGGGTGGCCTTTGTATAACGTGCGTAGACAGTGGACTGTACAAACAATTAAATTAATTAAGGGTGATAAAGATTGTACACACGCTATACATTTCGCTTAGAATGAACGATAACAAGGTTATAAGCTAAATAAACCATAGGTGAGATAACACTGACACTTTGATCTTCTTGAATCACAAACACTCGTTGGAAATTTCATCGACGTCTTGAAGTCTTCTTATAAGCAGGGATGATTGATTCCGCCAGTAAATGAAAGAGCTTGCTGATTTAAAAAATATATTTAATAACAATTCCGGAGGACCTTTGGAGTCAATATTCCAAATAAAATTATGTGAATAACAATGAAATACACACATGTACCAATTATATGCCGTATTAAGGTTCACAGTCAATCTTGTGATATTTTAATTCACCAAATAATACGCAATAATAATGTTACTGAATTTATATTGCGTGTTAAAGTAGATACAGCTACGTTGCAATAAAATCAATTTAATATTATTAGCTGTATGAAATAATTTTAGAGCTTTAATGCACTCACTAGGTAATAAGATTCCTTTCGTAGCTAATATTACCTCAAAAATAGTCCTGAAGTCCAAATCAGGTCATAATCAAGATAGTCAATTCATGTAGAAATGCCTGGTGGAAGCACTAAACGAATCCAGCCTTTTCTGAGACGAATAAATGTGAAAAATTGCTTCTGTGCAATTAATATCAATTATAAAGAAGCCTTAACTTGCAGGAAGCGAAGAATAAGGAATTATGACGTTAAAAAACCACTGCTAGTTAAGTCCAGATATGGACAATGATCCTTTAATGGCCGGTTTCTATAAACTCGCGAATTACCTATGGGTAAATTACCTAATGCACAGAATTTACACAATTTACACAAGAATAACACCACACAAACACAAATAATTTAAAGATAGCAATCACTTACACTTGTGGCGAGTTTCTAGATAAATGTCCTCTAGGTAAATATGAAATTGACAGAAAAAATGTTCCTACAAACTCGGGCTAGATCTGTCCAAGGGTAAATCTTTGGGTTAATTTGTCCTTTCATGGATGGCTGGATAAAATTTAACCTTTCATAGGATCAATAACAATGAGAATCAAAGCCTTCTGAATTAAATTAACTGTACAACTCCAAGGCCTTGCTCATTATACCATTGTAGGTTAAATGGAACTAATTTGTCCATGGGTAATTTACCCATAGGTAATTCACAAGTTTGTAGAAACCAGGCATAAGAGGATTTAAAAATGGCGAAGACGAAGAAGGAATGTTTGAAACAAGAAGAAAAGAAGAAAGCTAACAATATAAAAAACATATTGTAGAGAAATTCAACTGTCCTTAAAAATAATGAAGAGAATGCAAGGCCCCCTGAAAACGGGCGAAAAGCAGAAAGAAATCAAACCAACCATCCATCATAATAAAATTAAACATTTAGCAATAAAAATATTAACAGCTAAAAAGATCACAACATAACTGAACAGCCTTATTAAGAGCATGGACTTATTTGGGACACCTACCTTAAATTATTATTAAACATTCTTCTATCATTTTACCTCCTACAGATTTGAAATGATAACAGTAATAGAAGTCTGTTTTATAAAACTTTTTTTAGATGGATAATTTTTCTCTTCATATTTTCTTTTCAGACTTCAATAAAGCTATGAAATACATCATAATGAAAATTTACATAAACAATTACAATTACAATATTACTGAAAATGAAGCTATATAGCAGTATTAGGCCTACTTTTTTATGTTCGTGTAAGGTGATCTATGGAAATTCTTCAGTCACATTGTAATTTACATGTTTGTAACATCTAGTCATCATCACCGGTATAAAAATAACGGTAATCAAAACCTTAAACATAATAAAATTTCAACTCTTTTCTGCATGTTTTTAGCCCAGATGGAAATAAAGTTCGTTACCGAATGATTGATGTTTTTTATCAAATCTGTGTAAACTTTCATTCCCAAGCGATTTATCCTATAAAAATTTATATTTTTATTGTACAACCACAAGTTTTAAGCGTGTCTATTGTCTAATGCCTAACTACAAATGGCCTATATGGAGAATTATAAAAAATGTTTTCATTTCGTTTTCTATTTGTAGCAAATATTCCTATAGGCCTATTGTTTATACTTTTTTGCGTTCTCTACAAAAGTGGGGCAGTTTATTTTGTTATATAAATTTTTTTAATAACAGTTGAGAACACCTTTACTACATGTGATGGTAGGTAATAGTATAGGCCTATTGCGATACAGGAGGGGGAAAGGCATCATTGGAGAATCAAAGAAGGGTTTAAAAGACCAGCCGAAGACGAGCCCTTTCAATTTCCGAGGTTCTCCAACGCACTTAATGCATGTGTATTACAAATCATTTTTTTGACTGTAGCAAAAAAAAAAAAAAAAAAAAAAAATATTGGAAATAAATTAATCACTAACAGGTGTTGAAGATGGTAATCAAGTTGCAGGGGTAAATCTTAAAAGTACTGACTATTTTATAATTTTTTGCGATCAATACATCGATTACTTTAGCGCAGGCGACACAAGTCGCATACTTAACAGTTGTATGAATTGCAGTGTAAGTCCATGTTAAAAATAGAAAGGAAGTAAGGACACAGGTAAGATTGAAATGGTAAATCAACTAGAACATATGAGTAAATTCTATGTCTATTACAGTTAAAGGATTTGATCAATGACGCACGTGGGCTGCAAAGGAGAGAAAAAGATTAAGAAAGGCTAGGTTAACAACAATGGGTGCAGGAGATTCAAGTTCGCCATGATAGCATAAACGAGAAATAGACGAAAAAACACGGTATTCGCAATAGTTATTTTGCGAGTAGGTATGTTTGCGAAACGAGCACGTAAGCTCCAGTGTAGCAATCCTACAAATAGGCCTACAATAAAATAATTTTACCGCGTGTATCATACACTATTTTTTTGGACAGCCGTTAATATTTGTGAAATAACTTTATTGCGTACCGCGAAGCCATTTTGGGAGGCTTCCAGCTGTTTTGCCACGTAACATGCACTTGTGCAGGCAGATGGTATTGATTTTCTGGTGCATGGCTGCAAACATATTGAGATGGAGTGAAAAAAGCTTTTCAGCCACCAAGTGATTGTATTTCGAGAATACTGTGAGAAATTTAGTATTTAAAAAGGCATAATGAATTTTAAAATTCTCAATTTTTACCAAACCGAGTTCAGTTAATAATCATATACAAATATTTTAAACTAAAAGAGTATTTTCTATGCGACTGAAATCATACTAAGCGTGAAAAAATGTTATACCTCTCAGTGGCATCGTTTTCTCCTTTTAAATTAATATAGTCTGCCGTTAAAAATGTTTTTTTAACCTAAACTGTCTAAAAAAGATATTAACTTATCATTTGAAAAATTAACAGTCTCTTTCATTATATCGTAGAACATACTCTGTAACATCGAAACTCATCCTATTGAGTTAAATTGCATGAAGTGTGCTTTAATGCTTGTTAACAAGAAGTCATTGCATTCATTCTTTGAGAAACCGCTCCTTCGAGAAGAAAATAACTTAACGCATTAACCAAATCGTCATTGGAATTTCGCATTCTCCTTCTGTACCGATTTCAACAATTCAGATCTTCTCAATGAAATATTAATTCACTGCATAGTTTTATTGACTTATACTAGTAGAACTAATTTTATTACGATATATATATATATATGAAAGTCATAGTCCTATTAATATAAATGAACAATCGCTGACATCCTTGAAAGGAATGTAAAGTTCAAATCCAGGACAGTTCTAGTGCAGATTTGCCGGTTTACTAGATCCTAGCTTCACTCTCATTTAGAATTAGTTCATTCAATAATGTTATGTATGACCGTGGTTCGGATTCTAGAATATCTATAGGTCCAAGCTATTATAGTAACATAATCTGTATTATTGTTATAAGATAATAACTAGATGTTAAAAGACGTTTAGATTTGTTTAGATTTGATATTTCTTTGGTCTTTTTCTCTATCCTGATACAGTTCTCTATATTTTTCGAATTTCATACTCTGAACGTTAGCATAGACTAAATCGCGACCTTTCAATTGCATATTTAAAATGTCTTCCTTGTCACGCATTATCGCGGCAAAAAATAGTTGCAATGATTTTAATGATAATAATGATAGTGATTTTAAGACAATATTTGTGCATTTAATTAGTCACAATTAAAGCCAAGAAGTTCATGAAAAATAATATTTTTAACAATGTACTGTATTACATGATAGTGTTAAATATATTCATGAAAGTAATAACATAAAAATGATTATTTCATTGTGCACATTGTTGCATATTTTGTTAATTTTGCAATAATGCATTATATTCTCTTGATATTAAAATATTTGATCAACATTTCTTAATTTGTGACTTTTTTACGGCATATTCACAATAAATTGTAAATATTGTGCATATCTCTCGCAATTCAAACTTTGCAGCACACTTAATTAGGTGAATATCTTGAGAACCAACTGTGCAGTAATTGACGGTACATGTTTTCGGAACTGTGTGTATAAAATTAAAGCGACATTCACCTCATTAGTTTTTAACTTACTAAAATTTGTTGCATTAACCTTGTTTTTTTAAATGTTTAATTAATGTAATTTTTATAGCTTCTACTATTTTTTTTTGTATTTTATAATGTTATTCAGCTAACAAGAGAAAGTAGTGTATTAAAATTACTTAAATGCTAGATCATACTTCATTGAATCCGGAACCTATTTTACAAGTTTTTTAGCATATTTGCATGCAAATTTTGTCTTCTGATAGAGCATTAACTTCCAGGCCTTAGTCATAATATTAACTTGAAAACTTAACGATAGGAACTATTGACTTTGAGGATCTGTAGTATTAAAGCGAATGTTTTTACACTGATTGCATTTTGTTGTCAAGTCATGCTTTGTTAGTTGTGGTAATACTTCTTTCAACCCTAGGCTGAACAGGAAACTTGTGATCACTTGTACTTGATGCTTTTGAGATAAGCTTGTTCTTTCTCTTGTCGGCATCACGGTTAGCGTCATCATAAACTTAAAACCCTTAACTGTGAACGTCTATTTATCCTCACGAAGGTCACAGATTGGTTTCCGTATCAGAGCCGATTCCATTCCTGGCATTTTATTCAAATAATTAAACTGGTACTTTACATCAATAAAAGTAACGAATTACCGTACGATTAGATGTGTATGTGTGAATGGTGATATTAACAGCTAATGTTTCTAATGAGATTTCTAATAAATCTTTCCTTAATCCATCATAAACATTAATTATTGTGATTCATTCCGCTGTAAGGTTAATACAATGAACGCAGCTTAATGTAATCACGGATAATGTTATCAGTCGGGTAATGTTAACTTATAACTTTTATGAAATCCCGTACGGATTAATACTAACACATTGAAAAAATGCTGTTTATTGTGATCAAAGATGGGTTTATGTTATTAGATTTTCGTTTTGCAGGCTTTATTTTCATGTATTGTACGTCATTCAAAATTTTGTTTTTAAGGGTTTTGTTTTTAACTCAGCTGTATTGTGTTGTATTCGAAGCAAGGGTAGTATTCCCAACTCATAGGATGACTTGTTTGAGGAGGTGGTATTCCCTAACTTTCTATTTTAAGTACTAAAACATGTTTCACCCCACAGTTTAGCTGTTGCATTTGATTTGTGAAGATCACAGTGTTGACATGCAGTGATGGTTAGTGTAAAATGAAAAGACTTGGACAGACAGATGTTAGATGTTTTGCTAAGCGGTGTTCACCACAGGTCAGTAAACTTCCAAAAACACTATGAAATATTTGTTAATGGACCCCAGAGGGAAAACAGAAACAAATAAAAAACTTTTTATTGATTCCAAAAATAGTTGCTTGCAGGCTAATACTGTATTATGAGTGGTTGAATTATTCACAGTTACTTCTTATCTTGTATGTAGGAATAAACAGTTTTTAATCCTGTGTTTGTAGTTTATACTCTGTTATGTATGAATAAATATCCATCAATTAATTATTTCGGCTACTGTTATCAATCGGTTAATATTATCAGATTAGCTGCATCCCCAAGTGCACTGTATTAACAAATATATTGCATTCTGTTACCTAATTTTAACTTTGGAGTACTCTGGGGTTCACACATTACAGAGTTTCGATAATATTGCGCTAATAGGCATAACGGTGTCATTACCAGTGACAAATTACAATACATTTAAGGATTTCCATTGAATTAAGCATAAATTAATATGTAAATTCCCATATTAATAGAGTAATAATTCTATACTCATAAGAATGTATTGAAAATAATGTGAAACTAAATAAAAAAGTAGGTTCAAATCATCAGAAATAGGAAAAATTACATACAGTATAAGAAGTTAGAATTTTAACAAGCCGAAAACTTCAAGAAATGAAAAGAAGCGAAATAGATGTACATAAAATGTACAGAATGAAAATGAAATAACTGTGCAGATTTTGAAAACACATTGATCATGCTGTATATAACAAAAAATGTCAAAATATTGGCGAAACAAATTATGGATTTTGCAGAAGTACGGCTTCGTGAAAATGTACAAAATAATGGTTTTAAAATATAAATACATGGTAACCAAACAATTATGGTTTTTATTAATACCATTAGAGGAACAAATTAGAAAATGTTTATCTCTTTACAATCATTTTAAAAAAAAGTTGAAGATTTTTATGTGAATTAAATACGATTCGAAAGATAAGAAAGATGTGTTTCCTTCATCCTTAATATAAAATAAAATCAGGTAAACTGATATAACAAAGTGCCAGTATTTTTTTGTTGAATCAATTATAATTGCAATTATGATATGCAGAAAATAAGTTTTTCCAATCAGATTAAAATCGACCAGCGTCAGCAGAACTACAGATTTGTGATACCTTGAGAATCGCGGACTCACATATATATAAAAAAAAACCATGTCAAATCGACCGGCTCCGGAATTTGATCCGGGGACCTCAAGAATACGAGTTCAAGGCGCTACCATTTAGCCAACTCAGTCAGTTTGACGGTGTCGTTTGATAAGCATAAGTGAAGGAATAGTGTTAGCTGTCAAATTATACCGCAAGAAGAAGAAGAAGAAAAAAAAAAAAAAGGTGACTTTTAATTAGTCGTTACTCTGGTACCGTTCAACCGATTAGATTCAAAATTAATAGGCTTCTTGCCATGGACGTTATAAATGCGTATACCAAGTTTCATGAAAATCCGATACAGCATATTTGAGTTATGGGGCCTTTTGTTATATAATGCCATAAAATGCACTAAATTTGCCATTATTCCGGTACCGGCCCCGATTTGGTCCAATTACAACAGACGTCTTCCCATGGACATTATAAATGTGTATAACAAGTTTCCTGAAAATCCGATAAAGCGTATTTGAGTTATGGCGCGTACAAACACACGGACAGACAGACATTTTTCGTCCCCCACACACAATCTCATAAAGTACCATACTGGCACTTAATAACGCCAATTCATACAATAACACGAAGAAACACAATAAGTCAGATAGAGTTTTGAAGCCAATACCTGCGGTTGTTTTTTCAGAATATTAAAATATTCATGTTTTCTGTGATGCACGGGACACTAGTGCGAAGATGCAGGAAAGGGAGTATTAAAATGTTTAGTGCATGGTTGTTGACATGTTTCTGTTTATGCTAATACTTAGTTTATTTTTGGTTTCATCATATGTAATTGTTAAGAAGATACTATGAATAGTTATTTTGTTACATGTGTTTAAATATTGAGTATAAATTACCCTTTTCCCTCATCTTGTTATTTCAAACTTTAGAAATTTATTACTACTATATAATAGTAAAACATTAAGTATGATTTTATTTCCACAATAATTTAATGTGTGTTCTTCCCATTCATAACAAAAGAAATACATTTGTTGCAGTTTCAAAATTTGGTCCAATGGTTTCACTTTCCAGAGAATTGCCCATAAATGTTTTTACTTACGCCTGGAGTTTAGATAGCGCGGCAATTTCTTCTCCGCCGGAGTATTGCGGGTTGTCTAGTCAATCGCTGCAGGCGGAAGACCTAATAAATGTTTTTACTTACGCCTGGAGCTTATATAGCGCGACAATTTCTCCTCCACCGGAGTATTGCGGGTTGTCTAGTCAATCGCTGTAGGCGGAAGACCTAATAAATGTTTTTACTTACGCCTGGAGCTAAGATAGCGCGGCAATTTCTTCTCCGTCGGAGTATTGCGGGTTGTCTAGTCAATCGCTGCAGGCGGAAGACATAATAATTGTTTTTACTTACGCCTGGAGCTTAGATAGCGCGGCAATTTCTTCTCCGCCGGAGTATTGCGGGTTGTCTAGTCAATCGTTGCAGGCGGAAGACATAATAAGGGAAATTCTCTGAGTGACGCACGGCATTCAAATGACTTTAATTTTATTAGTATATAAGGTACCTGCTGCCAGTCAGCTTTGATACCTCACTGATCAGTTCCTGTGTAAAGTGTACCAGAAAGAAAAATCTAGCTTTATAATAACTTACAGAATAAAAATAGAAAAAACTATCTTCCTATTTCAGTAATAGCTTACGTTCTCTTCATTATGTTGAATTGTTAATTAATGATTTTGTTTTGTGATGCACGGGACATTTGAAATGTGATGCATGGGACATTTGAAATGTGGTGCATGGGACATTTGAAATGTGGTGCATGGGACGTTTTACTTTCCTGTTCCCAGCACACATTTTAATGACAAAACATATTCCCTCCATTATTGTTTGCTTGGTTTAGAGGATAGAGTGATTTTTATAGAAGTTTTCTGCAATAAGCTTACATTTAAACTTGGGGGATTTTTTTATATTCATTAATAGGCCTACATGTGTTAAATTTGTCTAAAAATACCTAGCTGTAACTGGTAAATTACCATTCCATGTGCCATTACATGGAATTTATGTGTGTATAAATGTGACAGGCCCATGCCAGTAGATTTACTGCATCCCCATCGTTAGATAACCATATACCAACCAAAAATCAACCTGAAGTAAAATGCTGGAAACTACAACACAGGAAACTTGGTTATAGTGGTGTATGATAAGAAGTATCCAGGAGAAATTTTAAGAAGAGTTCACAATTAATTCTAGGTCTCGGTAATGGTGCTGGATGGGGAAATTAACGTTTGGAAGTAGCCTATTAAAACTGAAAGATTCCTCTATTCACTTAATCACTTTATGAAAGTAATAAAACCCCTACACCAGTACATTAAAAAGGACAGTACATATTTCAAGATCTTATATTCTGACATGTGATGCACGGGACAAACAAACAAACAAACAACTTTTGTGTTGTGAAGAAGAAACAGATCTACATTTGATTGAACTGAAAATTAGTGGTACTTAATAATATAAGTCAGATAGAGTTTTCAAGCCAATACCTGCAGATGTTTTTTAGAATACTAAAATATTCATGTTTTCTGTGACGCACGGGATACTAGTATTGAGAACCAGGAAAGGGAGTATTAAAATGTTTAGTCCATGGTTGTTGACATGTTTCTGTTTATGATAATTCTTAGTTTACTTGTGGTTTCATCATACGTAAATGTTAAGAAGATACTGTGAATAGTTATTTTGTTATACCTGTTTAAATATTGAGTATAAATTGACACTTTTCCCTCCTCTTGTTATTTAAAACTTTAGAAATTTATTACCACTGTATAATAGTAAAATATTAAGTACATTTTTTATTTCTACAATAATTTACTATGTGTTCTTCCCATTAGTAATAAAATCAGGTAAACTGATATAACAAAGTGCCAGTATGTTTTTGTTGAATCCAAGACGTTACCATTCGGCTAACTCAGTCAATTTGACGATGTAGTTTGATAAGCTTATGTGAAGGAATAGTGTTGCTTGTCAAATCTAAATGTATTGCAACTTGAAATTCTTAAAATATGTCAACATTTACAAAATTCAGTGGCATATAACTCCGCTAATTATTTCACAGTAATGTACCTACTGTATATAACAGTATTCATGTAACTACATCAGCGAAGTAAACAAACATCTGACTGCACTGCAGACAAATCCCTCAAATGATTAAAAATGCGGCATTGTAGTATAGACATGATTTAAAAAATGTTACTTTAATTAGTCGTTACTCTGGTACCGGTCAACCGATTTGGTCCAAAATAAGTAGGCTTCTTGCCACGGACATTATAAATGTATATACCAATTTTCATGAAAATCCGATGAAGCGTATTTGAGTTATCGCACCTTTTGCTATATAATACCATCAAAAGACACTAAATTTGGCATTATTCCGGTAACGGCCAACCGATTTGGTCCAATATCAATAGACATCTTCCCATGGACAATAAAAATGCGTATACCAAGTTTTATGAAAATTCGATAGCGTATTTAAGTTATGGCTCTTTTAAAATACACACTAAATTGGGGTTTACTTCGGTACCGGTCAACCGATTTGGTCCAGTATCAATTGGGTTCTTCCCATGGACATTATAAACGCATATACAAAGTTTCATTAAATTCCGATCAAGCGTATTTGAGTTATCGCGCGTACAGACACACGGACGGACGGACGGACTGACGGACGAACAGACGGACAGACATTTTTCCGTCCACCACACAAACTCATAAAGTACCATACTGGCACTTAATAAAACCATAAGTTTTATTACAACATTAAAATAATTTCCTGTTAGTTTATCTAAAATTACTGTATAATCAAAATCTTATGCATATGATTTTTATTTCTTATTTGTTTTTTATATTTATTTGTTATTTTTATATGTATTTGTTATTTTTATATGTATTCTGTTATTTAGAAAACAGTGATAAAGGATTCTTTACCCTTTATCTGCGAAAAATACATAATTTTCCCGTTTATGTTACATATTATATGATCGATACGAGCTCAGAAAAAAATGCCAAGTATGTTCGTTTTTATCAATGTCAAATGTCTCGCACCACAAGAAACATAGAAAACTAAAATTTTACATAAAACCGCGCTAAAGATAGACTCACAAATTAAATGGAACATCTCATCCTAATTATCTTATGCATAAGAAAAGAGAGGCTATTATTGCTGTTATTGTTGAATAGAATCAGGACTACTTACAATATGCAAGACACGGTAGTTGTGAATTAAATTATACAGTTTTAAACACTGCCATTTATCATATTGTATTCTTCACTTAGAGCTACATTATGAATGCTGATGAGCTTCTCATGAAAACATAATGCACCGCTCGTGTATTGTTCAGGTGACCTTTGAGAAGCACAAAAGGTCCTTCTTAGCAAACAAAAACGCCTGACAGCTGCGTTTACTCTTTTGACATCACAGCGGAGGGTGCTGCATATGAGGGCAGGCGGTAGTAGTAACACACGCTGGGAGAAACTAGATCATGCAAATAACTCAAGTTATATCCTACATCTGTAAGCAAATAAAGCTAAAGCTGTTATTCTGCATGTTTCAATGTATAGTCTAATTGAACAGGCTTTGACTATGTGAAGAAGAACCAACTGAACAGATATATAAACGAACCAACTAAATAGTCACCTATAGAATCATTAACTTCTATCAGCAGGTCTATAGCCTATATTAATATAAATTGAAAGTAATTAAACAATTATTATACAGGGTGTTTCAAAAATACTTTTACAAACTTCGACATGGGTTCCTTACATCAGAAGGAGGAAAAAAGTTCATATGAACCTATGTCCCATAATCCTTATTTTTTCGTTTGGAACTGTTCAACACATTGGTACACTTATAACACGTCAACACACAAAACTCATAACAAATGCTCGAAATGTCCTCCTCTTGCTTCTAGACCTACATGCACTCGTCGAGTAGGACATTTCGAGCATTTGTTATGAGTTTTGTGTGTTGACGTGTTATGTGTTGAACAGTTCCCAACGAGAAAACAAGGATTATGGGACATATGTTCATATGAACTTTTTTCCTTCTATTGGTGTAAGGAACCCATGCCGAAGTTTATAAAAGTATTTTTGAAACACCCTGTATTTTATTAGCATCATTATTATTACTGGAAAAAAAAGGAATGGAGTAAGAGGGAGCATGGTAGCATGGTACAAGATGAAGATGCGATGGATAGGCGACAATGGAGGAGCAAAATTAGTTAACATATAATAAATTGAAATGTGTAATTGTTACGTATTGTTTGGATAAACCACAAAACTGTTGAAAATCGCATATGAATAAAAATATTATTGACATTGATAGCTTTTATTTAGTCTTCTTCGTAATATCGTGGTAATTATTATTCTAGAATGGAGATTAAAAATTAATTTGAAATTAATTATAAAAATCTTAATCCCGCTCGATTTTTATTATTTTTTAATACCAGTAGTAGTGGCATAGTGGCTTGGGCATTGCGCTACAGACCGGAAGATTGCTGGTTCGATAAGGTAACAGAATCAGAACCCTTAGAATTTATTTATTTACCATTGGCTTAATGCATACATGTGTTAGCAAAATTTTGTAGTTGTGTTAAGTGTAAATTTGGAAGCTCCAGGGGTATTTCTTTACTCTATTCGAATGTGACAAGTGAGAAAACATAAGCTTATTATATTTTTAGCAGGAAAAAATGTGGTAAGTTACTTTTCCTGGTGCACGTTCGTGATAATTACATATTAAATTAGATTTACTAAAAACAGTAGAATTATACAATTAACACATGTTTACACTAAACCATCGATGTGTAGAAACGTTAAATTGAACCTTCCAGCAGGTTCTAAAATGTATACATATTTTAACATCCACCGCCGTCATAATTTTAGTGGGTAGGAGTAAAAACAGCATTTTGCATGCTAGTAGATAAGGATAAGTTCCCGGCCAGACCTAAAATGGTGGAAGCGGATTTACGATTGGTGGCTTTTGGAAGGGATGCGATTACATAAGTTATAATGAACTTGCTCTAAATTTTGTTAGTACTAATTTGAATATATCTCTTATATGTTCAAGGGTGGCGCGTTTGAAAAACTTTCCCAAATGCGTCAGAGCAACGGGGTTGACACTGAATACGCACACATGTTTTGCAATGTAACTTTGATTTTATTTTAATACATTTAACCTGAATCTTGAGAATTTTGGATGACATTGATAAAAATAAGTTTCCAACCAGGTCTACAATGGTGGAAGCGGAATTACGATTGCTGACAATTGAAAGAAATGCGATTACACCCAATGAATTTGCTTTAAATTCGAAAGACTTTATGTTTTCTAATGTAACTTTTATTTTTTTCCTAATGCAATTAAACGGAAATTTGTGAATCCCTGTGAAAATTGTTGGCATTTTGGCAAGAACTGCAAGAAAAAATTATACATTTGTCGGCAGATGGAGTAACAAAAGTATTTTGACTTATAATTAGTGGATGCTGTCGCCGATCTAGGAACTGGGTTTCCAAGAGCTATGTCTGTGACTTGTGCTTCAACAGCGATAGCTGAAGTCAAATTAGCTGGAATTTGGTAGACTAAGCGTTGCTGAAAGAAATTTTTTATGTGACTCTTATTAACTAAGAATGCGATATCGTTCACCGGACTGCTTTGGAATTTGAAAGAGAGCCCAGTAGTATAGAATGTTCATCACTACCAGGGAGGCCGATTCAGGAAGTTACGTGCTGGGAATTGAGGTCAAGCAGTCAGTGAGGACTGCCATCTTGGAATGTCGGCTGACCTTGACTTGGACAAGTTAAGGCAGACTGATGTATGGCGATCCGGAGATGGTCAGGTGAAGAAGATCCCTCCTCCCTAACCCCTTATTACGTCACATTCTTTTCATCTACCTACAGTTTACTCTTATGATTTGCACCTTACAAACTACGAAGTATGAAACAAAAAAGTAAAACAACTCCATTCGATAGTTCATGACGGCATTGGTCACTTTCGGTTCTATTTGGCTTATCTTAATGACATTTCGAGTGATGTATTATTATTATTATTATTGGGTCCGGATTATTAGGTGTTAAACTGTTTTGTTCCTTGCTAGCTAAATATGATTTATTTTAATTTTTTTATGTTTTATTTTTATTTTTATTCTTATTTTTATTGTTATTGTTATTTTTTATTTTTATTTTTATTCTTATTTTTTGCCTAAAACTATAATATGTATGTTTTTTTTATATAATGTTAAAAATATAATTTTAGTATGACTGAACTGACCCCGAACACGAGCTATGCTCATGCGGGGCAAATAATACTCTTCTGAAATTTACTAATTGTGTTTATATTATTTATATTTATATTTGTAATAATTTTGTATTAATTTGTATTTTCTAATTTGTAATTTGTAATTGTAATTTGTAATGATATTTTAACATAATTTATTATCCGTTTCATAATCGTGGTAATCATATTCCAATCTTATAAAACCTAAAAGTGGCCAAATAAGATGTTAAAGACTAAAAATGATTAAAAACAAATTTTAATTAAAATATGATAAAATAAGAATATTAGAATATTACAGGAGAAAAATTCTTATGACACTGAGATTTGAACCCAGGACCTTTGGCCATCCGTGCCACTGCTCTATCAACTGAGTTAAGCGAGAGTTCACTTCACAGCGCCAGATGGAACCTCTCTGCTATGACTGATTGCCCTTAATGGTCTACCTCACTATAGTCCTTTCACATTCGCCAGAGGTTTCAAGGCCAAACGTAGCACGCCTATGGTACCCCCACTTACCGTGCTCATATGACATCATACCCCTCCAATGCCAGTCACATGACAAGCCAGTAGGGAGTTCCCCCTTGGTGTCGTATGAGTGTGTGCGACAGCGCAGCTCCTCTGCGCAAAGGGGAATACTGTTGACTGCTGATCAGTGGGGGCATATTAGATGTGAGAAGTTGTGGCCTTGAAACCTCTGGCGAATGTGAAAGCACTATAACACACAAGTTAACGTATGTCATACGCAGTACTGTGAGCAGTTATTGTTCAAAGTTTAAAGAAAAATCGTACCTATTATTTTGTAAAGTGATAGTTAATTTCTTCTGAAATACTTTTCATATAAAGAGTGTTGGAGTTAATGATCCAAATTATAATAATCGTTTAGAAGCACTGTAGTATTGCATTGGTAAACAAAGCAAGAATATCTGTAATTCTATCTTTCAGGACAGTGTAATGGAAATCTGCTTCCTAAATATTTCTGTCATTAGGCGTTATTAGTTATTACTTTCAACGCAATTAATAATTAATAATTTTAACAACTTGCTAAATAAAACGAATATTCATTTAATTCGACGTCATGTTTAATCTATAATTTGTGACTGAAGCTGAAACAAATTAACTTACTTATACCGGCAGTCCTTTATATTTTCTACAAAATTAAATAAATACTTCCCCCATGCCGATGGTGGAGGATCTTAGGGTTCCAGAAGGTTGTGTCTTCCAGATTTTTAGACACTTGGCACATGACGGTGGTAGGTTTTCACCCTTAAACACCTTTACTCTCTCCTAGTACTCATCTCTTTTAGAGACTGAGTTGACCCCAGGGTCATAGTACCGATAGGGGATTAAATCCACATTCCGTTTTGTAGCGCAGCGTATCAATCGCACGTATATCGACATATCCTTTTATATTTCTCTGCAACACTAGATTTTTTTTTTCTTCATATCAGCACTAAAAGGAAAATCTGTTTGTCTGAAAACTTGTATGCCAGCTGGTAAAATAGAGTTCTGTACTTTTGGAAAATAAATAATAATAATAATAATAATAATAATAATAATAATAAATTTTGTTTGAAACGCAGTTTCGACCAAACGCCTTGTTCGATTGTCTACCAATTTGTTATGAATGTTTCTTGAAGTCACAAAAAAAGACGTGTGTGTAATGATATATATATTTATTTATTTTAAATTTCGTTTCAAGATGGTGGCCGTTTAATGGTTTCTTTTCATATAACGGTTCAGCTTCAGCTTAAATGTTCATGTCATAAAGTTTGAATGCTACGTTCACTTTTGGGTGTAAGATTTTCAACATTGTTCCAAAACATTTTTGACGTAATATTAATGGTTTACTGGCATTTCGTATGTTTGTTACGTTGTTTGTTAAGCAATCTCGACCAAAAGCGTTGTTCAATTTTTTCCAATTTGACATTAAAAATGACATATGTGTATGGATATTTAAAATTATTTGAATCAATGTCAAGATGAAGAGCAGACGTTAATTTTTTGACACGAGGTTTACATTCACAGAATTACTCGTACTATACGGCGCTCAGTTTTAAAAGGCATATGAGGCGGGACTAGGAGGGGCCTATCATAGTCGTGCGCTGTTGCCTAGTTCGGACACCCACGGCACAAGCGTGAACAACAGTTTCCTATTTTTCATGTGCCGAAAACACTATCGGAAATTTGTCACTTTAATGTGCCCACTCATAAGCGGCAAGAAATTTTGAAGCAGCCTATCCAAACGCCACATTTCTGCACCTTAAGGTTCTCTAGTTAACGTGTCGGGAATAAACAAGGCGACTACGATAGGGCCCTCCTAGTTCCGCCTCATATGCCTTTTGAAACTGAGCGCCGTATAGCACGAGTCAGAAAATTAGCATCTGCTCTTCCTGGCGAATGTTACTTCCTTATATCTATCTCGGCGCCTTACTCGCTCAGAACGAAATACTTGGCAGCAGTGCAGCTGTCGCAAGTATGCATTGACTCAGCCCATATGCCTTCTAAAACCATACGCCAAGGAAGTAATCTATAACTATGCAATGTGAAAACAATCACACAAAATATCTTTTCTCGAAGGCAACATCCAAGAGGATTAAGCATGTATTTAACAAAGAAAAGGAGGAATCCTAAAGTGGGACAAAGCTGGAATATTATATTACCGACTGTGTAATAGCATCTATTGGATATCTGAAATGTTTAAATCTATACTTTAAAGAGAAATCGAGTAAGTAATATCTGAAGTTGATATGAACAGAAGATATGTACTGTACAAAGCTATGGGCAAATGAATTATATGAATATGGATATAATTGCCGCGCTGGCACTCGAGGTGGCAGCTAGCAATTATTACTGAAAGCTAGCACAATATCGGCTGCTGTAACCTGCATTCCAAGTAGGCTTGCCGGGGTTTGTTTTCCTTGTACAAAGAGATACACTCCTTCCTTGCCTTGCAATTAACTTCACTTTACTATGTTCCTGTACGCTGAGAATGTAGACCATTCAAAATGGAGGAATCCTAAAGTGGGTCGAAGTTGTCACATAAGTGACTATTGAATAACGTCTACTGGATTTCTGAAATGCTTAAAACTATATTTTAGAGACAACATAATAAATTCGCTCTCCTCGCGCAGCAAGCCCGGGTTCAATTCCTGGTAGGAACAAGTTTCCTAGGTGGGATTTTTCCTCACCTGTGAGACTAATGTCGGGAAACTTTAGGCCCTCCTGCTCCCGGATTTCATCTGGCCATCTTTATGACCTTCATCCTATTCGAATCTTGTTCGGAATGAGTGTATGTGTGACTGCTGTGAAACGTTCTATATGTTCGTGTTGTCTCGGAGGAGGCCCAGGCAATTGGCTGGTCACTCAACTGGGGAGACCCTCCATGTTCTTGTCTCGTCAGAAAAGTATGTGATCCATAGAAACTCTCTCTCCCGACAGGTCGCGTCGCGTAAACGTCCCTACAACGGGGAAGGAAAAGAAGAAATATATACAAAGATATTTATAACCCCTTAAAATTACAGGTGCGTTGCGTTGTAACCCTTGGATATTTTAAAAGTTCCTTTGCCCACATTATATAACCGTTCTTTCTGAACAAAATTTCCAGAAAAACTGCTTATGCCCGGTTTCTACAAACTAGTGAATTACCTATGGGTAAATTATCCATGGACAAATTAGTTCCATTTAACCTACAAGGATATAATGAGCAAGGCCTTGGAGTTGTACAGTTAATTTAATTCAGAAGGCTTTGATTCTCATTGTTTAAATATTACTTTTGATCCTATGAAAGGTTAAATTTTATCCAGCCATCCATGAAAGGATAAATTAACCCGAAGATTTACCCTTGGAAAGATCTATCCCTAGTTTGTAGGAACATTTTTTCTGTCATTTTCATATTTACTCAGAGGACATTTACCTAGAAACTCGTCACAAGTGTATGTGATTGGTATCTTTAAATTATTTGTGTTTGTGTGGTGTTATACTTGTGTAAATTCTGTCCATTGGGTAATTTACCCATAGGTAATTCGCGAGTTTATAGAAACCGGCCATAAGTCATCTACTTTAAATTTGTTTGGAATATACATTTAACCCTTTCCTTTTTTAAAACAATAATTCCATATTTACTGTTCATATGAACTGATTGCTATCTTAGGTTTATCGCGGCTATGAATAGTTGCTCTTTATTGAATCTTGGTCTTTCTCCCTCTTTTCTCTCTTTTCTCTCTCTTCGGTCTTTAGTAGGGGTTAATTTTTTATGTTTCTTAATAGTCGTATTTTTTTTTAAATATTTGACGTAGATATTGCGTTATTATTACCTGTAATAATCACTTTCTATCTTTCAAATACCAAAATATGAATTATTAATGAAATAACTATCCTTATTATCTTGCTTTTAAATTTATATCATGCAACATAATATCGGAATAGAATTACAACTATTGATTACAGTTTAATAGGAGAGTTATGAAAATAAATGTAAGTTATGTATGGATATACTAAAATGTAACTCGGGCTAGAACATTAGACCAATAATATACTGATCCCTGATCGAAGAACATTTTTCCAAGGTCTTTCTTAAAATATAGAAAAACTGGGAAATTGAAAAAATTCGGCGCAAGCGCCTCGTTTTTTCAAACTCTTTCCTCGACGTTTACGGCACTTGTATCGCAATATACTATAACAACAAGAAATGTAATTAAGAAAAAAACAGTCATGTTCAACAATACACCATTTAGCAATGAGCTTTTATTTCTGATTAAGTAAATTTTATGTACGAAAAATCTTGAGCATCAGATTTCCTTTTTTCACATGGACATCTTTACGTTAAAACGAATACAATTGATATGCTGTTAATTCAGTTCAGTTCAGTTGAGTTCCGGCATGACGTAAACTCGTGGATCTAGAGCAGATGATGGGAACTCTATTCTGCATATTCCTTCATTCATGAGAGTTGGATGTCTGGTAATTTTACTTTCCATGGTGTGTTGATAGCAGTCGTCTTCCGGTCTCCTCCTTTCTCTGGCGACGCTAAAATACTTTCAGCGTTATTCCATATCCGTTCGATTGGCGCACATGCTGCTTTACTTTGACATCCGATAACCGCTGCTAGGTCATGACTTACATACGCATCCGCGATCGTTCTGTGCAGTTTCTGCAGGATTCTGTTTTACTCTAATGGAGCATTGTACTCTTATATGTAGGGCCACTATGCTCAGTGACCTCGGAATTTTAGACATGAAAATTGACATTTTAGGCACCTAAAGTACCTTACAAAATTAGGTAATTAGGCAGTATTCTTTAATGTTAGACAAGAAAAAAATTATTTCCGGTATCTAAATTTGTAATAATAACGTATTTGTTTAGTCTTTCATCTTTTTTTTTTTTCATATATTTATTTTAGTCATTTGTATTATACATAATTCAAGTACTTTGTGTTTGGATTTTTGTCTTTGTATTTAATGTAACTTACGTTTCTTGTATTCAGGTATATCATTTCTTGTTTTTCATTTATTTTTATTATTATTATGTATTTCATGTTTTTACCCTGGCTGAGTGGTAGAGAAGGCCTTATGGCCTTAACTCCGCCAGGTTAAATAAATAAATAAAATAAAACAGTCTAAAAAACGATTTCTTATGCATGAAAATAAGTTAAAAAAAAAAAAAAACTTGTTTATATGTATAACTATAAGCATCACATGTTATTTGTTTTCATAAATAGTAGTAAATAGTAAATAGTATAATTTTCTCCAAATTTTCAACAATTAGGCTATGTCTTTTATCAGTTAAATTCATTTTGAAGACTGAAAATGACTTTTCCACTGTTACAGATGTTACAGAAGAAAATTTAAATTTTGTTCAATTTTTGATGGCCACTTCTTCGGGAATTTCTTCACCTTCCCCCATCAAAACATTTACCACACGAACCGTTTAGCCCAGTGGTTCCCAAACTTCTCAGTCCGCGGACCCCTTGAAAAGAATTAAAATTTCGCGGACCCCCTCTGGGTTTTTAAAAAATAAATACTTTGATTCAAATGTATTTAATTCAATAGACAAAATAACACTATCAATGATAACAAACAGAATTTACTCCTTAATGTGAACAGTGAAGCTGCTTTAGAAGATATGTAATTTGAGAAAATTACGGGATATCCTATATCTTCTTGAACCGCCTGCGGACCCCCTGAAACACCATCGCGGACCCCCGGACCCCCGGGGGTCCGCGGACTCCACATTGAGAATCACTGATTTAGCCTATCCGGATACTGTTTTCCGTTACACTCTCCCACTTGCACTTGTCCCAACTTCTTCTTTTTACGTAGCACTAATTTTCACTCTCTTGAAATTATTTTAAAATGCTTAAACATTACTAGTTTAGGCTGGTTAAGGCACAAAAAAGAAGAAATGGGCAGTGATTCCCATTTTAGGTCATTTAAGGCACTATATCACTGCTCCCGATGAGTATAATTTTCCATAAACTGCAAACATCTTGAATTATTTTGCACATTTTCCTAGAGGGACTAAATAGGCATTTGCCTACAATTCCAAGATCTATTTATTACGCATATCTATCGTGTCCATAGTAAAATTGGAAGTTTATTTGTAACATGCTGAATTGGACGTTTGAAATTTATTACAGGATGGGAATAAATTCTTCTTCTTGTGAACATACTACATGTTTACACATTTAAAAAAATCCATTTTAAAATCCTTAAAAGGAACGCTAATACCAAAAACACAAGAAAAATTGTACATAATTATATTTACATAATAATTATATTGCTCTGAATAAATATAGGGCTAATATATTACTCCCTGCCCCGACCCCATTTTTTCCACCACAAATTCCACATAGACCCACGGAGATTCGATCTCGGGTCCCAGGGGTAGAAGACGAGCGGTCTAACCACTCAGCCATACGGTAGGATAAAAGTTAATCAATTTTGTAAAATGTGCCTGCTTTTTATGGATTAAACATAGAATGAAAAAAATATCTAATTTTTCTACCAGTTTACGACTTCAAATTTTTCAATTTATTTTGTAAATTATTTTGCTTTATGTCTCCTCTAGAATATCTAATAAATTGTTATATTCTTTTATGACGGCTGTAGTAAAATTTACAGGTAACTTCAACATATTTTTAATACTTATCAATACTAATGATTAGGGCTAAGAAATATGAATATTTTCTTACAGGAAAAACTAATATCCTGCTTATTTCCCTCAGGCATAACTAATCGCTAATTCTATTATTAGGGATTCTCGGAGGTAGTTAGTTATAAACAAAGTTCAGATTATGTCTATCTGAGCAGATTTACATTACTCCTTAGATAAAAATTTATCCTGAGTAAGAACCGAATCCGGGGCTTACACTTAATATGCAGACACCGAGAACACTAAGATAATTTAAAACGAAATCCCGGGTTCGATTCCCACACGAAACTATTTCCTTCAAGGATGATAACATAATCTCTTCAGTAAGATGTAATTGAAGTTTGTTAACAAAGGATTCTTAAATTTAAAAAACAATGTAGCCAAGAAAATATATTGCCATAAGAATACGGGGGAGACTACATCTGCATGTTAGACAAACGGATTCATTCATCCCAGGATGTGTTCATTTCGATTCGTCTGAAAGAATTGTCAGATTCCATTATATCAGGTAACATATAATTTTTATGACTTTGCATTTCCTTGGTTTCAATTATCTTACCGTCATGCTCAGTGCAATGTATGTCGTATCTTCTAACAATAACTATTATATTACCCAGACAGGACAGTTGTCAAGTATGAGCTTTAAATCATTCGACAAAGTGCCTGCAATTAATTATAAAACAGAGGCGTAACTTTTTGAAGCTGGCATCCCAGCAAAAATATTTTGAGAAAATTACTAATTCAATATGGGTTCCTAAACGTAGGTTGTTTTAAAAAACTAATAATTATGCACCGGTAATTGTTTTTTGCCCTATTGTATATATATGTTTTTCTTTAATTCATAAGGAAGAAATTAAAATTAAATGAAAATTAAATTACAGGTATTTCTTTTCTGAAAACTTGCAACTAGGAATGTCTCATAACTATTAAGACTGTATTTTTACCTATTTTCATATCAGTTCTGAAAATCGCTTTTGCCTTCTGGCCTCTTTAGAGTCAAATAATTCAATTACTGTATGTAATTCAAGTTCCTTTGCCTTCTCATTTTCAAAACTGAACACACTGAGTGCACTTGTGTATTCATAGTACTCCTTAAATAGTTCTTAATTAATTTCAACTTTAAAAAGGATATTTCAGTAGTAGATACAGTAAGGAAGGTTGAAGAATGAAAGAAATGCAATTCTTAGGTCCGGTAACCTTGGTGAGAATACATATCAGATTTACACGCGGAATTAAAAATACCCGAAAATTCCCCTAGACGTTTGGGCCCCTTCTTGCCCTCCCCCCCCCCCGTTGCGGGGTCTGCGGTGGTGTATGTTACGCCTCTGATATAGAACAAATTTTCTACTGCAACTTACGCTAAAAAGAGGTCAGTAATTATGGATCCTAGAAACCTAATGAGCACTCAGCGAAACAAACAAATTACGATTCACGTATGATAAGCCATGCGGAGTTAACAGCTGCTATGACAACTAAATATAAAACTTAATTTCGTTGTTTTGATTCAAGAACTATAACTTGCCTCGTTCATGATGACTGTGAACAGATTTATAGCAAGTGCCGCATGAGCTAGCACACCATTGTCCAGCGGTGTAACACCTACCTATAGACCTACATTCTAAATGTAAACCGAAACAAGATAATAGGTGAATGGAATGGTAGTATCTTAAGCAGATGGAAACGGCACGTGCCTTTAGATTGGAGTCTGCACAACAACGTGATGTTGAATGGTTTTATTGCAAACAACACACGGATGAGGATATAGGTATCATAAAGTTCCGTGTACGATCATGGAGGTAAGATGATGCAATGATATAGGACAGAACATTCAATACAAGTGAGTGGCTTGATATCAAAGGCGGACATCTGACGAATTCATAAATCCTGAAAAATGCCAGTTCCTTATATACAAGTTATATTAATGTATTTTTTTATGGCTTCTTTTTCATATTTCCGCTTAGAAGTATTAAATAAACTGTGTTCTGTTTCTGATATCAATATCATTAAGAAAGTCAGTGAAAATTAGCTTTGAAAATACAGATGTCCTGTTTTGAAACAAAAATTGACAGATGTCCGCTTTTGATACAAATATGATGGTAGGTGTCCGTTTTCGATCCAAATGACTCACATAAGAAATTCCATATCAGACCAACCCTAATATTGCTATGAAAGATAGGAGGTGAAAACTGAAATACAGTACAAATTAAATACCAATACATTGTCAAAATTCCTTAAAGAAGATTTTGTTTTATAAATGCTGCACGATTCTCGCGATTGTAACAGCTAGCAATAATATTAATTCATTATTATTCTATGCCCTGTTAACGAGGTTTTACCGTGTTACAGTATTCGTTATGAATAACTCTAACATTTCTAACATCAAACTTTCACCACACGATAGATTTTGACATATCAAATCAGCATTATCCGAAATGTGAAGTTGACGCTTCTCCACATTTCTTTTCCACTTTTCTGAATTGCTTTTCCTTCTTCTTGTGCCCCCTTCACTAACTGAAATATTATTCTCCATGGGAACACTTTCTCTTTTGAATAATACCTTAAATAATACTATTGCAAGGTCAAAATAATATTATTACAAGCATGCAAAATGAGCAAAACAGATTGCCACATTGGGAACAGTAGCAGCCATTGCTAAAACGGAAGTCTGTGATCAGATTCTAGCTCCCGCATTGGCTGCTTGGTAGATGTCCGATGTTGAAAACAACTGGTATAGCAGGAGTCCGAATTTGAAACAAACCTTCAACTTTGAAGCAAAAATTTACGTGCTTGCGACCGTTTCTGACAGAAACCGATTTCACCATTAGAAAGGGGAGACAAAATCCTACAGGAATCCACTTCTAACTCAATTTCAATTTTTCCGACAGATGTCCGCCTTTGATATTAAGCCACTCAAGTAATAAAACTGCTATACAGTATTCGCATCTACCAACAAAATGTCGGAAGCAATCCATATTTTAATTATTATATTCTCTACATAATAGTAGGACCTGGAAATATATGAAAAATCCTATTTTCAATAGTGCACTCTATTATATACTAGTGTTAAAATGTGTACAATACATGAAAGAAATGACATAAAATTGGTGTTTTTATTTTGCATATTGTTGCATATTTTTTTAGTTTTGTGATTATGCATCGTAATTCGTTGATATTAAACTAATTTAAAAATATTTAATAATTTGTCATATTTTTGACAGATTCTAAATATTGTGTATATCTTTGTTAATTCAAACATTTACAGCATATTTAGCGAAGTGAATGTTTTGAGAACCGACTGTACACTATAGAGTAACAGTACATAGCCTAATGTTTTCCGAACAGACATTATAATATTAAAGCGACGTTTTACTTCATTATTTCTCAAATTGCTAAAATTCATTACATTGAACTTGTTTTTCAAAAAAGTTTTAACGCAATTTATAGAAAATCTATTTTTGTAAATTATAATGTAATTCAGGTAACAGGAGAAAATAAACTATTACAATTTCTTAAAAGATGGAGCATACTTCATTGGTTCTGGAGCATATTTTACAAATTTCATCTTCTGACAGATAGAGCACATACTTCCAGGCCTTGGTCAAAAGAAAGCGGTTTCAAACTATTTAAATGTTGCAAATTTACAATTTTGCATAATCAGACCATTTAGGCTATTAAGTTTTGTATAAAAACATGATTATCGATATTATTTTGAAGTTTCATATCTAAAATGAACTTCTTAAAACAATGTATTTTACTTAATGCATAACCCTACTTAATAAAATTAAGTAAATAAATATATATCTTGAAGGTAATACTTTCGCGAGATTTGGCTTTAGAGAATACATTGCAACTCTGTAAGTTTTAACCAATCCACATTTACAACACATATGGAACATTTTGACGTGAGATGAATAACATTTAACTCACTCAGTGCCAAACTAAAACTTGAGAGCTCAACACCACAACACCTATATTATTTCGCTAAGCTGGGCCGTTATTCCTCTGTCAAAGTTCTTGAAAAAAGAACTGAGCTTAAGAACTTCAACAAAATAAAAAATCGATATTTGAATCAAAGATACGATAATACCTAAAGATGCGATAAGATCTTTGAGCTAAACCAATTTTCTGCTGTACAGAAGGCTATGGGCATGGATTCCAACAACTCAACATTTATTTTCATATTTGAATTAACATCGGGATTTGGTGGCATATAAGAGAAAATTAAATATACCAACAATTATCTTATTTTTTGCGTCATGTATTGATTCTTATACCGTTTATTTATTTATTTATTTATTCATTCATTCACATATTCTCTGCAATTTCTGGAAAGGTTTTAAGTGTAATTTTAATATCCCCAAGCTTCTTCAATCTAGGTCTCTGTTTTGAATTGTACAGGAGCTCATTCTCCTCATGCAATTCTTCATAATTCCATCAAAATTACCAACTTCTTTTTCTTTTCTTACATCGAAATCATTGATGTATTTCCAAAACAGCTGATGTTTACCCGTCGACCGTCATCTTAGACCCATTTCTCGGTAATCGAGAAATCTTTGATCCAGTATAATGATGTGCAGAAAGCCGTCCAAGGATCATCCAACATGGTTTGTTTTTTAACTTCTTGAAGCAAAGGGAGGCCATTTTCTTTGATCAAAGCAAAATTAAAATTAGTCTTAATATTCATAACTAATTGTAAAATCTTCATACATGCTTCTTGTAAAGACTTTTCCCATTCATATCCTGAAGGGTACAAGAAGTATGCTATTTCCCATCGAGCCACATCGCTTGCTCATCAGATTCTGCTTATTTGTTCTTTGATAATGGAGCGTCTTGCTGGGAAGCGTATAAACTTAACCGATTCTGTCTTTTAACTTGATGTAATTTATTAAGACATAACTGATCTTATACGTTTGTATTTCTCAATAACTGTTGTTACTTTGTATGACATCTCTTTAAGATATTGCTATTTGCACTGTTTATAGTTGTAGGACTATTTGTTTGCCTTGTAACCTTACGTAATATAATATCTTCTATTTCTTTTATTTCTAAAATTTTTAATAACTTTTATTTCTAAAAACTGTAACTTAGTCTTACGCCTGGTTGAGCGTAAGAGAAGATCTTAAGCATTAACTCTGCCAGGTTAAATGAAACAGTATTATTAAATAGAATTCCTTGAAAAAGTGCAGAAAAATCAGCGAAATTCGCAAATGCAGGAAAGGAACACGAGTTCGAAAAATGCAGGATCTGGGAAGAGAATCTCTGGCGACAAGGCGAAAAAGAGCGAGACTTAGTACACTATTTAAGGCGCATACGGGTTATATAACAAGGGGAATACTGCATATAGACTTTTAGACCAGAAGAGAACATGCATATAAAATTATCGGGAGGGATCAGAAAGCACACTTAGGGGGGTTTTCATATCCGATTGAAAAGCATGCCGAATCATCCTTTGAATTATGTTCTCTAAAAATTAGAAGTTTTCATGCAGTAGTTGAATTGAAATTATGGTTATGAACTATGGTTAGTTACAATATGAAAGTAGCACCATGAAATTTGTAAATCGTATTCTTCTACAGCAATAAATTTCGCCTATTCTAATCCCGATGAAACGAATGTAAATCTTAGCGTTTAACAGTAAACACTGCAAAGTGTTTATTGAGTGTTTATGACACACATACTGTGTGAGATGAGTAAAACAAGCAAAGAGCAATTAACTGTACAGTTACACGATTTTTTAACCGTGTAATGCGTAAGTTTAAGTAACTAAAGTCACCACTTCTAAAATGGGGATACGAATGTAGGACGCCATAATCAGTTATTCACAGAAAACGTTGCTATAACTTACGCCTTGCTTATAATCAGTCAGAAAGTAACAAATATGATTGGGCCCTCACGGTGGCTCATGCTTAGCGCGTGGACATGCAAGCGGTCCCGGGTTCAAATACCGAAGCAGGCGGGCGTATCATTTGTGGTGGACAAAGCCGTGACTTTTGGGTTTTTTCTCGGGGATCTTCCCGTTTCCCCCGTCATTCCACCAACACTCTCCACTTCACCTTCAAACTCCCCCTCATTATTATCCCCTTTCCTTTCCCGGCTTTCGGGCCATCTCCCGCTGCAGCGTCCGCTGCGGACCTCTCCCGTCCAGCCCCGTGGCTTGTGGTCATGCGTAGTTGTTGGTGGTGTGCTGCACACCTGGGGGCTCTCTAGTGTGCCGCGACCCTGAGGGCTCTCTTCGTGAGGGACCGAGGACGTGGCTCATGACTGAGGGACCCTGGGGTGTGGTGCACGTGGTATGGTTTCTGGTTCTAGTTGGATGTTGGGGAGTTCCGTAGGGCTCGCGGTGGAATCTGCTTCGGGGAGGCCTTTGGGCATACCATCCCATTATCAGGGATTGGCACGAAGGGCCCGTACATGTGCCCTACGTGGTTAGGGTCGTTCCCATCCGCCTCTCCCTCCTACGTGGGGTTCCATACAATACAGTACAATACAAGAAATATGATTATAATGAGGCGATAAATAAGCCAGTGAAATCCACTGTACTTAACTTCTTGAGCCCTATCTTATTGACTGGCTAAATGTAAGTTATATAAAAGAATAAAATTAGAAATGCATGGGATTCTCTGCCCTTCATACCCTTCAAGCGGCCACATTATGAAGAGTGCGCTTTCGGTTGTCTTAACCTCATTTAGAACCATATTACTTAAGAGGCAACACTTATCCAGAGCTTAGACATCTTAGAGGTCCTCGGGTTCAAAAAGATTTAGAAACGCTGGTCTATGTAATACACTTCTAAAATAGGCTACATATTTTCTAATGAAAAATGTTATCAGGAATTTAAAATTATCTTCCGCCGTCACAGTAACGGGTAAAATGTTAAAAAATAAAATAAAAACTCCGTGGAGCTAAATCCCATATACCATAAACCGTATACCATATACCATAGGGAGATGGTAGGATTGGGGGCATGTGGTCAGCAAGCCGATACTCAGGGGCGCTTTTGATGGTTTCAATTACCGGAGCCGCTATTTGAGTATCAAGTAGCTCCTCATTTTGTATCACGAGAGTTCCCTACCTCAGAAAAATCCTGATCCTGCGGATCCTTAGTTAGCGACGCTAACCACGAGACCACCCAGACGATCTTAAAATAAAATACAAAACAAATTGTATACATCTTGAATGTGTTCTTTGGTATTCCAAATAGTTGGTCAATTTCTTAGGTAAATATATATGATATACGTGCTAAACTATCTGCACCTCTCTACTTTTTATCTTCTTTCTTCCTAACTCCAGACCAGTGTTCTTCAACTTTTTTTTATTTTTTATTTTATTTTTTATTTTTAACTAAAGGCCCATTTTCTTCTTGGTGAAAGACTAGCGGGCAACATTGATGGATTGATTTATTTATTATTAACAAAACGATACTTACCGAACACCAATATATAAATTATATTAAAATATTTGTAGGGATTACTTAACATATATTTTGTATTCCACTTTGCAATGTTAATGAATAACACAAAGCACAGTAACATTCTTGAATTTAATGTGAGACCTGACACTGTTTCCTTATCACTAGGGCCCGGGGGTTTAGCCACAAAAACATTACATCAGGTTAGTGGTGACTGGGATATAGCCGTATGTAAACACGAGGGAAGGGGTGACTCGCTTTCAGTGGCGCACTTTAATACGAACACTCAAGTTCAAGGGCAGTGCAGCTAGTCTAGTGAAATGATAGACACAGCACATTTAATCGTAAATCACAGAAACAAAATATATTTTCTAGTAAAACGAACATAAATATACAAAACCAATGCTTTAATATTTGTTAACAATATTCACAGTGAAAATTAAAAGGCAATTTATATGTCTGTGCATACGCTTTGTTGCAATGAATGGCAATATACATTTTGAAGTTTTCAAAAGAAAAATATCTTCTATTTTCCTCCAAAGAAGATCTTTAATGGTAAAAACTTCTCTCTACGTTTCATGACGTGACGGGGGGATGAGATATTAGTGTTTCCCTTGTGTTGGTACACATCGGTCTTCTGTAGAACCTTCCAGTGCACCTCGAAAGGTAAAAACAGTAGAAAAATCCTGCATTTTTCTGGAGAATTTTTATTTTTATTTCTGCTGCACCTGTAGAAGTATTCCATCTTCAGGTTGACTCTTACCTATGAATAATTCCTCCACGAGTCTGATCGCTTGTGTCATTTACATATTTTGTCTCTCTAGAAGAGTGATACATCTAGACAGTTGCCGAAATTATTTGCAATGAACTTGATATTACTTAGTAGCTTTTCTAAACAAAAGGCTAAACATTTTCTGGAGCAGCACCCCCACTCATTTTAGCTATGATCCGCCACTGGTTGTCAAGAATGCACAACACACAACGACGTCAACAGAACACTAAACTGCCACATGCAGTGCAAGTTGTTTACTAACTCAGAAAGCTTTCTATGGCTTGTGCACCACTAACTTGACGAATTATTGGCTAAACCCCTGGGCCCTACTTATCACTAAACTGCCAATATTGGCATTGTAGTTAAAATTAGTACTTGTTTGCTGGTCGCCAAAAATTAAGCCACGTACCGCATGCGGGTTGAAGACCAATGCTCTAAACTATATTTACGATAGGCCCTAGAACACGAATCTTACTCATACAGGGATTGGTTTCCATTGCTATGTTTGTAACACGATTCTCCAAATCTGTTTTCATTATTTTGTCTAGTGATTTACTAATTTTGTATTAAGTTAGTATTTGTTCTCTTTCTTTCTTTTTCGTAGTTTTACCTCTCCCTTTTAGGATTTAAGCGACCCAAGCCGCCCGGGCCTTACAGGGCCGCGACCTGTCGGGAGAGGGATTACCTTTGGATCACACACATACTTTTTTGACCAGACAAGGACATGGAGGGCCTCCCCGGATGAGTGATCAGCCCAATGCCGGGGCCACCTCCGAGACAACACGAACACATAGGACGATACACACCATTCACACACACACACTCGCTCAGAACAAGGCGAGGATGAGGATGAAGATGATAATGACGGCCAGATGATATCCGGGGACCACAAGGGCCTAAAGTTACCTGACATTTGTCTCATAGGTGAGGGAAAACCCCGGAAAAAACCTCACCTAGGTAACTTGTCCCGACCAGGAATCGAACCCGGGCCCGCTGCGTGAGAGGATTGGACGCATCCCCTGAGCCACAGCGGTGGACTAGTATTTGTTTATATCATTTTTAAATTTAAGTGTCCTTTGTAAATTATTAGTAGGTCTACTTAATTTTTCACTAATGTCTCCGAACGATAATTTTACATAAATTTGTAGGGTACATAATAGGCCTAAGTAAATAATCATAGAAGTCAATAAATATTATGAGTAGTAATATGTTCTAATTAAATTTTAAGTGCAAATCTATGCACATATAGAACCACAATAAATCTCATGCCTGTTAAGTAATCCCAAGGAGCTCACTTACTTAGGTTAAGAAAACTAACTGGTTAAAACAAATTGAGGGTATAAAGAGGACTTTTATAGTAATTATCAGTTTCCCTCAAAGGAAATATGAAATGTATTAATTCGTAAATTTCTACACGCTCTTCTCACAGACAGTTTTACAGATAAACACAGATATTTTCTGTGCATCCTCGAAGGATGTATTTCCGTTGAAATCTTAAAGCGAATTCAGGACCAAAGAGAGTATGTAGAATAGAAAAACAGTGGGCAAATTCTACAGTGACCTTGACGTCCTTGGAGCAAGAACCCACATGAAGTTCGCAGTCACCCTAATTACGTGACGGCAGCCCTGACGTAATCTGTGTCAATCGCCTCATGAAGAATGACAAGCAATATCAAATACATATGTGACTTTTGGCTGCTCTCTCTCGTTTGTAATGACTCGGCATGTCAGAATCCGGGATAAATTGTGACGGGTGTATGTAATCTGAGCCACGGTTGACACCGAATTTGAAATAGAATAAAAATGAGATATGTAAACTGCGCCACGGAGATATGTAGATGCACTTCTCCAGTTCCAAACAAGTGCCTGCATAAAACCGAGAAGTGTTGAACAAGGGATACCCGTAAGAAGAACAGCTAAAATAAATGACAAATATTCTCGTCTACTCAAGTGGAGAGAAGAATATATAAACAATAAAATATCCCGTTTTGATTTTATTAAGAAGGCGTCATATGAGAACGAAGTGCTCATGCAAAAAAATCTGGGTAGTGTTTTTAGCAATTTTATAAGTGACAAAGCGTTCATGCAAAAGAAATTAGGGTATTGTTTTTAACATTTTTTAAAAATGACAAAGCTACTACACCTATGCAATTTCATAGCCAGTCCTAAGTCTGGAGAAGTGGGAAGGAAAATGTTAGTGCGTTAGTATGACGGTGACGCCATTTAAATGTCGGTGGCGCAGTTTACATATGTCGGTGGCGCAGTTTACATTTGTCGGTGGCGCAGTTTACACATGTCGGTGACGCAGTTTACATATGTCGGTGACGCAGTTTACATCGTGTAGGTTGGGAGAAAAGGTAGAAGTGGCGCAGATTACCTTTTCCCATTGTGACATAGCAAAGAAATTAAATGACAACGGAAACCAATTATCATGGATGAGCCATCAGGTCTAGTCTATATGAATTAATTAGCTAATATCAAATACAATAGACAGTATTTCAGGACATTTTGTGATATACCAAGGGACACCTTCTTCAGCACCATCCAGCGGTGGAACCTGGTGAACTACTGAATACAGATGCAGCAATTCAGTATCTAAAATCAAAGATGTAAAACGATTTCCATTACAGAAGCCGCAATTGCCAACCTCGGCATGTTATGTGTAAGGGATACGTATTTCTTTTTCTATTTATCTGTGTTCCGTAACGCAATTTTGCTGGTCAAAAACAAATAAATTTCCAAAAATAAGAAAAGACAAAGTATTGAGAAAAACGATGGGAAGAGAGAGAGCAGCAGTTAGCCGCTAAGTTTAAACTTGAAATATTTATTGTGATTTCATTCTTATATAGTGAACTATTTCATAAGCTCTTTGTTTCGTTTGCTTTATTCTTATAATTACTTAAAATAGATTTTTGATGCTCAGTGATTGGTGAAGCATTAAAAGATTACAGTTTATAAGTTTTGAATATTTTAATTTTGCCCCAAGTTTCCAGGATCTGCCACCAGGAGTGCTGCAGCAAACTGCCTCCCCCACTTTTCCATTTTCAAAATAATAAGTATTGTATTTGGCTATACCCTCTTTCAGAGCTGACTACTTGAGAGGTCTAACGGTTAGAACGACCGACTATTGATTTGCATGTTGGGATCGATCCTCGGATTTTCTGAGATGGGTAGCTCTCCAACGGAGTGCACTCAATCTCGTGAAGACATAAAATAACGAAGAAGCGAAATTTCCAAAAATAAGAAAAGACAAAGTATTGAGAAAAACGATGGGAAGAGAGAGAGCAGCAGTTAGCCGCTAAGTTTAAACTTGAAATATTTATTGTGATTTCATTCTTATATAGTGAACTATTTCATAAGCTCTTTGTTTCGTTTGCTTTATTCTTATAATTACTTAAAATAGATTTTTGATGCTCAGTGATTGGTGAAGCATTAAAAGATTACAGTTTATAAGTTTTGAATATTTTAATTTTGCCCCAAGTTTCCAGGATCTGCCACCAGGAGTGCTGCAGCAAACTGCCTCCCCCACTTTTCCATTTTCAAAATAATAAGTATTGTATTTGGCTATACCCTCTTTCAGAGCTGACTACTTGAGAGGTCTAACGGTTAGAACGACCGACTATTGATTTGCATGTTGGGATCGATCCTCGGATTTTCTGAGATGGGTAGCTCTCCAACGGAGTGCACTCAATCTCGTGAAGACATAAAATAACGAAGAAGCGACTCCGGTTAGGGAAACCGTCAATAATGGACGTGTGAACTGACATTCGGATCACATATTTCCAACTCCCACCAACGAAGTCGAAAAGTTGGAGATGATGACGTAGCGGTAGGAAGATCGGTCCATACCATAGAGTTTGGCTTAGTTTTGCCTCGTAGACTTCCGAATATTTGAGTCAAATGTCATCTGGGGATGTGACATACAGATCGGCTACAGCTTTATTTTACTTTTACAACTTTTTAATTAGTAATCCGTTTTAAATTTTTCTAGATTATCTCCATTACAGTAGGCGATACATGAAAACCTATCTAGAGAAAATTAAAAAGAACATTTTTTGTTAAATACATTTCTTTATAAAATTAATAGGTATCAAGATAAAAACGAAATAACATGACTTAAACGCCAATTTCAGAACATACGTTTTGATTAGTTTTGCTGCCCATAATAACAAGAATGCTATAATCTACATATTGTTGTGAAATGTAGTCAGTTTACCACAATGTATCCTGCATTTTTGCCTTTGAGATTGAAGAAACCATGCGAATCCCATGTTATTATTATTATTATTATTATTATTATTATTATTATTATTATTATTATTATTATTATCATTTCACGGTAAAAGCATTGAACATAAAGATCGGCCCTGATGCTTTCCGTTATAGATACTCGTTAGTTTTATGAAAATGTAATAAATAAAATTTCATTGTCTCTATATTTTACTTTTTTCTGTGTTAGCCTTTAACACGTATATGCGAGAAAGTTTGTGCAACATATTTTGCTCCATTTATTTAATTAGTATGTCTTAATGTATCAATTGCAATTTATGCCTTAGGCCTATATGTCCTATGTAGTTGTTTGTAAATCGAGTAAATTTATTAAGAATCAGCATACTCTCCATATCATTTTTTTTTACTTTGACCAATGTATTGTCTCTGACTGGCTTAATAAAATTATTATTATCATTATTATTATATATTGTATTTAATGCAAAAAATATTTTTTTCGAATTCCTAAAAAAAGCTCTAACGATTTTGTTAAAATTGTATACACCAAGCTCTTAAAATAGATCTAAAACTGTAATTTGAAATTTGTTTTCGCAAAAATTCTCTGAAGCGCAGGCCTACTTATAAGTCAGCCATCGTTTAGCGCCTTAGCCTAAGCAAACTCAGGCTAACTTGCATGGCGAAATTAACTGACACTTTGCATGAGGCTAAGAAAGTGAATACTCATTTTGTGCAAAAGTTATGTGAATGCAAAAAAAATATTTTTTATGTTCAATTTAGATTTGTAAATCCGTACAGCCCACCTAAAATCCGTGTATTTGTACAATGCTAGTTTAAGACAGATTTCGTAAATATAATGCATAGCCGGAATTAACTGAATAACTTGCGGAGCTAAGATAGAAATTTAATGACGTTAGGAACATAATCGAATCTGAATAATCACCTATTTAGTTTTATCATGAAACATGCAGTGTTGATTGTGGAGGTTTTTCTAACAAATATCTGGTTTAGAAAACTGTCCTGTTATTCGATTCCTGCTTTAATAACTTTCTTGTTTGGATAATTTTTTCGGTTACGAATGTTATTTTCTTCTCAGGACAAAGCAACTACGAGATAAACGAATGTAAGTATGCTATTTTTGGAACGTGATACAATTATAGTTACGCACATTGCTCAGCAGATAGGAAACAGTAAGAATGAACAACTTTCCGAATTTGATCACATATATTTACCGTAATATCATCGCTTTCAGTGGTAGTTCAAAATGATATAGGTTGCAAATTGTGCAGCACCGTTAGGCACATGGTATCGCGAGAGACTGGTTTCGAAACAAGAAATGTGACAAGTTTCTTCTGTGACTGATACGCTATACACACCAGAACGGTGTGACGCATATCCTCTAGAAAATCTTTATGTACAATAATTGCTTTTATTTATCCAGTTCGAAGCTTCTCTTCTCTTTTTGCACCTTTTCGGTCGTTTAAATGCCAAGGACGAATGATTCTAAGTTGCTAATGAAGTCTGCCTTTTATTTTTATACTAACTAGTTAAATGCGCTTGGCAAAATCCTGAAAACCTAACTTGACCCGTTCATTAATGAGCACATACACACTATGGCCTATGAGACTATAGACCTAAATAATGAATATAATTTCTGCTTACATGACTTCTTTATTTGCTACTTATAATTGAGAGGTCTATTAGCAAACCCGGCAATCTCCATTTTGAAGAAAGAGAGACGCTAATTTCTAATGAAAGTTTAGTTTATGTCCTGGTACATATTTAGTGTATGTGTTGTAAATCTTATATGGAAAATCGGATTTGTACCAGAAAATAAACTAAACCTTCATTAGAAGTTAGCGTCTCCACCTTTCTTCAAAATGGAGATTGCTGGGTTTGCTAATAGACCCCTCAATTCTGAAGTTTCCAAAATATGACATAGCTACAGTAACAATTAAAATATTTTTATTGTAACGCCATAGACATGTATTTGATCCCTAAAAGGATAGATTTAAAGCAAATGTAAAAATAGTAATATAGGGCCTATTCACCTCAGACCAATAACCCGGAAATTTTTAACTTACAAGATATCGGCCATGAAAGCCGAAAGGAAAAATAAATAATTTGAAAATAAATTTAAATTTCATTCAAAATTAAAGAATATTGTTAAATAAAATAGCCTACTCCTGAACTAGTCATTGCAAAGACTACTTTATATTATGTAGTCCGACATATGAGAAATCATATATTATAATAGTAAATTAATTTAGTTCCATTTTGGCATAAAGTTCTAGGCTTTGTAATAGACCTTACAATTACGGTTCGAGAGCAGTTTCCAACAGCCCACTGTAGAAATATGACGTTGTTATAGTGCCACTACCCCAAGTTTCTGTCTTTCTTCACAAAAAGTTTTCACTTGCCAACGGAAGTTATTCAGGAGATCAGTTTATCTGTTTTAAAAGACTATATTAAAATTTTATATTATTGTTTATGTTCACCCCATTGCATTGTTACTGACTGTTAAGGGTACGCAATACTTACCTCTTCTGAGTTAGTGTATACTGGATATCTGTGAGGTCAAATGACATACTGTAGTAGGCAGTTGTCCAATAACATATATGTGTGTAACGTGCAGTTCTTTTTAAGAATTACCTTACATATCATAGGCCTACAAACAGGCTCGGACTGGTGATCTCAAGAGGGCGGTGTAAGAGGTCAAAGGGTGTCACTGCCATTATGAAAGTAAAGAAAAAGCATGGTGAATCAAATTCACTTTCACATAGTTTAATATACTGTAATTTTGATCTCGTTTGTCAGTTTGTGGCATTTCGTTCACAATGTCTTGATGCTATTTTTTATAAAATAAAACTGGCGAAGGGAAAAATTTGAAATATATGCCTAGACAGTATTTCGTAAGATAGAAATGTCATATACCAATGAGATGAGATTCCGAGTCTTGAACTGAGTTCTGAGCTTTTTAAATCTAGTTTATGGCATTTCGGTCATAACTTTTGAACATCAGATGAAAATGATAATCTGGCTGAAGGATGCATGCAGCAATATTAGTTTTGATTACTAAGAAGAATTCATTAATATAGGTGTAGGAATTCCCTGCCAGTACTGTAGCGTAGCCAGCAAAGAAGTCAAATGTCTCAACTAGGAAACAATGCGGTATCTTCTTTCTTAGTCACATACAAAAAAATTAATAATGCATGCGTGCTTACATTTTTTATCAACGTTTCTTCTCATGGTGTGAAAATGCATGAGAAAAGAATAATAACTAGTCACTTTCAATGCAGCAGTGCTATATAATTAAAGTAATTTCATGTCTCATTGTTAGAACATATCCAACTCCCAGTTTCGTTTCATGATAGTCACATCTAGGTGTAATGGATACTTATTAAGCCACTTTAAACTTAATCCTAACGGACGTTGCATTTACACGACTCTTTGAAAGGGGACCAACAATTATCTTTAAAGAAGTTGAAACAAAACCGCATTATTGTCGTATTTTAGAAACATCTTCCACTTTCTTGACACATTCCCAAAATAGTATAAAGGTGTGGTACAGCGGCATTACTTATCTGTAGGAAGTAAGCTGCCTCCGAGCAAAATACATCCTTGTTCTTATGAAAGAGCTTGATACTAGACTTGTTGGAAGCTTGAATCCTAATCATAGGTTTCAATTAACCAGACATTCCGCTGTGGATACGTGGAATACGTAAGCATATCCATACAATCTCCTTCCCATATAATCTGTTCGTGTAAGGATTATTGAAGCAGTATTATGTGACTATTTAATCATGTTTATTGTTTACTTCTCACTCACGTATAATGACTCCCGCTCACAGACTATTTAATATAATAGTTTTGAACAAAATAACTACCTATTACTATAACATTAATAGACAAAGTACGGCCCGCGGGCCACATGTGGTCCTCAGACGTGTTCAATGCGATACGCGACAAGAAATATATTTCTTACTCGATTGCTTTTCCTTCTATTGCATGACTCCATGGTAAATTTTAACAGAACTTCCAGACTTTTAGCATTAAACAAGCCTTGGATATTTTCATTATTCCATTTACTGTGGACTGCAAACAGTAAAATTGGCTATTCAGCACAAATTAGGTGAATTGCAAAGTAACAGTCAATTGATGTTTCTTTAGCGTCTCAAACTTGAATTCTACAAGTCTTCACCGAAATCAAGTTACCAATTTTTTTTTTATCGTGCCTAGAAGGTTATTACCATGTTTGCATCTTCTTATGTGCGTGAGTATTTTCAATTTTGAAGCTTTGAAACAGACTGACTGACAGACTTTTGACTTCACTCCTGAGCCTCATGTCATTCCAGTTGCAACCGGACTTTGAAAACCTATCGGAAGTACAGTCATAGTTGTGTTTCTTCATATATAATTAACAGACAACTCAGCATTTCAATAAACTATTTCGGCACGCCTTATGAACTTTATTCTGTAATTTGGCCCGCTCCCATAGAAGTTTGTCCATCACTGTAGTATACCATAATTTTTCTGGAAGAGAATTTGACATTGTTTCCTAATATAAAATCTATACTGATTGCGTTCAGGTGTTGGGGCTGTTACTTTGAGATTCCCTAATGTTACCAACATTTCTTTTCTTTGTAATTTCTAAAGTAAGATATGTATTGTGGACAAAGTTGATATCACAGTTCGAAGTAATTTTGCATTTTTGTTAGCTTTATTTTCTGTAAGCTGAAAGAGGGAAAGTATTTCTGGAAGTGTCTTTTTATATCTAAGATACTTAAACAAAATAGAAAATTCTTGTTGAATACCACTTTTAGTTTTCGAGCTACCTGTTTACAAAAAAGACAGACACACATGTTTCAGAAAATCTTATTTGTGGACTCAAGGGACCTCAAAACGTGTATCAATGCTGAGTAATCAGCTTTGAACTTCAGGATCGAAAACAGTACTTTCTCTACCTATAGTACGGGTAAAGTAGACAAACATTTCTTAACCGATTCCAATGAACTCGTGGTCCAGACCAAGCCTTAACCATGGATGGTGTTTCTTATCGATGAATTAGGCCATGGGGAGTTTCAAAAGAACAACAATTTAAAAAATATTTATTTATTTAATCTTCCCATAGTTATGGGTTGCCTACACAGACAAAGAGTACCAGAAAAGAAAAACAAAAGGTAATTGAACATAGAACATTGAAAAGAAAAAGAGAATAAAATTAAGGAAAAATTAATACAAAATAGAAAATCATTAACAGTTACGATTAGGATTTATATATGTGATTCCTCAGTATTGAAACAGATCCTCTGAGGGTTGCTAAAGCACCTTCAGTTATAACTGATGGAGGAAATCCCAATCTCTTGAAGGTGTTCAACATGAAAGTTGTAACAGTTCTTCTTGCTCCTACCATGAGTCCAATGACTTCAAGTCATGACTACAGGCTTAATATCAACACAATTGAAATGAGTGCCATTGTACGTGGCGAACATTTTAATAACTATAGTTTGGCGGTTAAGCACATTTACTTTGAAGTTACTTAGGGGAGATTACCCCGTTGCCGGTCAGGCCTCGTTACGGGTCAACAAGTAGTTTACATAAAAGACGCTGTTGACCTGCAACGGCAATCTCCCCAATACACAAGATAATATGGCAATGATGAAGTAAAGCAATGTATACAAAGCGGGAAGGTCGTATAACATTTTGCTCAAAAGCGAAGACGTTATCCTTAACAATCCAAAAACAGTTAACTCATATTCCTCCATCCGGGACCTCAAGTTGAATGTCTTTAGGTTATAAAACTCATGAAGCATAAGTTACCGGTATATATTTTTAGGCAGTATTCCTTATATTTAATTTTTGTCATATTACCAGACATTTTTCCTTATATTAAATTTTGTCATATCACCAGAAATTTTTTTTTCAAATAAGTAGAGTTAAAAGTTATTCTTGCTTTTTTTAGACCAAGGTAAGATATGATTGGGCTTAATTTACATTTTGCCTTATATTTAATTTTGTCGTATCACCAGACTTTTTTTTCAAATAAGTAGAGTTAAAAGTTATATTTGCTTTTTTAGACCAAGGTAAGATATGATTGGACTTAATTTACATAGGTAAGTGTAGGCGTAAGGCACAAACATGGCATGACATAACACAGCGTACCAAAGTATAACACAGCAAAGCAAAATCAAATCAATAACTCTTCTTGAAACGATACTATTTGCTATAAAAATTAATTATCCAGACAATAAAAAGTTGTGTTGGTTCTGAAAATTATTTTTTGCTTAGTTAAAGTTAAATTACTTTACATTTTACTATTAACATTACTTACTTACATTACATTATTGTTATTATTACATATTTAATACAAGTAAATTAAGTTCACATGTCTCCACACTTAGAGTAGGAATTCACTTTCTGTGAAGTTGAATGTAATTTGTTGAAAAAGAGAATGCACATAACCTGCCAACTATCAGCCAAAGACTTGAAAATACATCTCTTTTATGTCTCAATAAACATTTGCTTAATTGAAAGCCCGTCTGCTCATTTACCGTGCAAAATAAGCGAAGCTAGCATTTTAATTGGACATAAATAACGTTTTAAAAAAACATTTAAAAGGATAGACAGATAAACCCAAAAAAGATGTACAAATATAACCTCCCTTTAAGGACTAATCAGAAACACATTAATGTAAATAACAGTTTATGTATGTACATTTTACTATTAAAGGAAAATACAGTTTATACCCTTAGCAACCAGGGAAGGCGGTTGAGGCCAGGTAGATTCCTTCACCCACCGGCACCCTCACATTTACAAGGGCAGGAGATTTAAGACCAACCATAATTTCCTCCCCGTGAGTCACCTAGTCTACTTCAATCAATCAATCTTAGATTTATTTAATATGTCATTTTATCTTAAAATGTTTGTTATATATCAATTCTACACATAATTACAAGAAAAATGACACCAAACAATGCATAATTTACTTTAATAGGAACATAGGACTTGAAAGCAGTTTTCTCGTAATTTTTATTTATGTATTTGTTAGAAATGTTCCTGTTAAAGTAAATTATACATTGTTTGGTGTCATTTTTCTTGTAATTATGTGTAGAATTGATATATAACAAACATTTTAAGATAAAATGACATATTAAAAAAATCTAAGATTGATTGATTGAAGTAGACTAGGTGACTCACGGGGAGGAAATTACTGTTGGTCCTAAATCTCCTGCCCTCGTAAATGTGAGGGTGCCTGTAGGTGAAGGAATCTACCTGGCCTCAACCGCCTTCCCTGGTTGCTAAGGGTATAGACACAGAATTAAATTTGTTATCATTATATATTAAACCCTTCCAAGTGGGTCAAGGTATAAGAAATTATGGAGCGATGTGTTTTTTAATAAAGGCTGTAAAACTGTAAATTGGAGATGGGTAGAGTGAAAACATCTTTACCTCAAATCCCAGGTAGGCTATCTCTAATGTGTTTCGGTTGAGCTATCTCATCCTAAGTCCATCTCTGTGGGCTATATAAAACGACTTTAGATGGCCAGATAACCTCTGCTGTAGACGTTTAAATGAAAATTAGTTTATGATTTCAATAGTTGTTAGGAACGCAAGGACGGAGTGCCTCCCTAATAGATGAAAGTAGGTTGAGATCATTTTAACAGGTGAAGCATTGTTCCTTTACCTGGCCGCCTCGTCGTTGTTTGATACAGCCATAAAGTTATCCTCTTTCATTGACTCTGGAATGTGGGGAGGGATCTTCTAATGATTCTCACACGATTTTTCAACCCATACCTGTCATCTCCAGTTACAAAAAATAAAGTTATTCTTACCTTGTGGGCATCCTACCTTCCAAAATGTTCTCATTGTTATTACCTTATTCACGGATAACCTTAAGATGGATATAAATCTTTCTCGTAATCATACAAAAACATCATTTTAAAATGAAAAATACTTTCTCTTCCTGAAGCTATTGTTTACAATTTCAATATAGATTTCTAACTTTTCGTATAAGAAATGACAAGAAGATCCATTTCTCACTTCAGAGACATGTACTCTCTATGACAGATAAAATGGACCCTGTCTTGATGTTAATTATGTAGGCTATATTTTGTTGGATACTTTTTGTTCCTTGGGATACAGTGGCAAAAAGTATTATTATACAGTAAATATTTTTTCTCCAATTAGTTACTTAATATATTTAAATATTACATGAGTTACATTTTATGGTTGATATTTTCATTACTTTATTCGTGTAAAAGATATTGTATTAATGAATGTAGGCTATAGCCTATACAACATGTAATATACAATACAATTTCAATCAATTAGTACAGTTAACTTTATACTAATGTAGAAATTGTATTAAAGCCTTACTGTTGTTGACATAAATTTAAAAAATAATAAAATTTACATACAAAGTTGTAATGACCTAATCATGATTACGTTTACAGTTGAAAGTTAAAATTGATGAATTATAAATGATATTTTTTTTTTTTTTTTTTTTTTTTTTTTTTTTTTAAATCTGTTAAGTAGTATGGTTATATTTGTTTGTTTGAGTGAGATTTCTCTTTGTGTATTAAATTATCTTTTTACCTCTATTAATCTTCTTGAAAATGCATTTCGGCCTCCATGGTGGTCATCTTCATTAAGCCTATTTAGTGGAGCCACATTGGAGTTTGTAGTTATATGTGATTGTTATAAATAAACAAAAAATAACTAGCAAAATCACTCGATGGTTTGAAATTAGTTTAATAAAATCTTGTCTAGTTGCCTTCGATTCAGTGTTGAGTCCACCGGAAATATATGCCGATTTCAAGATTTTAAGCTAAAATATCACTGAGCATACAATTAAACTGTCACTTCCTTATACTTGGGGTATGCTGTAACATAGTGGTTCAGGCGCTGCGCTACAAACCGGAAGGTTGAGGGTTCGATTCCCGATGAGGCCATTGGAGTTTTTCAATTGGCCTAATCCTTCTGGTGGCACTACAGCCCTGGGTCGATTCAGCCTCTAAAGAAATGAGTACCAGGAGAAATCCTGGGGATAAAGGCGTAAGGCTGACAACCTTACCACCTTCACGTTCCGAATGTCTAAAATCTGGGAGCCTCAACCTCCTGGAACCCGCTGGGCCTTCATGGCCTGTATAGGAAACACTTTATTTTTTAGGTTATTCTTATTAAACAAGTAAGTTTACAGATAACACATTGACACCACTATTTACTATTTAAACAGAATAGTCTATTGAGTGCAATAAATAACATTGTTGGGAGCTGATTTTGCCCTCACGACATTTTAATTAACATTCAAAGATCAATGTATCATGAATTTTTACCACTTTAACATTCCATGCTTTGACTGTTTAAAATTGTTGGTCTTTGTTTCTAATTATCCATAAAAAGTTCCTATTGTTCTAATGAAGAGTTGTTTCTGTTTTTACAGATTTTCATTGATACTAACTTTTCACTCAGAAGTGCTCATTCATTCTTAGCAACTCAGTGAACTTTGTTTCAGTGCAGTTTCTTACTAATTTCAATTTGTCTTTTTTTGAATTTCTATGCATATTGACCTAATTACACTAGCCATAACAACTGTAATCAGAGTGTGAAATATATCCGCGTTATTATCCAGAGTGGTATAATTGTTCAAATTACTGCCGTAGTTGTGTAAATTAATTGGCGCACGCATATTGTCAGTGAATGAGTTAAGAGACACTCCGTTAATTTTACTATTTCTTTTCCTTAATGAACCAAAATCATAGAGTTTTTTTTTTGCAGATAGGTACAGTAAAGAGAATTGATATTTTAAAAAAATTCAATATCATTGTTTTATTTTCGAATATATAAATTCTTTAAATATATATTGGAATGCATTATATAAACATAGTTTTTATACAATGAATGAATGAATGAAATGAATGAATGAATGAAATGAATGAATGAAATGAATGAATGAATGAAATTAGCCGTGAATACATCCCTTAAGGGCCATGGCCTCCTGCTTGTGCAGGGAATAGCTCAGTAAACTTTAACTGTTTGTGAGCAACAATAAACACAATTTTTATGTAATGTTTACAGCTGAGTCTACATGTATGGTGAACAAGACAGAGGATTTTATTTTACATATTATGAATTAGTTTGAGGTACGTATTACTTGTATATATTTGTGTTCTAGTTTTTTTTTTGTTGTTTCATAAGTTTTCTTGAGTTTTCCTTAATGTTTATTGCAAATGCTTGTAAACACTTTTTTTTGTGTGTAAATTATATTTTTTCTATTACGCTTTGTCTTAGGGCAACCCTTAACTGAGGGAAGCTGAATGTGAATAAATAACATTAAAATATATAAGAATATAATAATTAGAATAAGAATTTAAGCCTTAAAAATAATAAAAGAAACTTGGATGTGAATACAAACATTTTATTAAAATATTTATAAGCCAACTTACCGGCAATGAACAATTTCCTTTAGCAATATGAAATTACATGAAACAAGATTGTTTTATATAAACAAACTCCGTATGTTTACCTTCTTAATAAGGTCGGTGTTAGAATATTGAAATGTTTTTAATGGATAAAGAGGTATATATGCATTAAATTTTGATGTGTTTAATACGTGATCTGGGTGTCATCAAATCATTAAGGCAGTGAGGCGTGAAAATATGTTGGCAAGCATTGGCGAACCTTGAACTAGGAAGGCAAATATTTGCGGTCAGGTGTTCCAAGTCCTAGATTCACCAATGCAATTTTTTTAATTTACCTAATTATCTGCCGCATAGATTCATCTTGTGTGTTCGAGTATTATTTCGAGTGATTGCAATGGCATTCTATGACTATTAATTAGAAACAGTAACATTTTTAACAGACTACACAAAGGAGATGGTTCTAAATTCAATCCGTATAATTTTTTTGAGCTAACTGGGTTGATTTAAACTGCCAACCCACTAGCGTAAAAAAATTTATAATCTGAATTCAAGGTTATGAAAATCGAACATGATTGCATTATTATCTTATTAGTCTACCATAAAAACCGATCAGAATTTATTTCCTCCAAACATTGTCAAAATACAACAAGAAATATCACTTTTTGTATTGCAGAAACAAACTGCAGGACTACTACTAGGCAGTTTCATGTTCTAAATTATGGTCTGAAACTTTATAATACTCTTATTGCTGAGAAATCTGGTTTCATGAAATTTAGTTTCAACCATTTCAAGACAAAAAAATAGTATTAAACATAAAATCATATAAATGTTTGCCTTTCATTTGATTCATTTTAATTTATTCCATGTATTTCTATTTCTAAATGACTAACATAAATATAAACATATTTGTAAAGTGGAGTTTTTTGGTAATTTTGAACTCCTGTTTAAATTTCTTTTGTAAAAATGTTTTAACTGTTTTTAGTCTGTTTGTAAATTTCTCTGTTCTCTCTTATTAGAAGATGACGTAATAGCAACTTCTAAGGTGCTTTGCAGATGACAAGTCCTATATCCTTCAACTGCATAGATACGCGGTCCAATCAGAGACGGCGAGACGGAGGGAAAACTCTCATTGCTAGCGGCAGTCTTTTAGCCCGTACACGTGATTGGCGGTGAAGGAAAAGACTTCTCATTTGAAAAGTACTATAAACACGAACTTTGCTCATCTGGGAGCTTTTAAAGAAAATACGCATGTACAGGGTGTCCACAGAAATTTCAAAATTAATTTCCTTGACTTTCCACGACCAAGAAACTTACATTTCCCTTACTACAAGCATCAATGTTTTGAAGGTTCTATTTAAACAAACCCCCATAAAACATAATCCAGCATCCTCCATCCTCATAACAAAAATAAGAAAGGATTAGCTCAAGTACTGAAGAGAAAATTGCGTACACAGTCTGGGTTATATCAGATTGAAGCAAAACACATTCCCTTACATTTCTCTCACTGAAGCTAGTTATTTTCCCTGACCGTTCCATATTTATTTACTAATTTATTTACTAATTTACCTTTGATAATGACCATTGAATGTTTGAAACATTTCTGATACCGGGTATTAATGCTTTTATTTTGCAAAGGAACATGTCGCAAAAGAAATTCTATACCGGTGTTCCATGTACGGTACCTATATAGATCCAAATCCTGAAGGTAGGCCAACTTAAAATTCAGTTTGAAATACTGAAATACTGAAAAATTGCAGTGTTGAAGTACTTCAACGTAAGTTTTTAACTTGCAATGTCCAAAATGACTGTAGGACCTACCGTAGGGCCTATGCAAATAAATTAATATTCGCATTTGGAATCTGTAGTTATTTCTTGCGAAAAAAATCATAGGAAGAATATTTAAAGAGATACACATATTCTATATGCCTAGGGTCTATTACCGACTTAAAATGTTTCTTTTAGAGCACATTATTGTTTCAGTCTAATCTTCCAGAACCATGGAAATTCTGAATTACTTGTTCTAGTAAAAATCTTATGGCGTACTTTAAGACAAGCAGCAGATCATCTACGTAGGCTAACTTGCTATAGTATTTTCCAAAACATGAAAGCTTCAGTTCTTGGAGTTACTCAGATAACATTACCCCTGTTATTTAACTGTAGAGATTACTGAATAAAATGCGACCCTCATTAAAGGTCTAGAATCAATACCATCAGGTCTCTGTCTTTTCTGGAGATTGTTCATTCTATTGTCGTGCTTCGGGTTGAATAATTGAACAATAACAATATGTCGTTATTTTTTCCTATCCAGGTGCAAAAATGATCACATAAAAAAAGTGTACTCTCTAAGTACACTGACTCTGGAAATAGCGAACAATTAGCGACCCTCACTATACGGGTACACAATTCCTCAGAGACACCCGGCCCTAGGGCGGTGGGGTGAGACAAGGCTTTCATGTTTTGTAAAGTACAGTATTATAATAGCGGGGAGATCCTTTCAAATTAGGTACGATAAAAGGTCCGTAATTCTTTCTAATAATTGACACATACGGATACAATTGCTTATGTAAACATAATTATTATCCATGCAAAGAATGAACTCTTTTGTTCATTACAATTTAAAAAAATTCTAGAGTGATAGGGAAAAAGCGAATAAGTCAAAATTCCAAAGTTTCAGGAATGACAAAAAACAATTTATTTTCACAGCATTGTTACATTATTTAGTTCAGTCCACCAGATATTTTTACACACTATCTTATACTATATAAAAATATCTGGGTGGACTGATCTAAATATTGTAAAAACGCTGTGAAAATAAATATAAAGCTAGCGGGATACCGCAACGACAATGAAGCAAGACTGAAAATTTAGGGAATATTTTGGGAAACATTAGCAAGAAGGTGTTTTGATTAATTACAATGAAGAAAATAATGGAATCTATCGGAATAGACAGCAATTTCATAATTCGCACGTAAGATTGTGCCGATAATTTAGAGAGAGGGGACGGAATCAGTAAACTATTCAAACCCGATTCGCAAGGTTAGTTGTGGCGGCTCCTTGCTTTATTCACAGCTGAATCTGAAGACTTGACCTATATAATCTTACACACGCTGCTGCCGCTGTCCTTGCTACCCTACTACCCCACCCAGGGACTCAGCTGGCCTCGCAAGGTGAAGGCGCTCTCTTGACAGCCAGAGCGGGGAAGAGGTTACACCTGAAGAACTGATTCGTGAAGCCATGGTTACCATCGAGTCGCTCTTTTTTAGTGCTTTCACTGAAGAAGGGAAATAAAATGGTTTTACCTAGTTTCGGAAAAGCAAACATTCACAGAGGTGTGTTAAGTTGTATAATACCAACAGCACTTGTTTTTATTTTACTAGAAACATTACGTGGAGCGCATGCGATCGCACGGCGGGAAAAGGAGGGGATATTCTACTGATGCTTCACTACAGTGGAATAACTGTACCTACCTCATTCTATGTCTGGGTCAGGAGGCGGTCATATAAAATGCTGCTTTAGAGCGCGGCACAAGGGGGCGGGAGGGGGAAAAAAGGGGGGCAAAACAAGGATGGGGACGTCCATTTGTGGAGAAATATACATCTCGAAAGCAGATGTTGGTAGTAGCAATAACAAGACAGGTGTAATCCTCTACTCAATACTATCTTCTTGGACTTGCATCACAGTGGACCCCGCGCTTTAAAACTTTTTCGCCGGCCAGTAGTTTGCTAAAATTTATTTTCCAGCGCGTTCATTTTTGAAATTCAAATTTTCGTCCAAGAAGAACATTTTCGTGCAAATCACAGTGCGACGCTTCGCAGCCACAAAAGGGAATAGTTGGGGGGAACTTGAGGTACGTAAAAAGTGTGATTATTTCAGTGTTATTGTGCAATTTAAAAAAAAATGTTTTGCCTCATTGTGGTGCATTTATATTGTTGTGTATCTGTGTGTGTTACGCTGTGGATTACGAAGTGTAAAGAAATATGAGATTCGACAATATTCGGCGATAAATCAATCATTTATCTTAGGAGGACGGCCAAGGAATAAAAAGGCAACATATTTTGGCTGTTCTTGCATTTCAAATTAAAATGAAACAATCACAGTTCCTCTAACAAAAGGATTTCGTTAAATATTTGAAAACGAAAACTTGGGGTGGCATTCATTGTGAAATCGAGGCATCGTTTTTTACAAAGAAATTCATCATCACTCTTCTTTTGAATGTTCTGCTATAACTTATTTTATATAGGCCTACAGCTAAATAAAACAAATAACACAAGGTCTCTAAAATTTTACACTAAATGCAAGTAAAAATAAGCGCTTTCGAATGACAGATTTCCATTAGACTGTCTTGTCGAGAAACCATGAATGACCGGGTATTTTCTTTACGTAACAGGGGTCCTTGAACTACAGAACAAGTGGCACGTAAGTGATCATATGTTGGGAGATGATCTCAAGGTCAAAATCTCTAACCAGCACTCGGAATAATTTAAGAAAAAATATACAGTACCGACATACACACATCCATCACAATGATAAAACTAAATTATTGAATAGTTATAAACAGTTCATACGCAAAAAATCTTTAAAATTGTTGCTGCTGTTCAAATTCAAAGAAACCGGTACTGCGGTTAAAATTTTATTAGCGATTTTAATGGCACTTGGTACGCGCATCTCTCTTTGGTCACTGTAGGGATATATAAACCTACCCCTATCCTACCCTCAAGTGTGGGGGACGGGTGTGCTGTTGAAATAAACGTACATTCAACATAATGGAGCGATTTTAATTAAATTTGGTACATGTATTTCTCATTGACCGACTATAACCCACCTACTTGAGGGAAGGTTGGGGTGGTTGGTTGAAATACAATAACTTAAGGAGCTATTTTGATTAAACCCAAACCTACCCTCTAATCCTCTCAGTTATGAGGAGAGTATTTTTGTCGAACCAAGATATGTATCCCAAATATTATTAAAATCGTTCCATAATGTTAAATGTTTTTGAACGACCCACCCCAATTTGCCCAAAAAGAGATGGATTAGGGCGTGGGTTAGAGTTGATTTTAGCTGACCAATTATATATATATATATATATATATATATAGTTTCATATAATTCGTTTCAGCCGTTTGGACGTGATGCTGCGACATACATATATTAAGTTTTATAGATTTTTTTAAAAAGTGATGTCCAGGGCCCTGATTTTGATGTCCAAAAATACTTTTAAAATTAGCTATAAAATGACTTCAAAAATACAAAAAAGACCCAAAAACTAAAAAAAGACCCAACAATTGTGAAAATGCTAGTTAATACTTGTGTCCATTCTACATTTATGTTATTTGTCTAATTATAGGCTTTTAATTAGTTAATTGGTACATGTGGTTAAATGCAAACAGCAAAACACTGTCTTTCTGTATCTAAATTAAAATTGTAACATGATCTATTTATTCATGCTTATTTAGAGTTCCGATAATATTCACTGTAATTAAATGTCTAAAAACTCTAGGCCTATATAATGTAAGAAACAATACAAAATAATGACTTTACATTTTAAAAATAACCTAAAGTATGAAATGTGGAAAAAATGAAAGTAAAATGACCCAAAATGACATTAAATTCTAAAATAATCTGAAAATTAAAAAATGAAAAAAAAAAAAAATCCTAAAAATTACAATTTTCGTAATTTATGAGACATTATCAAAATATCTGCACTAGTGGGCAATGCCCATGATGTTCCAGTTAAAAGATGACATGTCATCAAAATCCGGGCCCTCGTGATGTCATTTGACACCTACTGAGAAAATGTGTTTAGCTGTAAACTTCCTCCGCTCATACATGGTTCTGATATAACATTTTATGCTATTGCCGGAGTTTGCATTTTTAAGTGCGCACATTTTTCGTAGGGCAAATTAGAGCTCCCATGAAATAAATCAGTGTGAAACGCTGTTTCTAATTGAGAAATGAGGCATTTTCTTGCACCTTTTTCACTACCGTACCCATAACTCCCTTTCTTTTGGATTTCACTGCAGCGTTTTAATATTCTTCTGGGGCTCATTTCATCGTTTATAGCCTATGGCTGATTCTAATTGAGAACTGAGGCATTTTCTTGCACCTTTTACACTACCGTACCCATAACCCCCTTTTTCGGATTTCACAGCAGCTTTTTAATATTCTTCTGGGGCTCATTTCATCGTTATACCGTATGGCTTTCGAGTTTCATTGTTTTTTTTATTATATAATTATTTGATTTCGTTCCGATATCTAAGGTCTTAAGTAACTTTCAATGAAATTTTCTTCAGCTTGCAGTGAACATGGGAATAGTGAACTTTCAGCAAACGTGGACAGAAGGAAACTTGTAATAATGGAACATAATGACCAAATATTTCGTTTTTATTTTAACTTCACTGGAATTGAGAATACTATAGGAAAAAAATTCCTCCGACACTGGGACTTGAACGCAGGACCTTTGGCTATTCGTGCCAATGCTCTACCAACTGAGCTAACTCGGATTTCAATTCACAGCGCCAAACGGAACTTCTCTCCTATGACTAATTGCCCTAATGGTCTACCTCACAGACAGACAAGTTATGTCATATGCAGTACCGTGAGGCACACTAAGTAGTGATTTTTGTGTCCGAGCTTCCACTGTTATTGTACAGTTAACATTCAAGATAGATATATAAGCATTCATGAACAGATTATTGTCTCTGTTGGACATTACATGAGAATATTATAGGATAAAAAATCCTCCAACACTGGGACTTGAACCCAGGACCTTCGGCTATTCGCGCCAATGCTCTACCAACTGAGATAAGCCAAAGGTCCTGGGTTCAAGTCCCAGTGTCGGAGGAATTTTTCTCCTATAATATTCTCATGTATGTCCAACAGAGACAATAATCTGTGGTTCATGAATGCTTATATATCTATTCACTGGAATTACTTAGTAGCCTGCTGTTCGTGAATGTAAATTTGTTAGATAATGAGTTTTGTAGCACCTTCTTCTCCCCTATTTCCCCTTATGTTTAGAATTTTCCCTTCCTTTTTCCACATGGAAATTGCACCTACAAATCCTATCCCTGGCTATCATCATAGGCATGCAATAATTAGAAAGAAGACATTGATCCTTCTGAGTAAATTGGCGTGCTGATCAATATTGCGTATGCAAAGAGGATCAATCAAATCTTGAGCCAACGTTAAGCTGTGGTATTGTTCCATCATTTCAAATACATTTTATCCTAAAGCAGTCAGATCTATTATTTTCACATAAGTATTTAAGTAGTTGTAAACAGGTAGATAGAAGAGGGCTCATTCGCCAAGTGAATAACTGGGTGACTGGGTAACAACAGTCATGCCCGTGACTTCAGTTTATTCATGAAGTGTAAATTCTAGTCTTTCTCTCGAAACAAATTTTTAGTCTCGGTTGAACGAGCCTGAACTAAAGAGGCGGGTTCGGTAACTCACGACCGTAAGATCACCCCGTAACAACTATATTAGAAAACACCTTTATGGATGTCATAAATGTTCACTTATTACAGAAGATTATTTTCTCCTAATTATTGTGCTAATAAGTTGATTAATATCATAGATTTTTCGTAGAATGTTACAAGCTCCATATGTTTAAAGTAAATAATTATTATAGAATATAAAAGAGTTTTTTTCTGATCCCTGTACATTTTAGGTCGAAATTAAGAAGTTAGTTAATGGAGATGGCTCATTTAAATCAGCTTTTATAAGTAATATTTTGTAGCAAATCTATTGAATTAATTCAATTAATTCAATTAATTCCCAAAGCTTTCGTGCATTGCCGGATTAAGAGAGGCAAAAGGAGGAACTGCCACAAACGGCACGTCCGAGGTGGGGTGAAGCCGAAAATTAAACTGAACTTCTTATACGATTAATTGTTTATTTAATTTAGTTGTCATTAATTATTTAATGGCAGAATAAAAATAGAAATCAAAACGTAACAGTTAAATGTTATCAAATTACTTTGTTTTTAAATGATCTGTGTCTGAAAGAACGTACCTAAAGATTAATAATTTGTTACACTAGGTTAACCAATAGAAGAATAACTTGTCTGCAATAAAATATGGGAATGATTCAAAAAAAGTATGCTTTACCCTTACCCTTACAGAACAGAATTTATAAGCAGTCACCAAGTGAAAGCAATAGTGGGCTCCAAGTTTCAAATCAATGAGAAAAATTTCAATGGAACAGCTAGTTTGCATGAATGATAATTTCAAGACAAGGATAAATATCCTCTTATTCGGCATAAAGCAATATTCTAATATTCTCATATCTCTACTTTTATACAGTTTTTTATGTGATGCATTTGTACGTCAGTGGCAGGGACATTGGAGGACAGATTTGTACTTCGCTTTTAAAAAATCATGATTTCCTTCAATGCATGAAGATCTTTCCCCGGGTCTATAAATTAAAAATAGGCCTATCTGTACTAATTGGTGCCTTACATTAGATACTTCAATCCGAATGTTTTTATCTGATCAATTTAAGGAGAACCTGTCCAGATAACTACATGGGGCTTCCAGTATATAGATCTATGTACTGAACTGTCATGAAAGGCGAGAGTATTTATTAAGTGCCAGTATGGTACTTTATGAGATTGTGTGTGGGGACGAAAAATGTCTGTCCGTCTGTCTGTCTGTCCGTCCGTCCGTCCGTGTGTCTGTACGCGCGATAACTCAAATACGCTTTGTCGAATTTTAATGAAACTTGGTATACACGTTTATAATGTCCATGGGAAGAACCCTATTGATATTGAACCAAATCGGTTCACCGGTACCGGTGTAATGCCCAATTTAGTGCCTATTTTAATAGATTATGGCGCCTTTCTAATAGAAAGACGCCATAACTCAAATACGCTGTATCGGATTTCCATGAAACTTGGTATACTCATTTATGACGTTCATGAGAAGTGCCCTATTGAATTTGAACCTAATCTGTTGACCGGTACCGGAGTAAACCCCAATTTAATGTCTACTTTAAAGGCGCAATAACTCAAATACGCTTTATCGTATATTTATGAAACTTCGTATACGCATTTATAATGTCCATGGGAAGACGTCTATTTATAATAGATAAAATCGGTTGACCTGTTTCGGAGTAATGCTCAATTTAGTGCCTATTTTATGGTAATATACGTATTCGAAAGAATTTATAAAAAAAAATGAAAATGAATTATCTTGACAACACTGCCTATTGTTTTACTGTTATCTTATAAGGCCTTGGAAATTAAAATACAGGTAGCTATGACAAAAAACACTATCGATTTACAAGCGCTTATCCAACTAGACCGTTAAAATGACCTCGGTGGCCGAGATGGTAACGCTTTGGCCTCACATTCTGGAGTCCATGGTTCAAAACCCGAAACCGGCCAATTTGAATTTTTTTTGGACATTTTTATGTGAGTGTGCGATTGTCATGATATCACATATCTGTACAGTTCAGGTGATGCTGGAAGATTTTAATCTCATTAAAAAAAAACTAGACCTTTGTTCTTCCGTAAGCCCTGCTTAATGAATAAATCTGGAGCTTAACTTGGAAATCAATTTAAAAAAAAACATATTCTGCATATCATAATTGCAGTCATAACTGTTTAAACAAAAACATACTGGCACTTTGTTACATCAGTATACCTGATTTTATTTTATAAGCACGTTTAATATAATTTTTAGAATGAAACATTATTTTCCTATTTGGGGGTAAAAATATACAAACAACAGAAAAGAGGTTACAACATTCAGCACTGAATCAAGACATTTTAAGCAATAAATTTTACCAATTTTTACTTTTAGCATTAATCTCTAGACATTTCAATAGGAATTCTAAGAGAATATTATTTTCTGCTGGCTTCATTAGTATCTAATTGCTTACAGTTTGAAGAATGTTAACCTATATAATTTGCTTCTAGATTTCCAACATCCTCAGACCTCAGTGGACGCAGGCGATTTATTATATCAATCGCTGTGTACAGTGATGGCACAAAGTGGGCGTACCCCTTTTTTTTCGACACTATGATGGTTATGGTTGATTGATTGTTATGGATACCTAGTTGATTCAGTGATTGGCGACATCGGTATGGAGACCAGTGTCATAACTAGACCTGGGATTTTAGGCTCTAAAAAAATTAGTTTTAGGCACCTAAAATAGGCTTTTAAAACAAGTAAATAGGCTTTTAAAAGAGAAAATAGGCACTTAAAATAATCCTTTAAAGATGTATAAATAGATAGAAAATGAACTCTATAATATTACAATATACACTTAAACTGTAACATGGTCTTTTTTTACTTCCAGAAACGTGGTATACATATTCTTAGCAGAATTAACTGCAAAATTAGACATCACGAACTATATTCACTTAAACAGATGTTCTTTCACTGGTGACTTAACACAGTAGTCCTTCCAATCCTCCCCCTCCCCCGTCAGTCAGCATTGCCTTAGGGACAATTGTTTGGAATAATCAAGTTTCTGTGAAAAAACCCACCTCTGCTGCTCTGCTTTTCATTGAGGGATATCCATTATAAGATTGTAAAAATTACAGAAGTTGAATTTTATTTTAAATCTACAAAATAGGCATTTTAGGCACTAAAATAGTAAAATAGGCTCTAAAGGTCCAAATAGGCATTTTAGGGCACTGTAAAACTCTATAAATGTAAGTGATGTATCATGAAACGTCCACATATTTAAAAACTTCCATGTTATTTCATAAGGAACAAAATAGGCATTTGCCTTAAAATCCCAGGTCTAGTCATAACACAGCCAAATTCTGCGCCATGTCCTAGCAGATGTTTTGAAGAGACTACTCCATTCATACGCCGCGTGTTTGACATTGACCAATAACGTTTGTCAATTCCTCGGATATATACCAATCATGGTCGTTTATCTTATAATATGCTTCCTAGGATCGCAAGGATGCAATTATATCTGATAAAACGCCAGCTCGTTACTGGACATGTTCGGCATCTACATGCGGTGATTAATACGTCATATGCTGCCAGTGAACAGAATAAAAACACATTATTTTATACAACATAGCTTGATTGGAAAGTGAAATAATATAAATGTCCATTGATTAAAAACACAACTACGATTCAATGCAAGCCAGTTCGTGTACTTTTATAGCATTCTGATTCTGATGCTCTCCATCTTTTGGTCCGCACTATTGGTAGCATTGGGAACTCGAATCGATTCATCGATTTAGTATGCCGTAATCTCACAGCGAGCAGAATATTAACAACAAAGTAAGAAAATAATTATTTACAAATCCGTTATTTTTTTATTCATGGAATGGTTAATCTCTCGTGATGATAATCATGAATCAGGCGACGCTATGTTATAGCCACAAGTGACTTTAAAATTGCTCGATAAATTCAAAAAACGACGAAGTTGCAAGGGAACTTATCTAGGAAAGCGTCGTTAAGTTTCATTTAAAATGACTATTTGACGAATAATATGTAATAGGCCTACATGTTTATTAAAACATATCGAAATTGAATTATCTGAATAGCATTTTAGATTAATACAATCTCATTAAAAGGCATTCATCACCTTAATCAATGTGGCTGTTTTTTCTGAGGAAAAAAAAAGATCTTAGACCGGGTAGAAATCCAATAGTAAATACACATCCATTCATTCAAGTATTGATCTTGCTGAAAAAGTTATATCTTCCATGAAACATAATATTGCTATAGCTCTTAACGATGCATTCCTTGTAAGGTATTCTGCACGTAGGAATCGGTGTAGGCTACTTCATTCGTAGTGTTCAGGTTATGTCTTTACAATGTTCAAGAACGTTGCCAACGTTTCTGAACTATGAAATACATTTTCCATAAATATTATAATGTTGATGCCTGAACAGATGTAAGCGTAATTCACTTTATTCTCAGAATAAATGTTAATGTACCGCGACAATGCATATTTCGGCCTCGGTGCAATACTAGATTCGTCAGCTAAATTGTCATTTTGCATACTTGATACATAAATAACTATTTACGAATTGAAATTAACTTTTTCCGAAACTGAGGTAACCTTTTCCCGTTTTAGATTTACATTTTCTGAAATATAACTTTTCCAAATATTAATTACTTTTTTCCGAAAACAAATGAACTTTTTTCTGAAGTTACAGATGGAACGGTTTGCACAAGTGGTAATGAAAATGAATACTAAATTTGACAGCATTCGCAAAAAGTTTATTATTTCAAATTAATTTTCCGATAATATTAACATATGAATTGACGTTAATATAAGAAATCTTTTATTGTGTGAAATTAAAACTCCCCCTATCTCAACTGGACATTAATAATTATCAGTACTAATCCGATATTTCAAAAGTGTGTACTGTACGCCTATGACTTGCTTAGGAAACTGATAGCCTAGTCTATACGCGGTGATAAACCAGTCCTAAGCACATAATAAATGCTACGTCAAGTATTTTACAACACTTTTAAAACAGTCTTGAGTTGACTCTATCGTTTATACCTTATAAAATTAGCAGCTTAACAGTTTTATGGACAATTTTGTGCAAAGATTATATGATGAAGAAGGGGAGTTGCCATAGGCCTACCATTTATCGCTGGAATCTGTTGAGGTAATGACGTTATTATATCGCTGGCATTTAATTAAAGTCGTGTCATGTTTCAGGATATTCTCTCTTGATAAAAGCATCGCCTTGCCTTGTTCTCACGGAGAATGACGACGTCGCTTCAACAAACATTGTTGTTGACTGTTTGACACAGAGTTATGACTTAACCCATCTCAAGCTTCTTGCCCTCTATCACATTAGCTGACTGGTAGCTTATTAACGAGCAAATTAACTTGAATATTAGGTTCCCTGTATTGGAGGAATACTGAAGTCAAGGGATACAAGTTCCAACATGAATTATGGATTACCAGGGAAGGATTAAATTATAGGATTTCGCAGACAAAATTATCCATTTCATTTTAATTGTAATTATAATTATTGCATTATTTATTAAAACTATTATTATAATTCAAACAAAACACAATACACATATAGTACATATTATAACAACATATTTAAAAAAAAAGGAGAGAATATGTTTTTTTCATATTATATATTTTTTGGTATTCTAATGGTTTTATTACATATTTAGAAATGTTTAAATATATATATCATATATCATAAGTGTTTACTGCAATAATTAACTTTTTACAAATTCCAATGCAAACAATCGCATGGGTCCGCATGGACCGTACATGCTTACGCAAAAACACACACAAAAAAGAACAAATAATATAAGTACAAAACAATACAAACAAACTAAATCTATTCCTCACCCTCCACACCCGCTCTCCAATTTGTCGGTTTTTCAAACCTGAGCTGTCTCGCCTTCAATATAATATATAGGCCTATATGTGCAGTCCACCGGTTTGACGCACGAAATGCGTTCGCTCCTCTCACGCAGCGGTCCCGGGTTCGAATCCTGGTCGGGACAAGTTACCTAGCTGAGGGGTTTTCCGGGGTTTTTCCTCACCTGTGAGACAAATGTCGGGTAACTTTAGGCCCTTGTGGTCGTCATTATCTTCTTAATCCCATCCTCGCTTTGTTTGAAGTGAGTGTGTGTGTGAATGGGATGTCTCGTCCTATATGTTCGTGTTGTCTCGGAGGTGGCCCCGGCATTGGGCTGATCACTCATCCGGGAAGGCCCTCCATGTCCTTGTCTGGTCAGAAAAGTATGTATGTGATCCAAAGATAATCCCTCTCACGACAGGTCGCGGCCCTGTAAGGCCCGGGCGGCTTAGGTCGCTTATATGACCCTAAAAGGGAGAGGTAAAACTCAGGTAAAGAGAGAGATATATATGCACACATTTTAATGATTTTTAGTACATAACCATCCGGACCTGTAGCATTATCCCATTATGCAGTGCATATCATCTTTCTCTCTTATATTCATAAGAAGGGGGATTGTTTTATAAGTTACAATAAGTTCTCCTTAGCAAACGATTTAACGAAATGCTCCCTACAGCCTAGTTAGGTGTAAGTCGTGGAACTTGAGAGAGTTTTAACTCACGGATTTTTAGATAATCGGGACATGTTATAAGATCGCCGGTCTTAAACACTGGCAACACCCATGCACCCCCACAATTCCCCTGTTACTCGTTTCTGTCACAACCGGTATCGTCCACTGGGGCACAGGACCAGCAAAAAGGATTAGGCCAGTTGTAAAATCCTAACGACTTCATCGGGGATTGAGCCAGCGATTATCAGTTTGAGTTACCACAACTTACTGCAAACAGATATTAATATTTAAGGTTCTCGTGTTAAGGATGAGAGTTGATTAATTGATTACTTTCACGCTGGCTGTGAGATTTATGAAAAGCATTATTTCAAAGATGTAGCCTCTTGTCATATAAGAGTTTACTTACTTTTATTGTTTGTAGTGATGAGAATTTTAAGAAAGTAGAACTGAGATGAATGTTAGAGAGATTAAGAGAATTAGATCATGTTACATGAGTCATATGGCTTATGCATTACGTGCTGTAACGGGTTTGCATTATCTCATCTGCCAGTTATTCACGGAGGAGGTAATTGTAAACCATGGGCGCTCATCAGAATATTTGTGGTTTGGTGATAGCCTACTTCTATCACGTGTAGTGCGTATAGTGAAATTGCAAATCGAAATAGAAGGTAGGCTATATAAATTTCTGCTGCTCGACACAGAATCAAAAATTTATACAAAGGACATGATTTGAACTTGCTTTGATAACTGAGGTTCAAAGATCGTTCTGATATCGTAAATTTTTACTGGACAGAAATTGGAAAAAGTATTTAAATTGAGTAAATTTTATTTCTAATGAAGCTTAACAATCTTCGTAATTTATTATTATTATTATCATCATCATGTGATGGCAAGTGGAATGGAGCTTAACAATCTTCGTAATTTATTATTATTATTTTCATCATCATCATCTTGTAATGGGAAGTAACTGAATAAAAATGATTCCTTTTTTGGTCCCATTTCCTTGTCATCGTTACTTTTTGAAAAATGTAATTTGTACTCGTAATTTACTTCTGGAAATGTAATTGTAATCGTTCAATTTAGTAACCGTTACATTTTAGTAATCGTTATACTGCAGTAATCGACATATTGTATCGAATTGAGAATTGGCGACATTGCTTCTTCCTACTCGCGATTGCTGGAGCGATGGTGAAGCAATCTCAGATCTCTGGGTTTTGCTCCACGAACTGTCATGGCCTTTTTTAACCCTAGTTTGCTGCAGCGAAGCTGAAGCTCTTTTTTTATTTATTTTTATTTGTTTAGTTACATTACAACCCGTGTTTCACCAACTGGTATATCACGGGATATTTACAGAATTATACATAATTACTATAACATATTATAACATGAAAACAGTTTATGTGATGGAGCGGAAGACGTGGTTGATAAAGGTGGTTATCTGTATCGTATTGATATGATACTTGAGCACAATTGGCAACGGTAGTGACTTTAGAATAGATGGTCTTTCTCTTTCAAACCTGGCTCTTATGTTCATTAATAATTTGAGACTTGGTAACGTCCCAAGCATCTTTACGACGAATGGCTAGTAGTTTCTAACCATTATCATCATCATCATCATCATCATCATCATGTGATGGGAAGTAATTGAGTAAAAATAATCGGATTACAAGTAACGATTCCTTTTTTGGTCCCATTTCCTTGTAATCGTTACACAAATCAAAAGGAATTTTTAGATATTGTCGTTTTGTAAAGTAATTGTTATTATGCTGATTACTTTTTGAAAAAGTAATTTCTGATTGTAATTAAGTAAAATGCATCTCAGTTAATTGTAATTCAGCCCAAATACTTTTTTGTATTTTACCCATCACTGATTATGATGATGATGATGATGATGATGATGATTATTATTATTATTATTATTATTATTATTATTATTATTATTATTATAAGGGTTGGGGCATAGGTAATGACATAGGTATTCAGAATGTGGGACCATTTTAAAATTTTGAAATATGTAAAAGGAAAAGAACAAGGCATGGAATGTAGCCTATGTATAGGCATAAGATTATGGATGTAGGACAAACTACGGAGCAGACAATTATAAACATTCATACACGTCGGCATCGTGCTTTTCTAATTTATTGCGATAGCTGAAAACATCACCCCACCAAATGACAATAATTCGATGTAAACTCTTCCTTGCTACTGGCATTACTTTGAGAAGGGCCAGGTAGAAAAAATTGCACTGTACATGACGCAGCAGTCGGATGGCAGTTCTAGTCCCTCTAGGGAGGTAGCGCCAGGGAGTTTAGTTTTAGTTGATAGGCTATGATGATTTCGCGAGATATGACTCAATGTAAAATACCATAAGGGAGTTAATTTTTACAACCAATTGATATTCACATTTTATTTAGTTGTAATTCTATCATTTCGATACGATACATTACTTACCCAAAATACATTAAAGTTTTTATAGTTTTTCCACATATAAGTTTTCACTAAACGAGGTGCAATAATATTTACTATATAGCATTTTCAATATTTATCTGCTACACTGCAACATTCTAACCGGTTTAAACATCGATAAGACTACCCGTAAAATTATACAATCGTGAATCTTCTATATAATTCAGAGAAATTACCGTACACAGCAGGGTTTACTCACATATAATGCTTAGCAATAAAACCACACTGACGCTAACACAGTAAATTGTTTATGTCTTCCTTTCCATAACTCACTCAGAACCCTGTGTTCCTGAATTAGTAGCAAACTTAAAGTCGAGGCAGAAAGAACAGGCGGATTTCTCAGAAAAAACTCCTTCCTTGACTACCCCTCTTTCCTTTCCCCTTACAAGTACTTATGGCTGCGTCTCAATAAACATTCACTCCCACACAGTAGTTTGTAGCAGAAGAAGGTGTGTTAATGTTATTACTTCAGTAACTTCATTTTCAATTGGACAGATTATTTCCAAATATCGATTTAATTAATAAATCAATAATTTGATAATTAAAGTGGCAGTCGCCCTATTTAAGCTTATGCAGATGATGTTTATCTGTTGGGCGATGACATAAACACAATCGAGACAAATGCAAGAAGTCTTTTCGAAGCCTGCAGGGATGCTGGATTGGAAATTAATACAGAAAAAAATTAAATATATGGTCATGAAACGTCAAAATAATGTGCTACAAAATATTAGAATAGCCGGTAAATCGTTCGAACAAGTGGAGAAATTCAAATATCTGGGAGCAATAATTACAGACACAAATAATATTAAGGCAGAAGTTAAGTGTAGACTCAAATCAGGAAATGCCTGCTATTATGCAGTTCAGAAACTTTATCTTCTCGTCTTCTGCCAGAAATCTAAAAATAAAAATTCTTAAGACAATTATCCAGCCGGTTGTATTACATGGATGTGAGACATGGTCGCTTACTCTTCGGAAAGAACATAATCTGAGAGTTTTCGAAAACATGGTGTTTAGGAAAATATTGGGCCAAAGAGAAATGAAAATGGGAACTGGAGAAAACTGCATAACGACGAGCTTCATACGCGAAATTTTAAAATTTGGGAGTTGAGATTTGTCTCGTTTAACCTAATTACCCACTGGATTACTTTCGATCCAAGAGGTTTCCGAGGGGTCCATTTATTAGCATATTCTAGAGTTCTAAAGTGCCTCCCTCTGAAATAAGACACTTATTGTTAATACTAATTTATATTAAATAAATTAAGATATAGCCTAACAATTATTTTAATGTAGTGTTTTTAATTTTTTTCAATGCAATGCTAATCCATGCTGAGCTAAATCTGTCGCATTTATTAGCTCAGAAATACCTCAGCTCTTTTCAAGGTGGATCTTGTGTCGATAGACTTGCGCCTGTCATGCTATCCATGGTGGCAAGAAACAAGCCAACTAAATTCTCATGACTGAAGGGTGACTATGATCCAGATTCTGATAGTAAATTATTGTGGTGGTAAAAAATTTAAAAGAGGTAGGCCTATCAAATGTGAACTGACGTAACTTCAAGACAGCGTGATATTGTGGTTAGCGTCGCTGACTACAGGTCCCCGGTACCTCGGATTTTTCTGAGGTATGGAGATCTGGTGCACTCAACCTCGCGATTCAAATTGAGGAGCTACTTGATAGAGAAATAGCGGCTCCGGTCATGGAAACCATGTGTCGGCATGCTGACCACATGCCCCCAATCCTGCCATCTGCCTATGGTAGATGACTCAGCGGTCGGGTGGTAGGCATTGTCCCTTCAGGTTTGTAGCGCCACGGAGTTTAGTTTAGTAACTTAAAGAGGAAGAATTTCTTTAGAAGATAGCTTCTAGAGTTCGTCTTAACTTCTTTCCCGGATTTGTGTACAATAACGGAGGTAAATAATAAGAAGATCCATCAAAGGAAAACCACAAAAAGAAATAAAATAAATTTGCTGTAGGAACGAAGATTTGACCACCAGCAGGATAAGGATATGAACGATATGCAAGTCACTGTGGTATTATTGCAGAATTTTATTATATTCATGACCCCGATATTAACGTAATATCATTAGCAAAAATGTGGTTTAGTATGCCAGGACATGCATGTGAGGCGACCTTGGCCGCAGGGAGCCGGACCGAGCGGACATTTGCACATGGCATTGCAAGTGACACCATGTAATATGCCGCCGTTCTCATATATTTCTGCAGTGGTGGGAAAAGTACAAAAAGAAAGTAATTGGGCTGAATTACAATTACCTGAGAGATATTTTACTTAAATACCATTACAAATTACTTTTTCAAAAAGTAATCAGTAAAATTACAATTACATTTACAATTACTTTACAAAATGGTAATACCTAAAAATTCCTTGTTTTTGGTTTGTTTTGGGCACAAGCCCAAATTATTAATGAACAAACAAAAAAACACATCAATGAGAATGTTTTCGGAAACATTGAGTAACTTTTTGTCAATGTTAACTCTAATTTGGATATTAGTTGCAAAAACAGTAGTGATGACAATATAGCAAGCGAGAATGATACTAACACTAACGACTACTAAATTGTAACAATTACAATTTTATTTCCAGAAGTAAATTACAGGTAGAAATTACATTTTCTTTAAAAGTATTGATTACAAGTAAATGGGATCAAAAAAGGAATTGTTACTGTAATCTGATTAATTTTACTTAATTACTTCCCATCACTGTATTTATGCATGTGCGTTCATGTGGCAAGATAATGCCTCACCGAATTTTCTGGAGTTTTCCCTATATATGACGAACATGTCAAACATCATGTACAGGGGCGAATTAAGAATTTATTTCTGGAGGGGGCACAAGTCTCATGTTAACTGTACATCAGATAGCCTAGCACAGGCTCTTTGTCTAAAGAATATGTTATCCTAAAATCAGTTATGTCTTCACAAGAATACAGATATTATAATAAAATAAATTTATATTAACGAACTAGATTTTGCTCACATTTTCAAATGCCTGCACTATTGGGAGTAAAAAAGGAAGTCACTGAGCGAGGGGTTGGTAGCGTCTTGGATAATCATTCGGGAGGTCCCAGGTTCAAACCCCGTACGGCCAACTTGACATGGGAATTCTCATGACTTCCCCAGTCGTAAAATAAAATATAGAATTAATATCATACTCATTAAATTAATAACAGTTTACTGACGCCGTAAAATAGATAATAGAAAATACTTTAGCTTCAATATTTGCATGACTGTGGTATAAACACAGATAGGTGGCTTTGCCAGTTAATGTTAAACATTGTAGAGGTTTCTACATTGAAGTTCAGCAATGTTATCATCAATGTTATATACATGTACAGCATAGATAGCTAATTTACAATGCAGAAGAATGACATTCCTTTCCGATGATAAAATCTCAACAATAAAACCAGGATTATCCCGAAATGCCAAACAGCACATGTTACAAGTTCCTTATAGCCCTGTTGTCGACAGACAGGAAATATACATGCAACAGACACTTTGTCCGCCTTTGTTCTCACGTTATATGACTTAATGGTTTTATCACATGAATAAGATATGTATGGTACATTAAGGCATGTTTGTTCTGCATACAGTGTGAATAACAAAACTAACTTCGGAGCTACATGTTTACAGCTGATATACATGCTGCAATTTCTCGTTCAATCTATTAGGAGTGGACTTGCTACTTCATGTAACCCTTCGTCTTCTATAAATCTCTTTTACATGGGCAGTGGTGTCCTTTTGAATTCTTGGAGAATAAAGCTCCCGGAATGTTATAATTTTTTTACAAGCATGCGCTGGATCACACCTATAAATCATAATTCCGACAGTGTCGACACCAGTACGAACGTCTAGGATGATTAGGATAATTGAACAATTCCAATGATCTCAGGGATAAAATCAGCAATCTTCGGCCTTAACCAATAACTCCTCTCTCCGGTGAACTCTCATCAGTAATTTATTCTTGGATTTACATAAACAGACTGAATTTTTTTTTTTAAATAACTACATTAGCTTATTCTCCTTACGGTAATCTCTCAATAGCTCGTACTAAAGAGGGACTGTAATTGAGTTTAGGTAGTGGAAAATATATTTTGTACCGGTACCTACGATTGTGCCTAAAGTCATAATTTGGCCAATTGTTGTTAGTGTCTAAACCACAAGTACCTAAATAAATCAACCTATCTTATTACGCACTGTTATTAGTTTTACCCACCTAAAAATAAATGTAACTGCAGGTTCAGACGAGCATGAAATTATTACCTCAACCACCTAAATAAATGGAATTGACGATCGCAGGTTCAGACGACCTTGAAATCGTTATCTGAACACCGAAATAAATTAAATGAATGCAGTTATTTAGTTGAGTAGGTAGGTGACTTTTTTAAATAGAATCTATTGCGATCCTGCTATCAGTAAGAGATCATGGCTGTTATTTGGATTGTATTTATTTCTAATCCGGCTTGATCTACATAGTCGAGGGCTTTTGTAATAGCAAACTGTTCAGTTAGGTTGTTTGAACAACTATCGTAACTTGAGTTTGATTTCTTGTAGCCGATTTTCAACTATTGTTATACTTAAACCCATTCCTTGTTCACCCTTGCACACGTTACATATGAACATAGGTAGGCTTTCTTAATGTGGATACACTCAAGTGTACGTTCTTATATGAGAAATGTTATGTTTGACTGTCAAATTTATTCATATTTTAATGAGTAGGATCCGGGTGTTTAATACCTACAAAACAGAAATATATAAGAAAATAATATGACCTTAAACATAGCCAAATTTGACCCAAAGAAAACTTATTAAGACACTCAAATCTCATTGCTTCCTAAAGAAGTTTTAATTTGTTCCAATGCACTTTGGCAATAAGAAGGTATAACATTTTTCCTCAACGTTGATAATAATTCTTGTAAGTCGTGTTTCATGTAGTTTTCTGAAATTAACCCTTGTTTACTTTATTGAGAGGAATTCCAGCAAATAACATCATCTCACATACGTCTTTCGAAAAGACGGACGATTTGGAAGACGCACAGTTTTATCTGGTAGCTAATAACCAATATGTAGTAACTAGGCCGCATTCCATTGTCAGTGAGACACTAAAATATCAGTAACTTCTTTTAGGAAATATTAAATTAATTTTCAGATATAGACAAAATTAAAAAAATACAAAACAATTAACTCTTCTAAATATAAGATCATATCGAAAAATGTTCTCGAATTGTGACCTTAAATCGCGAAAACATGCATAATATGTCCAAAACTGCAAAAATGACCTAATTATGCTAATATATGAAATATATAATTTAACTAAAAGTAGGATGGAATGTTCAATTTTTGTTTAATTCAATGCTATGACTGAAATAAAAGTCTAGAAGAAAATGTGACATGTCATAAACATCCGGGCATTACAACAGTCGAAGAGGACTAAGTTAAAATGGAAATAGAGGTATTCGCATTCCAATTGTGTTTACAAGATTTAGTAACGAGAAACAAAAAAGGAATTTAGTTCCTAAAACGAGGTTTGTAGAATAGTGATGTTTCAAAATAACTTGTGCTAATTAAAGGCACTATTGAAGCTAATGTGTAGACCGTTAGCCACCTGCTTTCAGCAGCTTGCAGTTGCTGCATCCATGCATATGTTCATAAAAAGTAAGTTATTGTTATATCATAGTTACCTACTTACGGTGAGGTATTCAGACGAGAGATAACGGTACGGGAGCTTTCCTTACTTCACTTTCTTCATTTTTAATGTTGAGTAATATTGAGTAGTGGTACACTTGGCGAAAGGTGTTACATTTATATAGTAGGCTAAAACTTCGGGGAAACATTCCTAGCACGTAGAGAATTATGCGTAGAGAAAATGTTTTATTTTCTTGTTAGAGCCCTTTCTCTACACTTGCACCACTTAGCAGAATACTCGAAAACAGAACTGTGGAAAACAGAAAATCATATGAAATGATACTCAGAAACAGAACTGTAACAGAACATCAAATTAAATTTTCAAAATGTCCTCCGTTAGAACGGATACATTCGTCAATTCGCCATCGCATGGACTCCCTGACGAGTTGATATTTCTCATTATGTGGCAGCTTTGCAGAATACGAGTACAGAGCCTCTACGCCTTGCACCGGTGTTGCATACACAAGAGTTTTTAAATGTCCCCACAAATAAAAATGCAATGGACTCAGATCAGGCGAGCATGGAGGCCAAGGAATTATATCCATTAATCATGGAACCGTTTATTCAGAAACTGACGAACAGGAAGCTGAAATGAGCAGGAGCTCCATCGTGCATGAAGTACATGCTTCGTCGAATTTAGAATGACACATGTTCTATCAGGACAGATAATTGGTTTTTATAAGAACACTCTGTACCTTCGTCTTTTGAGACGATGTCACCAAACAGTTACAAATAATGCCGGCCCAAAGTTGTAGACAAAGGGCTCTAACCAGGAAATAAGCCATTTTCGGACCCATGTTCATATAACATAACATCGCCCTCTATACGCAAGGAATGTTTCCCCAAAGTTTTGGCCTACCTTTTTGTTACACTCTGTATGTAACTTCTCTAAACGCAAAAGACGCTATAAGACTGGTAACGTAATATGAAAATCATCGGAAAGAAATCATATGTTAGTGGTTACATTTTCATTACGAATAAAATCAGGTAAACTGATGTAAAAAAGTGCCAGTATGTTTTTTTTTAATCAGTTATGACTGCAATTATGATATGCAGAATATGTTTTTTTTAATTGATTTACAAGTTAAGCTCCAGATTTATTCATTAAGCAGGGCTTAGGGAAGAACAAAGGTCTAGTTTTCTTTTTAATCAGATTAAAATCTTCCAGCATCAGCTGAACTGTACAGATTTTTGATATCTTGACAATCGCACACTCACATAAAAATACGAAAAAGAAAGTGAAATTGGCTGGTTTCGGGATTTGAACCATGGAACTCCATAATGTGAGGCCAAAACGTTACCATCTCGGTCACCTGGGTCAGTTTAACGGTCTAGTTGTAAGTTATAAGCGCATGTAAAACAATAGTGTTTTTGGTCATAGCTATCTCTATTTTAATTTCCAAAGCCGTAAAATATCACAGTAAAACAATTGACTATGTTGTCATGATAAATGATTTGCTTTTTTTTATATAAATTCTTTCGAATACGTATATTATCATAAAATAGGCACCAAATTGAGCATTACTCCGAAACAGGTGAACCGATTTCATCCAGTATCAGTAGACCTCTTCCCATGAACACTATAAATGTGTATACCAAATTCCATAAAAATCCGGTAAAGCGTATTTGAGTTACCGCGTTTTTAAAATAGACACTAAATTGGGTTTTACTCCGGTACCGGACAACCGATTTGGTCCAATATCGGTAGACGTATTCCCATGTACATTATAAATGGGTATACAAAGTTTCAGGAAAATCCAATAAAGCATATTTGAGTTATCGCGACTTCTCATATATTAACATAAAAGGCAATAAATTGGGCATTATTCCGGTACTGGCCAACCGATTTGGTTGAACATCAACAGACGTCTTTCCATGGATAGTATAAATGCGTATACGAAGTTTCATAAATATCCGATAAGGCGTATTTGAGCTATTGCGCCTTTAAAATATACACTAAATTGGGTTTTACTCCGGTACCGGTCAACAGATTAGGTTCAAATTTAACAGAGTACTTTTCATGGATGTCATAAATGCGTATACCAAGTTTAATGGAAATCCAATACAGCGTATTTGAATTATGGCGCCTTTCTAATAGAAATTGGGCATTACTCCGGTACCGGTGAACCGATTTGGTTCAATATCAATAGGGTTCTTCCCATTGACATTATAAATGTGTTTTCCAAGTTTCATGAAAATCCGAAAAAGCGTATTTGAGTTAGAGCGCGTACAGACACACGGACGGACGGACGGACAGACATTTTTCGTCCCCCACACAATCTCATAAAGTACCATACTGGCACGCCGCCTTCGGTTGTAAATTTATGAAACTCAGTTTGCATAATGACAATGACATGCATTTAATTATGGCTATTAAAAATAAGTAGGCTGTATGTAGGAGCGTTTTTTTAAGTAATCAGATTAAATAATGTGTGTGTACGGTATTCTTAAATTTACTTTATTTCATTTTATTTCATATGAATTTCATAATTCATTCATTTATTTAATAATTTATTTCATAATTACACAAATACATAAATTATAATGGGTCTAAATAGGTTGGTCTTGAAACCCCGAAAGAGCAGAAGTTCGTACTTGAGGAAGTTCCAGTGGCAGACCAGCAAAAGTGAACATTTGGATTCTAGTAAAGATTGGTTTTATTTCGTCTTGTGCTGTGATCAGGTGGAACAGTTAAGAATTTTGTCTTTTTTTATGCTTGTCTTTTTAAGCTTTAAATTTGGTCAATGTTAAATAGGCTACATTAAAGTAGGAATAGATTAGTACAGTTGGGTATCCGCTTTTTTTAAAGCATATTTTGGTTACGTGGTTTAGTTAACGGAGAAATATTAGTGTAATAAATTCTTTCACATCCAATAATGAATGTATCCGTAGAATTATATTAATAATTTTATAAAGTTTGTTGATTTATATAAAAATATATTTTTACTTTTTGGGTCCTAAAGGCCTATAAAATACATTAATCAACAGGACCAGAGGTGATGTATTGTCCCTAATATAATAGTGTAAAGTGTTCCCTATTACAGGCCATGGAGGCCCAGAGGGTTCCAGGAGGTTGAGGCTCCCAGATTTTTAGATATCGGCACATGAAGGTGGTAAGGTTGTCAGCCTTATGCACCGGCCGCCTTTACCCCCAGGATTGCTCCTGGTACTCATTTCTGTTAGAGGCTGAGTCGACCCCAGCGCCATAGTGCCACCAGAAGGAATAGGCCAATTGAAAAACAACGACCTCATCGGGGATCGAACCCGCGACCTTCCGGTTTGTAGCACAGCGCCTCAACCACTACGCTACGGCGTACCCCCACCCGCTTTAATATAATAACGCATGTACAATTCCTAACGCGGAGTACCTCACCGCGTTAGGAACAATGAGCTTTCCATATTTGATGGGAGGCCTTTGCCCTTCACGGGACACATTAAGCTATTTTGTTTTCATTTTTATTAACTGAATTTTAGATTCAAGAGAAGGGAAACATCATCAACTTCACTTGTAGTGCAATGCATTCATATGGACGCAAGAAGAGTACATTTTGACACAATGCGGTGTGCAGTTAAGCAAAACAAGAAGTGTGAGCAGCTTCATAGATCAGCGAACACATCAAGCACGCATAACAGACGGTTTCAAACTTATGTCAATATTTATCTTGTTCAGTGATTTAACAGAAAGGATACCATATATTTCCTGCTAGAGGAGTTGGCTATTCATTACGACTTAGACCGTTTTTTATAAATGGCAAGTTACAAATTACAGTCTAAAAGGAGGTTGTAAGCCACACAATGTTTACTTCAACATATTTATGGCTCATTTTCTCATAAACTACTTGCCTAGAAGGTATGAAATTTGACAGACTTATTGTTGCATTTTCAACTGCTTTATTTCTTCAAGTAGACCACTCACAGAAAAATCAGATCATATGAAAGAATTTACTAAATATATGGAGTATTTTCCTATTATATTTTACAAAACGGTTTACCAATTTTATCAGTTTTACCAGTTTACATGGTATAAATGAATACGGTACCAGATAATTAAACTAATACACTATGTTTAAGATGTTTTTATAAATGAACATTCTGGGTGGCTTATATTTGGATAAAGGATCACAGTATTATTTAATTACCATTTCTAGTTTTACGACTATATTTCTGGTTATTACACAACATATAGGCCTTACTTACATACGAGCATATGTATAGGCTACATATACACACAAAGTGTAAGTCTGATTATGCAATTATAGGCCTACAAATCATTTAAGTAGGCCTTTACCCTGTATAGGCCTACATCAATCTTAAATTCTTACTTCTTGTACTAGGTCGGTTTTTTACATTGTTTATATAAACTGAATTAGAAAGAAACTAGCTTTAATCCTTCCTGAGCTAATTTTTACATCAGTAATGAACTAAGGCATTCATCACGTAAAATCATCAGAGGACACTAAGTTTTAAAACGTGAAATCGATAAGGAAAATTTTATTGCAATATTTTCCATAAATGATAATTCTAACACGAGGATAAAAATCCTCACATTTTACACAAAGCATTTTGCTACTTTTCTGAAATTTATGCTTTTATAAAATTTTTCTTGCGACGCATTTATATGTTAATAACAGTGAAAAGATAAATACGGCTCCGGTCATGGAAACCATTAACGGCCGTTTGTGTCGGCATGCTGACCACCTGCCCCCATCCCTGCCATATGCCTATGGTAGATGAGGTAGCGGTCGGATGGTAGGCCTAGTCCCATAAGGGATATAGAGCCAAGAACTTTAGTTTAGCAGTGATAGGGTTAATAAATAAATCAATCAACTTAGAACAAGTTCGTACGGTAATCTACACAGTGCAGCTAGAGTGTATTAGAATTTGTCCAGTAAGTGATTTCATATGATATTTTGCTCCAGCACTTGTATGAGAAGATGGTTGGTTATCCAGTTTGAATCACGCTTTAAGTGAGTCATAACTGTTGTGTCAGTCATCGTGAAACCACTTTATTGCGGCGATAGCAAGAAGTGGTACAAAAAACTACATTATAATCTTTCCATCTTTCTTAGTAACCTAAAAGAACTTCAACTAAAATTTTAAACAATTTAGGATTTCTGAAATCCTTAGGACTCACTTCGGGCTAGAATGATGTAGGCCTACTACACTAATTCTGGTTTCATGTTATTGATCCACATTTTCGTGAATTTTCTACTTTATAAACTCGGGGCATTAAATAACGTTTAAAAAATTTAGGAATCTTGAAATCCCTAGGAATAATTTCGAGCAATGATGATATACTACACTGATAACGTTTAAAAAATTTAGGAATCTTGAAATCCCTAGGAATAATTTCGAGCAATGATGATATACTACACTGATTCTGGTTTCATGCTGTTAATCCATATTTTCGTGAATATTGTACATTATACACTAGGGGCATTAATTGAAATTTTAAACAATTTACGACTCCTGAAATCCCTAGGACTAATTTGGAGCAACGATGATATACGTATACACAACTCTGGTTTCACTTTGATGAACCATATTTTCGTGAATTTTGTATATTAATAGGACTAATTTGGAGCAACGATGATATACTACACTAATTTTGGGTTCATGTTATTCATCCATATTTTAGTGAATTTTGTACATTATATATTCAGGGTATTAGAAAAAATTTTAAACAATTTAGGATTTCTGAAATCCTCACTTCTGAAATACTGACTTTGAGCAAGAATGATGTACTACACTAATTCTGGTTTCATGTTATTGATCCACATTTTCGTGAATTTTCTACATTATTTACTCAGGGCATTAAATAGGCCTAATGTTTAAAACAATTTATGAATCCTGAAATCCCTAGGACTAATTTCGAGCAACGATGATATACAGTACTACAGTAATTCTGGTTTCATGCTGTTAACCCATATTTTCGTGAATTTTGTACATTATACACTAGGGGCATTAATTGAAATTTTATACAATTTACGACTCCTGAAATCCCTAGGACTAATTTTGAGCAACGATGATATACGTACTACACAACTCTGGTGTCACTTAGACGAACCATATTTTCGTGAATTTTGTACATTAATAGGACTAATTTGAAGCAACGATAATATACTACACTAATTTTAGGTTCATGATCCATTTTTAGTGAATTTTTTACATTATATACTCCGGGTATTAGATAAAATTTTAAACAATTTAGGATTTGTGAAATCCCTAGGACTCACTTCGAGCAAGAATGATGTACTACACCAATTCTGGTTTCATGTTATTGATCCAAATTTTCGTGAATTTTCAGCATTATATACTCAGGGCATTAAATGACGTTTAAAAAAATTAGGAATCCTGAAATCTCTAGGACTAATTTCGAGCAACGATGATATACTACACTGATTCTATTCATGCTGTTAATCCATATTTTCGTCAATTTTGAACATTACATACTAAGGGTATTAATTTAAATTTTAAACAATTTAGGACTCCTGAAATCCCTAGGACTAATTTCGAGCAACGATGATATACCTACTACACTATTCTGGTTTCATTTAGTTGAACCATATTTTAGTGAATTTTATACATTATATAAGTATTAAATAATATTTTTAAAAATTTGGGATTTGTGAAATCCCTAGGACTCACTTCGAGCAAGAACGATGTACTACAACAACTCTGGTTTCATGTTATTGGTCCAAATTTTCGTGAATTTTCTACATTATATACTCAGGGCATTAAATAACGTTAAAAAATTTAGGAATCCTTAAATCCTTAGGACTAATTTCGAGCAATGATTGTGGTTTCATGTTACTGGTTCATTTTTTGCGAATTTTGTGCATTATATACTCAGGCTATCAGAGCTATAATTTGTTGAGTGTGGAGATTTCGTTCTGAGATTAGTGTTGATAAACCGACATGCATGACTAGAGACGTTGTTCGGATTTCTCATACATCATTGTACAAGCAGTCTCTCACACACAGGGAGGATGATAAATGTGGAGTGTTGTCAGTTCATTATTACCGTACGTATCTCCTTGGGCGGATCGCTTGGTCATTTTTTCTTCGCCCCCACTGCGGCGCTTGTAAAGTTGAATGGTAACTACCGCAGAGGACCGTACGTTTTAAAGCAATTACAATAAGCAGGTTAGGACACTTTAAAATAGCTAAGGCTATAAAACCACTCCGTAACAATTAATTTTATCATACAGGTCTTAGTAACACCATAGTAAGATTCACACGCCCAAGTCTCACAGGCTTTATAACTCCCATGGAAATCAAGTATGAGACGAGTTTTCAAAGTATACTAAGACTCATTCTGACATGTTCATTTTGTTAACTTTAAATCTGTCTAACAGAAATACATATGCAAATACACGTATAGCTAATTTATCATGTAAAAATAATTACTTAACCACATCATTTGCAAATTTATAATTGAAAAGCTGATATCCAAAGTTTATTTTCATCCTGAAAATGAAAATGTTCACAAAAAGGAATATCAAGTAATTTATTATGAAAACTAAATATTTGGCAAAATGCCTTTTTTATTCATTGAAAATTTCGAAATGTAAGTGGACTCGACTACTGTAATAACAGTTTCAGTGGTCATCATCTCCCATCAGTGGCATTTTTTATATCCTCTAGGGATCTGGCTAACCACCACCCCCACGATTATTTGTGAAATGCCTCATAGTCCGCCACTTAAGTATGGTGAAATAAACAGCCCTAAGCTAGAATCTGATCTGGCTAACCACCACCCCCACGATTATTTGTGAAATGGCTCATAGTCCGCCAATTAAGTATGGTGAAATAAACAGCCCTAAGCTAGAAATAAAAGGAAGAATTAGAATGAATTTTAATAAGATTATATCATTCTAAAATAAAATAAAATAAAATAAATCATCAATAAACCATAGAATGTGGTTTATCAAAAAATCTTCAGTTTATAAAAAGATTCTTGATGTTTCAAGAATGGTGATATAACAAAGTAGATTGTATTGACTACTTTTACGTGGATACAAACGGACACTAACAGCTTATATTGCAATGACTTAATGACATGCTTAGGAACCATTAATAACCATATTAAATAAAATTCAAAAAATTAAACACAACACCTATGACGCTAAATCCCGACCGACTGGTATGCCATTTATATCTATCTTTCGGTTCATTGACAGATGACACGATTAGAAAGCATGCCATTAAGGAATATTTTCTTATTCGGAGCTCCTTCTTCATTATTCCAATACTTTTTCAATGATCTCACAACTCAATTTCTGTCGGCCTAGGTGGCAGGTCGGAATAGCGCTTGCTGGGTTCGACCACTGCCTAGGTCGATGGCATTTTTGTGCGTGTAAACATGACAGGCTGTAAGAATTTTCTAATTAAGAACTGTTAATTAAAGCGATGCACTTGTGATCAAAAGCAAAAGGTTTTGAGGACCGTTCGATATAATTTTTCAAGATATCAAAGTTGTGATTGGTTTTATATCTAAATATATTTAATCGTTAAGAAATCTAAATTTGGTTGAATTATAGATGAAGGCATATTTGGAGTTGGAAGTGAAATATGCAGATTTTCAGGGTGCATTGATCAGGTTGAGTGTAAAGAATGCTTTAATACCATGTTCGTGAAAAATGTTTAGTTTTCACCCATACATTTTTTTCATGAACATGTTAGGTCTTTTTTACTCAATACATACACACAATTCTGATGTATACAGATAACATTAACGACGCTTTTAAACATTATATTGTATTTTTAAGTTTGTAATAATGTTTATTGGTTTAGAGTAATTTTAAGACGAAAAGAATAGCTTTTATTTAGGTTAACATAACTGAACCCCATCATTGTTAATTTAAAAAGAATATATATAATATAACTTATATAAACCCCCTTATTACCTTATCTAATTATATCTGGGTCATTCCATATTAAATCAACAAATTTTAAGAAAATATTTTGCCGCACCATTTTTTATTTTGATGAAATTTGGTAGGTGATATGCAAGCCTTGGGTGATATGTACCAGATCCGAGAAAAATTAGAATTGTATTTATATATTGTTACGTTAGATACTGCTAATAGTTTGTGAAATAAGTTCTTCTGAATTTTTTTCCTCACCAATATGGTGTACCAATTACACTCTTTTATTACTAAACTAATACGATCAATGAGCTCCAAAAGTCATTGGACATCCTTTCTGTATACTATACACACGAACAGACGAGTAGACAGTCAATAAAGACTAGAGTCAAGGGATTTTATCATAGGTAATCCCACGAGCGATTACGAGTTTATCGATATATTATCGATAAATTTATCTGATGAAACTCGTAATCTCGTGTAGAATTTATTAAAACTATCCCATGAATAAAATGTTACGGATTTTGAAAATACGAGTAATAATTGTTTTCTTACTTTGTTGTCAATAGTCTGTCGGCCGTAAGATCATGGCATACTAGATGAATGAACAGTCCACGATTTCCAATGCTACCAATAGCGTGTATCACAAGATTGAGGGCGTCGTGGTAGTTGCTTACATCAAAAAGCTACAAAAGCACACGAACTGGCTTGCACCGAATCGAAATTGTGTTTTTAATTAATGGACATTTATATTAAATCAATTTCCAAACAAGTGTTTTCATTCTGCTGAAGGGCAGCATGTGACGTATTAATCACCGCACATTGATGCCTTACGTGTCCAGTAACGAGCTGACGTTTTATCAGATAAAATTTAATCCTTGTGATCCAAGGAAGGATATTATAAGATAAAAGATCGTGATTGATCTATATCCGAGGAATTGCTCAACGTTATTGACCAATATCAAACACGCGGCTTAGGAGCGGAATAGTCTTTATTAACATCATTCGTAGGCTATCTGTGCGATTGGTCATAGCCTATTTCATTTGGTTTCGGTGAGGAACTATAAAAATGATGTAGACATGTACTCGTAAAAGATTCAATACATCGGTATAGTCTGCACAGCGTGGGGGAACCAGTCCCATGTATAACATGTATATCGATATGGCGATGACATACACGTTTACATTGTCAATTGAATAAGGGACCGTGACTTGTTGGTATTACAACTGATGATACGGCATAACAATGCCTGGCAAGGTCGTGCATCATATCACCCATACATGAATGGAAACATTAGCGTACCTACAAGCTAGCTCTACAGCAAGAAATGTGTATGAATCTTATGGTTCCTATGTTGTACAATAAATGACACTAATAACAATATTCTTTCATATTATAAACTATTTCATAAGGAAAATTCCTTACTCACTGCAAATATTACAGAGTTCTTTATATATGACCGAGCACCGGAGAAGCATGTTGTTATAGTTATATAAGAAATATAATCTTTTAGAAAGTAACCAATCATGAGTGGGGCACTGAGATCCATTCTAACTCAAGTAACAGAATTCTCATCTAAGAAAAATGGAGTCAAATATTTCACTTGACAATCAATAGTTCCATGGCTTACCCTACTGTATAGACACACATCCCGAACTCCTGATATGGCCTCGTAGCTGAAAGGAGTATAAACATAGCTGAATTTTTAAAAAATCAACATTTCGTTATCTATATTTAAATTATTAAACTGGATATGTATATGGGATTTTGTTTCTACTGTATTTTTAAAGGTATTTTGGAAGATAAATCAGAAATATTATACTTTACAAGCTATTCTAATTTTAAATGGAACGTAAGTTTCTAATGGTGCCATAACCAACTTACAATGAAAAAAAAGCTATGAAATGACAAGTCGCTTGAGTTTGTTTGGACCTTATAAAAGATTATGAATTTTCAGAATTAACTAATATAAGGAAAAAAATCAATTTGAAGATTAAATCAGTATGGCTCTCAGTGCCTCATACAACAAATCATTCTGCTTTTACACTATGGAGAAAATCGGTTACACGAAATTAGTCGAAACATATAGCAAGATAATTTTAATAATAATAAAACTAATGTACGATACTAATAATAATAATAATATGAAATTAACGTTAGAATCTTGAATATTTTACTGTAAAGTAAAGTGACCCCTATACAGGCCATGGAGGCCTTGAGGGTTCCAGGAGGTTGAGATTCCTAGATTTTAGACATCCGGCACGTAAAGGCGGTAAGGTTGTTAGCCTTATGCACCTGCCGCCTTTACCTCCAGGATTGCTCCTGGTACTCATTTCTGTTAGAGGCTGAGTCGACCTCAGGTTCATAGTGCCACCGGAAGGATTTGGCCAATTGAAAAATTCAAATGACCTAATCGGGGATCGCGTCTAGCATACTTTCAGCCCATTTTTTTCTTTCTCAGGAGCTCTAATTTGCCTTAAGAAGAAAGGTGTGCACCTAAAAGTCTGAACCTGCATATAACCATTTATGTAGAAGTACAACAGTAGACCTACAATGATACTATAATTATTACCAGAAGGCAATGCAACAGAGTGGTCCTACGAGTTTATAACTAATTTTCTGTGTTCAGTTTCATATAACAAAGAGTAGCACTGCGAGGTGTAGTGGATAAGAATACTCAGAAGACTTCAATAAACTTCAAGTTTTATAACTACACAGACCACCCGCACCCAAACAGTCAACACCAGACAGCATGACTCCAGGGTCGGTCACTTCCTTGGTCGTATAATGTCTATTTTTACGTAACATAAGTCGGATTTTAGGTCATTGATGACGTAAAAGAAACAATGATTACTCGTTTAAACGTGCGTGGAGGTGTTTTCGAGTAGTGATGTTAGCTGACAAGCGCTCTAGACAAATAGACGCTGGTGTAATTTAGATAAACATCACGACTTGTCCAGTATTAAACCGTGAAATGTTAAACCCTCAACAACCGTAAGTGAAGCGTCCGTTATATAAGATAAACTATTACAACTAATTCATATTCGAAATTTTAGTTTTTTCTTGAGCTATGTATCTCTCTTCCATTAGAAAACCATGTCAGTTAGATAATGAATTTGTTACACAGTACCATCTGTTTTTAATTAATATACTTTGTCCTCTTTTAAAATATTTCGTTACTAAGTTATGCCACTAAAGAAACAAATTATGTGATACCCTAAAGAAAGATCAATACACTTTCGCATTGCAAATAATCCCGATATAGGAAGGAGGCTGTATTACAAAGATGAACTGTTTTCTCCACGCAAGACAAAGCCTGAGTTTGTACAAAAGACGGTTGTCTTATGACTACCCTTCAGAGACTTTTTACTAAAAATATTTCAAATGCCATTTTTAACTCTTAGTATAAGGTCTTCCTGTACAAAATTTTAACAAAATCGTTAGAGGAATTTACGAAAAGAAAGCTTGCCACAGTATTATTAACAGTTGAGTTTTAGAAAGGTTTAAAAATAGGAATGAATAGCCTCTTAGATCAAACACATTCTTTTATCTGAACGGTTGCATTCACATTGTCTTACGGTTAAAGCAATCTTTGCTTGTTTCATGACACCTCTGATAAATTTACAGCCTGTATTATGATTCTTGGAGTTCCAAGATCTAGGAAATGTACTAATATAATCCGCATAGCTTTGTCCTGGCACTGAATAATGGTCATGAAGGTATGTGCTAGATAATATCACTTGACAAAAGTGTCACTTCCGCTATCCCCCGCCAGATATTACCAATTCAAGGTCTATGCCGTGACCGCATTATGAGGCGTATTTTATTTTATACGGTGCTTATCGTTCGGTAAACTTCTGAATGCGAAATGATGTCCGCTCTGTAACAGATTCCTATGAAATGATAAGTAAGTTTGCCCTATTTAATGCTTAATCCCTTCGTTGCTACTGACCTATAAATGCGTCACATGGAACAATTATTCAAAGCAGGGATACAAGACTAATAGATATTGCTTTATGTAGAATGTGAAGGTTTTTATTCACGAATCACGATTCAAGTCCTGTGCGAAGCTTCAGCAATTTCAAGACGATGTTGCCGAATTGGCTCCCAAATTAAAATAGTCATCCGAAATGGCTCCCAAATATTTTCCGATGTAACCTACAAATATGGCTGTTAAACTAGTGAATCCACAACTTGAATTTTGTGATTACGTTTTAGAAACTTAACTCCGTCCTAGTTTCCCGCCTAAAATTCGGGTTAAATTTTTGGAATCCATTTGTCGAACGACTACTGCTGTGAGTATTTCCATTCAATTCACAGTTCTATTCTGCTCATCCCAATATTTTAATTAGTAGGCTATTAAAAACAACACATATATCACGCTGAACAGCAAGAAGAAACATAAAAATAAATAACAATTTGAGAAAGAAAACGTTCTTAAAAATATTATTGAAGAATACAGATAATGCGCTAATACATATATGAATTTTTTTTAAAACTGAGGTATAAGTTTCACCATAAATTTATAAGAACCTAATAAATGAAACTAATGGCTAAGTACTAATTTTCTGTAATAACTTATTTAACCAGACCTTAATTTGTACAACTCTAAGAAATATATAAATAAATCACAATTTCAGAAAGAAAACTTTCTTAAAAATTATTACTGAAGAATATGGACGACGTAGTAATACATGTGACATTTTAAAATGTGAGCTACAAGTTTTTACTATAAATTTATAACAGCCTAACAAATGAGGCTATTGGTTAAGTATTTATTTACTGCAACAACATATTTAACTGGACCTATATAATATAGACAGTCCTAATCAGTCTGTTAACTAGGAAGAGAAGCTAATTCGGATTTTAGATATTAAAACCTGGTAAAATATATAAACAGCCTAACATCCTTACTAAAATTTTTATAAGTCCACATCACAAACAATTAACATTCATAAAATAAAAACAAAGCACATAAACACGTTGTTATGATCTTTAAAAGAGTTTATCGTTTATTATGCCACCTGTTCAGTGCTCCCTATTCCTGGATCCTAGATGTGTCATATGTTAAAACGGTGCATTTCGGCCGCCAAATATTGTGGTCGGGCTTATCTTGAGCCGTCATTCAAGATGGTGGATGAGCCGTAATGTTGACGCTATTATCTCCGTGATCAATGGTCCAATCTTTCTGTTATTTTGTTTTAAATAAAAGGAAATTAAAAATACAACAAAATATTCTTATAAGTGCCAACCACAATATTTGGTGGTAATATGCATTTCCACATACTCCACCATCTTGAATGGCGGCTTAAGATAAGCCCGACCACAATATTTGGTGGCAGCGTTTTTATTTACTCTAAAGTATTATATTTGAGAATTATAAAAGAAACTGCGTCCGAAAGGTTTTGTACACTCGTGCGCCAATACTGCACATACATGCCAGATGAATTTCGGCACGCTTTTCGGCCGAAATGCATCAATTTAACATTTGACACATCTGGGATCCAAGAAGAGGAAGGACTGAACAGTCAGCATCATAAATAATATACTCTTTTAAAGTTTGTGACAACCATTGTTTTAACTAGGGATGGGTCCTCGATACTTTCAATACCTCAATACTCTCGATACTTGCATGGTATCGGCATCGAACGATACTTCAGAAAACTCGCTCGGTATTTTTTCGATACTTTTGTAATTCTGCAATTCTGCAATAAAGTGAGAATGCTAGTATTTTTTAACAAAAACTTGTAAGTGGACTGTTTAAAAAACTCGTTTTAGTTTTAATGTAGAGTTTAAAAATAATTATAAGCTACTGATGACATTAAATTTTGTCTCATTAAATATGCAGACTTAATTAATTTAGTTGGTATTACACAGTTCTCTCAAATTTTAATTTTTAATGTACCTATTTATTGAAACTGGAAATGTTAAAGGTATCGAGTATCGAAGTATCGAGTATCGAGGAAAAAATCATGTATCGGTATGGAGTATCGAGTATCGAGAAAATCTGGTATCGACCCATCCCTAGTTTTAACGTATTTAATGTGTTATCTTTCTATTTTATGAATGCATATTGTTTAGAATCTGGACTCATAAAAACTTTAATAAGGGTATAAGGTTGTGTGCATAACTTTTATTAATTTTTAATATCTAATACATTTTGCTGGTAATGAAATTCATTAATATCGAATTTCAGAATTTTGGAATCTAGGAGCCAATCTGGAAAATGGGAGCCAATCCGGAAAATGGGAGCCAATTCGGATGCACCCATTCAAAAGTACTAGGTAATTGGCAGGGTGCACGTGTTATTTGAGTGATAATTGGTATCCACATACAAGACACATGTTGCGTGTTACGGTGTACTGACCTTAGCCCAGTTCTGGTCTTGGACGACTCTTCTTTTTATTTGTTGCACTACTGGTTACTTATGTGCGCACCTCTTGTCCCAATATTGACCTGGTTTGCATGTTTTAAATCACTGCTACCTCTTCTTTGTTTGAGAATGCCGCCCTGCCTGTTTCCGTGTTATCTAGCGTGCGAAAAGGAATAAACGGAACCATCACGATATTAACACACCTAGAATTTCTATCCTCCATAATACTAGCTAATTTTGAGGAATGTTAAAACTGTCTATACCAGGCCTGTCCAACTTTATAATAACTGGGTGCCAAATTTATTTAAATAAATATTTTTTTAGTACACGCTCCACAAAATGGCTGTTTCTCGGACTGCTGACACGCCGGAAAGTAGCACTTTACCGTACTAGGCCGGCATAGTTACCATGGTAACCCTAGTGAACGTATTTCCAACTGTGGCTCCTAGATGTCTCTAAAGTGCCTCCCAATGTAAGTCCAATTTTACATGTTAAGGTCTTTATTGTTCATTATCTATTAACATATTAATAAGCATAGTAAAATTTGAATTTAAGGAATAAATTTAATAATAATAATTTGTTTATATTTTACACGATTCAGTGCGGGCGCGAACGTACGAAGTCTGCAATACTAAGCCAAAGCTTAGTCCCCTAGATCACGAGTGCTAGTTGAAAGGAACGACTTCAGATGAGCCTCTTGTACGATTGCTTCTTTTAAGGCATAGGCCTAATAAGTTTTGTTGCAGAAAATATGATAAAAATGACTCGTAATTTCAAGGGATATAAACATATTTAGTTTAATTAATCAACATTATTTACTAAACGATGTCTTTAAAAGTTTCTTATTAAGGAAAAGAAACAATCCACAGCGAGCGAAGTTTATAAACAGGGACTACTGATAGAATCGTCATTATCTTTGCTTTCTTAATGCAGAATCATTGAAAATGAGTGAAAACCTGAGCTCATTAGTAGTACGCCTCGGCCGCAATACTAGATTAGTCCGCTAAATCCTTATTTTGAGTACTTGATACATAAATAGCTATTGAGGGCTGCACCAAAATTACGTAAGTTTGATTCAAACAGTATTAACTTTATAAAGGAAGATAAGTATATTCAATAACACTTATAATTTTATGAACATGAACTCATAGTGATTTAAAAATGGTTCAGAAAACAGTATAGCGAATATTAATTCCCCTATCGTATTGGTCACTATTAATGCGTCAACTGAACATGACTTCGTGTTTTTCTGCCACAATAGCAGAAAAAACCGATTCCTATATAGAATTCACTTATAAACTGAAATTTATACCAATCCCCTAGGCGTCTCCCAGAGAGGAGTGGGTGTGTGTTTGTGCTTCCACATCCAGCATGCGACTATAAATTTGGTAGAAAACCTTATACCAGGATTTTATTTTTATTATTTTTATCCCTGTGACCGACCAAAATGAATTAAACTTTCCGCTACCCATAAATGCAAACCCTGTGTCAGAAATCTGATAAGCATGACTAAAGAAAGAATTATCTACTATTAATTTAAACCTATGTAGGCTACGCGGTAGACTATGTGGTAGAGTACTGAAAGACACAATAAATCGAGTGGTCTAGTCATCGGGAAAGGTAATCTGCGCCACTTCTACCTTTTCCCCCAACCTACACGATGTAAACTGCGTCACCGACATATGTAAACTGCTTCACCGACATACGTAAACTGCGCCATCGACATATGTAAACTGCGCCACCGACATTTAAATGGCGTCACCGTTATACTAACGCACTAACATTTTCCTTCCCACTTCTCCAGACTTAGGACTGGCTATGAAATTGCATAGGTGTGGTAGCTTTGTCATTTTAAAAAAATGTTAAAAACAATACCATAATTTCTTTTGCATGAGCACTTTGTTCTCATATGACGCCTTCTTAATAAAATCAAAACGGGATATTTCATTGTTTATATATTGTTCTCCCCATTTGAGTAGACGAGAATACTTGTCATTTATTTTAGCTGTTCTTTTTACAGGTATCCCTTGTTCAATACTTCTCAGTTTTATGTAGGCACTTGTTTGGAACTGGAGAAGTGTATCTACATATCTTCGTGGCGCAGTTTACATATCTGTGTGCCGCAGTTTACATATCTCATTTTTATTCCATTTCAAATTCGGTGTCAACCGTGGCGCAGATTACATACACCCTAGTCATCAAGGTGATTGACTGCCGCTCTAGAATCGAGTAGTCTAGTGATCAAGGTGTCTGACTGCCACTCTAGGTGTTCGGTGTTCCATTCGCATTCAATATTAGAGTGGATTAATTAAGCTAATAAGTACTGCCATCATTTCTGAGTCAAAAAGCAAAGTATGACTATAGCGTGGTCTGAACTAGCATTGAGTGGTAAGTCGCTCATCTTAGCCTGCTTGAGTAATTAATTACTGCAATGTGTCGTCGTTATTAAGTCTACTTCATTGTCCTGTGAGCTCAAAGAATTTTGGCCAAAATATTTATTTATGGGTTACATTTGATGGTTTTACTCTCTTGGCGTACATGAGAAACCTCCCGATACATAAACAGACATGAATTCGGATAATAGGACAATTGATGGTCCTTTAATTTTTATTCAACCAAGAAACACACACTATAGGGTATATGATTCATAAATATTATAAGAATTTTCTTCGTACTCGTATATACTAGCCAGGCTGAGATTTGAAAGAGTTAAGAAAGAACACGAATGGCAATTAAAACAGATCTTGGTGGTATTAATTTAAATTAAGATAAAATACTACTTTTATTTATTTTAATAGATTCATCTTCTGGACATCTTTTCTCGACAGTGACAGTATTTCTTTTCTCAGTGACTGTCTTCTGAAACTATCACTCGATTAAAAATATTATCCCTCTAAATTCTTTAAGTGCAGGTTCTTTCGGCAGTCTTTAACAATCATACGGTCAATATATAATTATATATAAAATGATGCAAGAAAACTAAAGGAAAACTGAACAGTAGTAGAGACTGTAGAAGAGACGAAAGTTCAACGAATTATATTGAAAGTTCTAGGAAGAATTCATACATTTATTGATGCAATTACTTTAAAATTCATATGGAGACTCGATGCTGGCTGTTAGTTTAATCATATATTTGGGAATATTATAGGAGAAATGTCCAACAGGGACAATAATCTGTGGTTCATGAATGCAAGTTCCATATTAAATTATTTGTATTAAATTTACTTGGCAAGGTTTTATATTTTATTAATATAATTCATCACTATAACCATAAGAAATGTAAGCAGTTTTCAGATTAGAGATGGTTTTCCCGAATGATAATGGAACTACAAAAATACGAACTTGGCTTTTGAAGCCACGATTAGTTTCATTTTGACTGAGTATGCACGGAAAACATGAACTTACCGTTCAAAGTCTGAAGGGACTAAGCTTGAATGGCACGTAAAATCCAGATTCCACCTCAGTTTATCCTTGATATGTTAAATTTATTTTGGAAAAAGAATGTAGGCCTACTTTGCACATTCAAGTACAATTTTGAAAAATAATAATTTAGCCATAGAAGAAGTAGGCCTACTGTTGAATTAAAACCTCGTTACGATTTGAAGTACTATATTATGATGTCCTAAATTCCATTTAAGTGCAATTGTTCGTCCTAAAAAAAGAGTGAAACCGAAGGAAAGTTACGCTCAAGTATATTCCGACCAAGTCTTTCCACTATGATTAATTTAACCGTTATCCTATTTGAAAGTGTTAAGTGGTTGTTTGTGTTCAAACCTTAAGCGACTTATCAAAACTATTTCTAAGAAGAACACGGTACAATGAATCACAGTCTATGTGAGAGGTGGCTAATCTTTTTCTTCTTCTTCTTGGACAAGTAATGCTTAAGAAATTATGTTAAGGGGCATCCTTAATCAAGTTTTATAGGCTATTCACAACCATTGTGACCTAATAAATAAGATTATTTTGTATGTTTTAAGGAACATTAAAAATGCTAGTTTTATTATTAATCTCTTCATAATGTATAGGCTATACAGTAGAGTATCGCTAATCCTTACCCCGCTCGTCCGGACATTCGGCTAATCCGGACGGACGAAAATTAAGAATTTTAACCACAAAGATGTTTTGTTTTGTTAATTGTACATCAATTTGTAGGTTAAAAACTTAGGTCTACGTATGAAGTAGAATAAAAAATAAAATGAAGTTGTAGGAAAAAATATATTTATGGGAAGAACATTTATTTTTATAGCTATAGCCATCTAAAACTTATTTTACAGTACAGTACATGCATTTTAAGGCAAATTCCGTGTAATCCGAACTTTCGGTTATCCGGACAGGATCCGGTCCCAACTATTCCGGATTAGCGAGACTCAGCTGTATATTATTATCATTATTATTATTACTATTAAAGCTTTTAATGCTTAACTTAGTAAATTCTGGGTAAGACTTAGTGACTTCGAGACTTCATGGAAAAAAATTCAAGACAGGCCTAGTGGTTTAGGCGTCAATGTACAGTGGAGTGCTCGGAAACTTTCGGATGCTTCAACCTAGGACCGCGATCTGTCAGGAGAAAGAGTTTCTATGGATTACATACAAAATTTCTTGACCGGTCAAGGACATGGAGGGTCTCCCGGCTGAGTGATCATACCAAAGCCAGGCCATCTCCATTGCCAATGCCAACCCGGGACCAGACGTACATCGCGATAAATCAGTATCCGAGGCATTGCTAAACATTATTGGTCAATGCCAATCAAGCGTCGTATAATTAGAATAGTCTCCGAAAAATCGTTCTTCTGATATACCCTAATAATCTCTTACAGATGTTTAAAATTGTTGGATTGTTTTAATGGATTACCTTACCTGATGAATATGCTATCACTTAAATATTATAATAAGAGACGTTTGCCCGTCGCAAGTATTGACTGATTGACTTGTTCCTGTAACCACTATGGTGGGGCATAGGGCCTCCAAGTGAAGGATTCATTACTATACTAATTTTTTTACGCTTATTTTTCGAGAGAGGGCAGAGGGACAGGTGGTAAGCCCATCGCCTCTCCACCCTCCTCCGGGAACTATTATTATTCTGTTTATTATTCTGTTTATTTATTCTGGCAGAGCTAAAGCCATTTGGCCTTCTCTTCCGCTAAGGTATTAATTGGACGTGAAAGGGCCGAGAAATTTTGTCCAGAGGCTCTAATATAGGCCTGGAGTTCTTTTAGGTGCCGTAAATCTTCGACACGGGCCCCCCACGTCGCAAGCATTAGGCCTAATAAAATCGATTTTATTTGGTTTGTCAAATACAATAAATTGGACTAGGCCATTTTATCTGTTAGAAGAAAATACACGCCTCTGCAACGCTACATGCACAGACACAAGAGAATTGGTCCTTTATGATTCTTTGAACTTTTTCACATGGAAGTTGTAGACAGGTTCTTTTATTGACTTGTTCTTCCAAGTATGGCCAGTCACAAAACATGTATAATATTTGTAGTAAAGGGATATAGAACAGCACCTTCAAAACAAGGAATTAAACTTCGTTTTCGTAACTGAAATCTGTCAAGTTGTTAGCTAGAGATTTAATTTTATAGCGAAGTGTTTATTTCTCACTAAAACATCATGTTCAAACCAGTTCTTATTTTACTATGCGGATTCGCATTTCTAGTTTAGTGTGACTGTAAGATAATTTACGGCCGTGTTCTAAATAAGAAGACGGGAAAAGAATAAAGCCAGAAGTCTCTTGTATCGTTGTGAGAAAATTTGAATAGGCTACGACTCAAATCCCTTTATAAGTTATGTAATATGTTTAGCTGAAAATACCAATGAATGCTGAACGTAAGACAGCGAGCGGTAACCGTAAAAAACGATACACATTCATGATTATTTTCATCTAAGCATATTAGCTATACAGAGCATTGAGTCGTAGCATATTACTTTTACTTTTACATATGTAATATATAATACATAATATATATAAATTACTAAATTTTATTGGTACATACGGATGATGTGGCACTACGGCACTAATCTTTGTGGTGGCAATGTGGCCCTGGGGTCAATGCAGCCTTAACAGGAATGACTAGCCTACTAGGAGCAATTTTTACCCAGACATATGCCGAATATATAAAAATCTGAAAGCCTCAACCTTCTGGAACTCTAAGGGCCTTCATGGCCTGTATAGGGGTCATTATACTTAATTTTATTGTTTATTGTTTATTTTCCATGCTTTCATAATGAACTTATTCTTATTCTTAAATATAACTAACCAACTCCGTGGCGCAACATCCCTGATGGGACAAAGCCTACCACCCGACCGCTGCGTCATCTACTATAGGCAGATGGCAGGATTGGGGGCATATGGTCAGCATGCCGACACCCACGGCCGGTAATGGTAGTTTTCAAGACCGGAGCCGCTACTTCTCTAACAAGTAGCTCCGCAATTTGAATCACGAGGCTGAGTGCACCCCTACCAGACCTCCCTTACCTCAGAAAAATCCAAGGAGGTACCGGCGATCGAACCCAGGCCGACAGATCTGTAGTCAGCGACACTAACTACAAGACCACGCCGGCGGCCATTCTTAAATATGCTTAAATAAAATCTATTTATTAGAATGGTTCTATCTGTTTAACTAGGTAAAATACATCATAGACTTGTGGGATGGGTGGCTGAATTTACAATAATGATTACTTTTAATTGCCATTTTAATAACATAAAATTGTTTCGGTATATTTCATGTTCATACAATAATTATTTATTACCTGTAACAAAAAATTAAACAATTCAGGGCTGAAGAATTCCAAACATATGTTCTTATGACGACTATTCCACTCATACGCCGCGAGTTTGATGTGGACAAATAACGTTTAGCCAATTTCTTGGATACAGGCCAATCACGAAGGTTTATATTATAATATCCACCCTCGGATCGCAAGGATAAAATTTTATCTGATAAAACGTTAGCTCGTTATGGACACCTAAGGCATCAATGTGCGGTGATTAACATGACACATGCTGCCAGTGAACAGAATGAAAACACATTATGTTATACAACATAACTTGTTTGGAAATTGAAATAATTACTTCTGCTGGAGACTTGATAGGAGGTATTTAACATCCACCCTACAGCACGGACTTCGCTCCCAGTGATTTCCATCTTTTCCAACATCTAAAAAATGACAGAGAATGACAGAGAGCCGGAGATGTTTGTCCTACAGTGGTTCAAATACCTGCGGCAGACTTCTACGACACAGGTGTTCAAAAGTTGGTGCCATGGTAAGACAAATGTTTCAATTCCGGTGGCGAGTATGTTTAAAAATAGCTGAACACTGGCTGTGTCTGTTGCATAAATAGTTCCTTGAAATTGTGGTTTGTTGCTGTAAACGGCCCCAGGGAACTTACTTTATGAACGCGCCTCGTATTTTCTTTCAAAAAGTGTTTTTCATGTACAAGAGAAGAATTAGAAAGAGCATATTTTGACGAAAAGATGTCTGATCTACACGTGAGAATTTTTCAAAGCAGCAAGTTTAAGATCCTGATGCTTACAAAAAAAGTAAATGATTTTAAGGGTTTACAGTTCAAATAATCGTAGCGTTATAAAGAACGATACTTGTCCTTAACAAATGCCGTTACCGACCGATGGTGAGTAAATATATTTAAAAACATATAATAAAAATTAATATACATTTCGTAGGTTAAATAACTCGACAAGAATATATGAAGAGCAGATAACTGAGATTTCGTTCTCACGAGTAACGGTTTACAATAATGAACTGAAAGATAGAATAATTGCATTTTACGAATTGTATGCTGGGAAATAGGACTGACTTATTAAGGTGGAATGCTAGGTACTGGTCAGTGAGAAACGAAATATTAACTGAATAAGTGGTGTACAGTATAAAAATGTTTATATTACAACGCCATCATTAAAGTAATAGTACTGTTGGTTACAGTTCGCCTCATGCTATAATGTGAAGGAATGTAAAATTGGAATACTATAGGGATTTAAAGCACCTGTAATATGAAGAAAAGGTAATATGCAAAAAGGTATCGGAATTGCGTTTCTAGCTTATTTTCGCGTTACGTCATTCAAGAAAAAATTATATAAAGATACATTTATTATGGTAAACATTTTGTTTATCTTAGCACATTAGCTTAATTTTTTCATTTTTACAACAACCTATTTTACAATACGAGCTCTGTATGTGTTATGTAGCATTGCCATACGTTTAAAATTTAAACATTGTCAACTTATTATTTTATTATAAACATTTGAATTTTACATTTCTAGTTTAGTCCAGTTTTTATCGATGCATTTATACCTTAAAAAGTAAAATTCCTGTCGTTGCCAATCGAGTATTGTTGGATTGTTGTTCTGGCGATAGTCCTTGAAGGTGGAAATAAGATTCCCGAAGTGCGTCGATTCATAAGTGGGATTAATTGACAGTTAAATTTCCCATTCATTGTATTATAAAGTTGCATTGAGAAATTGGCAGTAACTAGTAACTGAGCTTACAGTAGACCTATGCTAGTATGGAGAGGATATATAGACTATTATAACAAGAGAAAAATTAAGACAATAGAGAAAAATATAATGAAAATAAAATAATGCTGGTAGGATGGGGAAAATATTAGTAGCTTTTGAACTTACTCTCATTGCACGTTTTCTGTTATAAAATAACAATTCTAGTATATATTATGTATTTAACTACAACCATTAAGTCTTATAGTTCAGGGCAGGGTAGCAGTACTAGTAGAGTAGTACGAATGAGTAGTTTTCAGCTTACACTCAATGTAAGATTTTATGCTAAAAATGACATTTGTGTTGTATTTCATTTAACTACAGTCTTTAAGCTTCACATTTTAATTGCTGGGGTAATTGGTATTAGTAGGTTTATCTGTGTACACTCATTGTAAGCTTTCAGCAAGAAAATAACACTTGTTTTGTATAATATATCGTACTACTATTGAACTATAGCCCTAATATGCTATATAGCAAAATAGGGTTAAAACGATTACAAATTAGAAAAATATAAATTGAATTAATAGCCTGTTGGTATATCAGGAGAGGTTTTCAAATTCATAGGTTTTGAGTATACTAAGTTTACTATATGATGATGAAATGGTTATAATACCAAGTAGTTCTACCATTTTACTTTTAAGCTAGAATGTTCTTGCAAAAAAGAAAAAGCTTCTTTCATGCTATTACATCTATGTTTATTCTACGTGTAACATTAATGCTTGGGGAGCAGCGGATCGATTCCACATAAACAGAATTTTTGTCGTGCATAAACGCATAATACGTACCATTTATAACGTCAAGCCCCTCGATTCCTGCAAACCCTTATTTAAAACACACAAGATCCTCCCACTACCATGTATCATCATTTTTGAAGCCGCTTCTCTTTTTGTTTATTCTCATATAAACCTTTTCAAAATTAATTCTGACTACCATTTTTACAATAGCGACATATAAACAGCATAGCACTGTCTCACCGTCTAAACACTCTACCCATCTTATGTAATCGTCTCCGTACTACTCATATTCTAAAATATTTAATTAATTCCCTTCTTATATCACAGCACAAAAAGAAAATTCATTTATTATTTATTTATACAATCTTTCTGCACAACGCAGATTGCCTTGCAGACAAAGAATATCTTTCAACAAAATATACACTTACACAAAAATTACAAGCTTTCAGTTAAATCATTAATGATTCAATAATGACAGGAAAATTAATATAATCAATAGTAAAACCATTAAAGTTGAAGAAAGGAAACCTGTTCAACTTAATTGTTGTTATTGTACAGGCGGTTTCTTAATATTTGGATGGATCCCTTAAGTGATAATAACGCCACTTCAGTGTACAGATATTTTGAAAATGAGAAACGTTTACAGAAGTTATATTTTCTTATAGCAAACTATTTTTATAATATAAACTATTTATAGGTAATATTTGTAAATTTTTATATTTCTTTCATAAATTTATCATTTCAATTGAATTTTATACTGGCAAGAATAAGATATATTTAATCATTGGTCAATTTTTCTTTCTTTCTTCTTTCTTTCTTTTTCGTAGTTTTACCTCTCCCTTTTAGGATTTAAGCGACCCAAGCCGCCCGGGCCTTACAGGGCCGCGACCTGGGTCAATTTTTCATGGACAAAAAAATGTATATTTAAAATATTCAAAGGTATATTCTTAATAAAGTGTAAGTTTGTAAAATATAACTTGTTTAAAACAATGAGATATTAATTAGAATAATAAACTCCATTAAAAAGAAAATAATACCTCCAAATAAGGAATAATTATAATGGTTACTATATTAATCATAATTGTGACGGCATTTATATTTAAAATATTGTTTTTTTTTGTATTTAAAAGATAATTTAGTAAATTTAAATGTATTCATTTTAAGAAATTTTTATAGAAATATGCTTTTATAATGCATAATGAAAAAACACAGTAGGCCTACTGCATAAGCAAATAACTAATTAACTAACTTTACTTCTTCCTTTTCCTAAATCCAATTTATATAAGGTGGTAACTAAATTCTGGGGTACTGACCCTCGAGATCACTCATCTAATTAGACAATCCTTGGGTTTTAAGTGTAAACAATATTAAAAATTATAATTTAAAAGTAGGATGTTGCAAATACCGAAGTACTACATCAATGGGACAAGTGGGAACCTTTTGTGCATCAAAACAAAAAAGCTACATGGAAAATGAAAATGATCTAATATCAATAAATTGTGGATCCTTTTAGAAATATAAACTCATTTATAGTACTATAATCTGGTATAAACTCATTATCGGATTATCTGATAGTCTTATACTTTCCTAGGCCTAGACTTTTTAGGTTGAATACAATTCTAAGAGTAAATAAGTTTTATAATGTAAAGCACCTAGTTTTTAAATATTTATTTAAACTATATAACTAGAAATAGAGTCATAAATGTTGCTATTCATCAGTCAGACTTAAGAAGGCAATTTAGGATGGAAATTACTTTCTGAAATTGCGATCGAAGAATCAAATTACTCTGATATATTATCTTTAAATACTCTATCAAATGTAATTTAGTTCGGAATGAGAAAACGAATTGGTTTGTTTCGGTTATTGCTGTTTTCCAATTACAAAGTCGGCACGTATGTTTTATTCCATGTCTTATGCGAACCGATATTTAATACTATGTCAGTTGTAACTACAAAGGTCGAGGCGGGCACGTGAATGATGCCAAGACTTACAATGTTTCCTTTCCGGTTCATACATAATCCATTGCAGCTGCGATGATCTATGGCATTGATATTAATTGTACTCACAAAGAATAATATTGTAAATGCATGATTGCAACTCTGATATATACGAGTATATATACACATACATACATAAATATATAGGCCTATGTATCCTTGTAAGCTGGGCTTGAGATGCACTAGTACATGCCTAATTCTTTCTAATGTTTAGGTTTAAGGTTTTACAGATACACATGATGTTTTAAGAAAAAGTGGAAAATTTTCGATTAGGAATTGATTCGAAGAGTTGTTCACTTTATGCATGATTGCAACTCTGATACATCTATGTATATTTGGGTTACGCCGTAGCGTAGTGGTTGAGGCGCTGAGCTACAAATCCGAAGGTCGCGGTTTCGATCCCCGATGAGGTCGTTCGAGTTTTTCAATTGGCCTAATCCTTCTGGTGGCACTATGGCCTTGGGGTCGACTCAGACTAAGGAGCAATCCTGGGGGTAAAGGGGGCCGGTGCGTAAGGCTGACAACCTTACCACCTTCATGTTCCGAGTGTCTAAAGTCTGGGAGCCTCATCCTCCTGGAATCCTATGGGCCTCCATGGCCTGTATAGGGAACATTTACTTTATATATATATATATATATATATATATATACGGTATATTTATACACATACATAAATATATAAACGCCTATGTATCCTTTCCTCTCTTTTCCCCCTCTTCCTATCCTTAGTTTGATGGGAAATCCAAAGTCACTGCATTGGTGTGTGTCGTTTCTTATCTGCGAAAACTTGTGATGGTTTCCATTAGCCTCCCGCGAATTAAACGAACGATAAAGACGAGATGACAAACTGATTTATCTCGAAACCTATCGCCTCAAAAATTACCCAAAATTTTCGAAACAGCTGAGTGAAAAACGTGTGCAAGAACATCATTCAGGTTAATCGTACACCTCCTAACAAACACTTGTCGTATGAAACGTCCATCAGTAGGCCTTTCAGACATTGATATCAGTGGAAGGATTACACTAACTGGTTCTTGTTTCGGAATAAGAACTGCAAGACGCTTTATTGCCAAACCTGAGATTAAAGATTTTACTAATAACTTTGGAATTAAGAACATAAACATTATTTGTTTTAATGTACAAAACTTTTGCATTAAAAATAACATTATAAATGCTACATTACATTAAGATTTAAATTCTATGATAGAAAATTAGTGCATAAAATAGTATAATTTGACATTGTTGAACAGGACTGACTATGAAAGGAAAAGATGCGTGGTGTGTGTATGGGAGGAGTTTCTAAATACCGCATGGCCTATATTTCTACTAATATTATTATTATTATTATTATTATTATTATTATTATTATTATTATTATTATTATTATTATTATTATTATTAATATTATTATTGAATCTCCGTTTTATTTGACCCTATTTTGCCACTGGCATGGTAGGGTTATAGTTCTACAACACGTTTTACTTAAAAAATATAGGCCTATATACATACAGTGATTGGAAAAGTACAAAAAGAAAGTAACTGGGCTGAATTACAATTACCTGAGAGACATTTTACTTAATTACAGTAACAAATTACTTTTCAAAAAGTAATCAGTAAAAGTACAATTACATTTACAATTACTTTACAAAATGGCAGTACCTAAAAATGCCTCGTTTTTTGTTTGTTTTGGGCACAAGCCCAAATTATTAATGAACAAAGAAGAAAACCTATCATTGACAATATTTTCTGAAACATTGAGTAACTTTTTGTTAATATTAACTCTAATTTGGATATTAGTAGCAAAAACAGTAATGATAACAATATAGCAAGCGAGAATGATACTACACTAACGACTACTAAATTGTAACAATTACAATTTGATTTCCAGAAGTAAATTAGAAGTAGAAATTACATTTAAAAAAAGTATTGATTACAAGTAAATGGGACCAAAAAAGGAATTGTTACTGTAATCCGATTACTTTTACTCAATTACTTCCCATCACTGTAATATATATATGCTTTCAATGCCTACATAAATGTATTGATTGCAATGCAAGTGATTATAGCAACTTAAAACCACCAGGAGGGGTGCACTAATTATAAATAATTACACTATTTATACTAATAAAAGAAATACCTTAATAATTTAAATTTTATTTTCAGGTATGTTCCAGTTCCTCTTTCCGCTTTATGAAACATAGAAGTTTAAACTACGTAAGTACATAAAATGTTTTTTTTTTTTCCCACATCAGAAGAAATTAACCTACATTTAAATATACTTTATTTAGATGTTAGGCCTATGTGGAGTTTTCCATTTTATTTTTGTGAAGTGTCGTTCAAGATGTGGTTGGGTCGGAAGGAAATATGGGTAGCCTATTGAAACGAATATACCTGGATGTTGTACACCAGGTATGGAAAAGTTAGAAATATATATGGCCAAATTTATTTTTCCCACAATACTTCGGACTGTAACTGCTTACTTTCACTCTTGCGCTTGTGACTGCATAGTTCAGGGGTTTGCAATAATGCGTCATGCCATTACCTCGAACATAACCATTTCATTACATTGTCTCATTGTCTAGCTAATTTCAAGTGGACAACATACACATTGCGTTACGTTAAAATAAACTAAATACAGAATTTGAATAGTGTAGATAGTAGCGGCGAATTCGGGGCGAGGAGTGCGGTCGCCCCCCTCACCACTTATTTGGGAAAAATTTAAACCAAATCCACTGGTTGGATTCCTTCTATTTATGTTTTTGGTGTTTATTTTAAACAAGCCAAAATTTTGAATGAAATTATTTCTATTACAATGAAATAGAATTACTTTGAGAATTCACAATAATTATTGTGAATTCTCAAAGTAATTCTATTTCATTGTAATAGCGTACGTCTGTTATTGTTCGTTTGGTGAAATTTTATTGTAATCTAATATATAAAGTCGAATGTGTGTTTGTGGATATGTGGGTATGTATGTTTGTTCCTTATACAAATCCACATTTCTTCACCAATTTGTACAAAATTTTGCACACATACCCAGTTAAGCCCGGGAAGTAACGCGGTCAACATTAAAATTGAAATAAATCAGTCCTTCCCTTGAAAATTATATAATTTCTGAGAATATTATACTGAAAAAAAATGAAATGCTGTTCAGTTGTCAAGACAACAGTGTATTGTTTACAAAGTTCACATGGGGCTCTGGACACTACATAATATTGGACCACCGCCGTCTCGAGAATTACACTGCCTGTCCTATGCTTTATTTTAACATGGAGTTCAGAGTATTGTTAAATTGCCTAATTTATCCAGTAGAGGCGACACAGTTCACACCCAGATTGCAGCAATCACTAATCAAAATAAGCATTAAACAGACACAGATACTTGTGTTATTTGTTTAGAACGTAATATTATTCCAGTATATGACACTTACCTTGAAATGGAATTTTGGAGCAATAATTAAAATAAATGTAAATTAATTAGACGCATTGACAGACTATATTATGAGCCCCGCCGTCTCGAGGAGTAATACAGTTTAGAAGGCAGTAATTATGAGACGGCGGTGACAGCACTACATAATCAACAATGTCGTAGCAAAAAACAAGAAGCAGTCTGGGTGTGAAAGGTGCTGCCATCTGTAATGTCGCCGAGTACGCAAAATTAGCCGTATAGGACAGGCAGTGTATACACGATTAATACAGTTTAGAAGGCAGTGTATTGCACTTTAACGAATTCTGATGCTAACGATTTGTAAAAATAATTCTTGAAGAATAAAATCCACGAAAATAAAGCACATTGTAATGCAGTCACATAACTTTCTCTACCCTCGACAAAATAAATATTTTCTCACTTAACATTTTGATGTAGAATAAGAGGTCGTATTGCAGGGATAACTTAAGTGTGTGAGTATGCTATATCAGAAGTAGGTAAACAATCCTTTCCGCTTATACGTTATCCATAGCTGTATGCTTTGTATTAGTTGAGAAATAGGGATGTTTATCATAGGCCCTAAGCATCGGATGGAACATTTTGAGTCCTATGCTCGCAGTATTTTATGTCCCGGGTTTTAGGGGAGGAAAGTATGAGTGTGATAAATCTTTTTCTTCATTTCAAGTTTTACATACGGTACATATTATATAAGCACCTAGAGTATCAAAATCGAAAGTCCTCCATAAGTTAATTTCAAATTGCAAAACACAAAGCCCGGGCGACGCCGGGCCTTTTCAGCTAGTATATTAATAAAAGTATTTTTTTAAACCTGAAATGTATAGGCCAATCCGTTTTATTACTAAGAAAATGAACCCTACATAGGTTTTCAAGATTTTAAAATTTTAATTATATGACTAGGGCTACCCTTTATTTTAAGAGCTTCTATAATTTTCAGTTTTTAAATTTTGTGACGATTATTGTTGTTGAAAAGTTATTTTAGATTTTTTTTGCATAACCTGCCATAGATTTTCAATTTGTACATGTAGTTGTACAATGCAGGTATAACGCTATATTGTAAACAAGCTGAGGCCTATGTAAGGATGCATTTATGTAACATGTTTGAGGGCATAAGGTGGAAAGTAAAAACTTATGAATAGATAATGTAACCCTCAACGAACATGGAATAATGAAGACGAAAAATGTTAAGTGATAACTAACTGCAAATGAAAGAAAGAGGAGAGAGAGAGAGAGACTAGAAAAACGGAAGAAGGAAATATGTCAGAGTGAACAGAAAAAAGGATACAGCACTACGTGACTAACTTCATGAATTTTGTTAGGAAAGAGCAAGACATGAACCCGGAACTCATAGAGTAATAGGTATGAGTTGTAACTACTGTACAAACACTTTGACCTATAATCCATTCAGTCAAGTGGAACGAATGTACTGATGAAAGAACTTTAAGCAATAAGCAAGTGTCAACTTCACAGTTAGTTTATGTCACATAGTGTTCACATGCTGTACGTATCGTACCTAGGTAGAGTGTGAACTTTAAACTCTTTGATGAATTGATAAGGGTACGTTTAAGGATGTTTTCTTTAACTACTTTGCTTTCTTGGTGTAGGCTATATGTAAAAATTCATCATTTGGTAGACTAAAGGATAGGGCCTATTACATATCATATTCTCGAAGTAACTACTAATCTATTAGAAAATCTACTTCATAATTATTATTTTAAAATCATCAGGTTTAGTAACTAACACATGTTCTCCAATCCTGGTACCTGTACTTCATTTTGTAGTTATTTGTAACAATATTTCTACTACACACTTCCGTTTAATTCTTCCACTTTAGTGGCATCTTATTCTAATAGTTGGCTTACATATATTTTCTGCAATGTACACACATGTTTTCAGATATACTATTCGAATTTATCTATTGTGGAATTTTTTTTATATTTTTCGATAACTTAAAGATCCGTAATAAGCTATAAATTAAGTGACTGTGACTGAAATTTCATTTAATGTTAAAAATAAAGATATATAATAAGCTTTAAATTAAGTGAATGTTACTGAAATTTCAGTTAATGTTACTTATAAAGATCTGTAATCAGCTTAAAATCGAATGAATGTGACTGGAATTTCAGTTAATGTTACAAATTATTAATCAATGCTCATTAGAGGCCATTAAATGAAAATCTGGTCAAATTTCGGTTCCTTTATGAAAAATAATAAAATACACCGTGGCACAGTAGGTAGCGACACAGAACTATACAAATCGGAACGTCGCAGATTCGATTCCCGATTAAGTGAATTTATTTTTCAACTGATCTAATCCTTCTGGTGGCACAATAGCCCTACAGTCGATAAATCTCTCAGTTAAATGGTTATCAGAAACAATCCTAGGCCAGTGCATAAGACTGACCACCTTACGCTCTTCCTGTGTCAATTGCCTAAGCATCTGGGAACCTACACCTCCAGTTAACCTAATGGTCTCCAAGGCCTCTGATTAGTAGCATTTTACTACTTTAAGAAAAATAAATGTTCAGAATAAGAAATAATACTTTTAAGACGATGCTAGCAGGCAATTCGTATATGACATCGAAGGGAATATCGAGAGAATTACTTGAGCACAACTTTGAAATCTACTCTGCTAGGAAAAACATGAATGAACTAACATTTAAACGTCTTGCGTTGGAATAAGTTTATATTTTAATATTTTCAGGTTTATTCATACCAGCCTGTTTTCTGAGGTTTTGAGGAATATACAATATAATTTAAAATAAATAATTTCTACTTTCTTAACTGGAGGACAAGGGTAGAAGGAAAATATTACTCAGTAATACGGTATTAGTTTCTGCTTTCTTAACTGGAGGACAAGGGTAGAAAGATTACTCAGTAATACGGTATTAGTTTCTTGTAGGACACCCAAGCTCAGTCATCAATCACTATTGTGATTAGAATGTGAAATTGACGCGGTTACCATAATTACACTCTACAGTTTGCAGATTTTTCCCTTTTTCCCTTTTATAAAGGTTTGTAGTAGCCGAGCGCGAGGAAATCAATTGCCTTCACTCTAAAATGATATCGTTAGGATGCAACTGAACAGGTAATTTAGCTTACAGTCATAGCTTAGACATGTTATTTCACTGAAAGACAAAGAGATGTGAACAGAAACTTTAGCCTATTTTAAGTAAACTCACTAAACTATTACTTAGGCTACGTTTTAGAAAGAATATAATAAAGAATTCAAATTTTTAAGTAAGTTACGAAGCTTCTTGGGTCAATGCCAGTCATCAATAGATGGATTAGACGATAGCTAAATAACACTGTTCTACAAATAAAAATGAAATTCATTTTTCTGGGTTTAACATTCTTGATTAATATGGAAATTCACCTCCTGAATTCAAATCTGTAATTAGTTTCTCTGTGTCAGGCATAGTTTTCAAGTTATATGCAATTTCATGTTTTAAATAATTTTCGTTTCCACGCTACGTATTTATGTAGGCAAAACATGTAACTATAAATATTTTAGTCACTTGCATAATTATTTACAAACATGTTATGCACTATAAAACAAAAGAAATATACACAAGCCTTAATATAATAATTATATTATGTGGAAAGACTTATTTAAGTTTAGAAAATATGAAAAAATACACTTTTCTCTAAGAATTTAAAAGTCTTATTTTTTTTCTCGTGTTCAATTTTGCAGTCTCTGATAATGTTCCAGCAGTAGTCAGCAAGCATTGCAGGTATCCATTTCCCTTCATACCGCTTTTCCATGGACATTATATCTTTATGAAATCTTTCACCATGTTCGTCGGAGACATCACTGCAGCTCTCAGGAAAATAATGTAGATGTGAATCTAGGAAATGCACTATTAAAGACATGTGACATCCTAGATCCCTATATGCATTTACCATTTGTTGAACCAGTTGTTCGAAGTTGTTAACTCTTTTTCTTCCCAGAAAATTTTGCGTTACATGACCACACTCTTCTTTCTTTTCGAGCAAGGCATTGTTCAAAATCTGAGTCCTTTTGAAGTTCTCTAATTTGGGGACCCACAAACACGCCTTCTTTTATTTTTGCTGCAGAAAGACGAGGAAACTTTTTTGAAAGGCACATAAATCCTCTTCCAGATGTGTCCATGGCCTTAACAAATTGTTTAATAAGGCCTAGCTTGATGTGAAGAGGGGGCAGCAGAACATCTTCACTGGCTACCAATTTCTCATTCAGTAAATTTTTTTCTCCAACTTTCCACTTACCTTCAGGCCAAATCTTTCTTTTATAATGGGAATTTCTATCGCGACTATCCCACTCGCACAGAAAACATCAATATTTGGTGTAGCCTTGTTGCATACCTAATATCATGGCAACTATTTTCAAATCACCACATATTTTCCACTTGTGCTCATTATATTTTATTAATCTCAGCATATTTTTCAAAATATCATATGATTCTTTAGTCATACTTGCATAGGCAACTGGGACAGAAGGCATTATGTTCCCATTGTGGAGGAGAACTCCCTTTAGACTGTATTTTGAGGCATCTATAAAAAGTCTCCACTCCTGTGGCTCGTATTTGAAGTTCAAAGTATTCATTAGTCCACAAACATCATTGCAGAATGTCATCAAGTTGTCATTTGCAAAATAGGGAAGAAAAATGCGTTCCCTATGTCTAAACTCAGTAATTTTCGTATCTGGTTGCAATAAATTGCATTCTTGCAATCTCGAACCCAACAGTTCTGCTTTTTGTTTACTTAGGCCTAAATCACGAACTAGGTCGTTAAGATATGCTTGTGTCAAGAAACGTGGAGTTGAAGTGCTTGTGGACTGATAAGATGGGTCTTTTTTTTCAGGAGATGATGTCAATGCTTCACTCACACTTTCTGCACTATCTGTTTCACTGTCTTCATTTGTTGGTCTTCTAGGTACTGGAAGAATTTCGGAGTGTGTATCCCAATTTTAAATCCTGTAACAATGACTTGCTAATTAACATAAAATTTTACTAGCAACAGGAATGCCACAATCTGAAAATGAAAATAAATAAAGGACAAAATTAACTGTTGCCAACTGTTGTTAAGCAAAGTCAACTTTATTACAAACTTAAAATGTCAGTTAAATGAGACGTATATTCTCGTATAACTTAAAAACTGTGCCTGATAGCGAATTTCTGTTTTCAGATTTGAATGTACCATATGGAAATCCTTTAGAAACACATATTTTCATATAAGAAAAATGACCCTTGTAGAACAGTGTAATCGGAGAAACAGATAAGATAGATTGTCAGAGGCAGACCAAGAGACTGTTGGATGCAACAGACAACCGAACAGCTCCGACATATGATCCATATGATCGAAATGATGGATGAATATACGGGAAATCGGAAGAAACCTATTAACACATAATTTGCTATCTTAACACACATAATTGATTATGGTTTATCTCAGGCTGAATATTTTCTCTTATAAAGACAGTTTATTTGGATGATGAACCCTTCTTGGAAGTGATCTGAACCTGATGTTCAGAGCAACCCACATTGTGCTTTATTATTTTTATGATTATGCTTTATCTTTTGGCGATTATGCTTTATTATGCTTTTTTATAATGTATTTATTTCATGCACATAACAACCTATTCTTAAATGATTTTTTGTGACAGTAAAGTAAGTTTGTCTTACAAAAATAATAATAAGTTATATAAGAACACACTACAATAAAAGAACTTTGCTAAATAATGACAATCTAGTCATCTATGTCACTTTCAGTCTCTGTACCATACTTTTGAGGTTGATTAATTGCAAGTTTTAGGTGAATGCTTTGACCATTTCTTTTATATTATCTTTTGAACCTTCCATACGCTGCCATACTTAAAGTATAGTACTGATACATATGCTGATAGGACCGCGTGAAGTTGAACCATGTCCATCACTCTGTTTACGAGATCTATTTTTAAAACTTCCCACATGCTTTGCACAATGGACTTATTTTCAAAATTAATGCACTTTCAAGATAAGGTACACAAAATTTTCCGATTTTCTGCCACAAAATAACCTGTGGGAAAATTATGAATCCTTTTGTTCAGTAGATGAGAACTGCTCTGACTGAGAATATGCACTGACCATAAAACCGTTAAACTCTACGTACAAGATGGAAAACATTTTTAATTTTTGCATTGAATCTATTGTAAACTTTTAAGCAGTCAGTTAATCTTCCAAGAACTATGCTTTACATTACATACTGTGCTTTTATGCTTTATTTTTCAAAATTATCTTTACTGCGCTTTTAAAACATATCTTATCCACACCCTTAGACCCACAAAATTATGTTCTGAATTGCAACCACATGTCTAAAACCCTATTATGCTTTTGGGTTGCTGTTGTTGACGACTACCCAAAATTATTGATATTATGAAATGCAAAAGGTTTATATTATTTTTAAGCCTAAAGGTATTCAATTAAATTTTATTTTCAATTACTTCAGACTATTTTTACATTGACTAGCGTATGAAGGCTATTTTCCGTTCCATACAAAGAGAATTTAGCCAGTAGTGCATTTCTATTATGGCGAAATTATACACAAATGTGCCTAAAGTGTATTTAATGCATGCTATTAACTTGAGAATTAGAGCTGATGAAATTAAGTTCTCGGTACGCACGGGACAATCATAACAATAAAATAGTCTTGTCGTGCTTGTGTTACATATCGCTGCGTAAAATCAGTCTCCACTTGTGACATCTATTGTATTACTATGTAATCAAGCTAAATGGTTATTGTACATGCTTCTTATTCGTAGCTCTTGAAAAACATTATAACTTAATTATAATGGTAATGGTGTATAGTAGGATACTGATTTACCCCAGAAATGTCAAGGGGGAATTAGAGACCCATAACGTTTAATTTTTATTTATTTATCATAAATACTTAAAAAAGATGAGAAAGAATAACTATTATCAATAAGACATCCTATTTACAAAATATGGAGCCAGAGTTTAAATGTGCTCAATAAAAAAAGAAACTACCTACTTTGGAAACATAAGGGACCGAACAGTTTCTGTTTTCATTTTATTTCAAATGCATTCTCATTCTATTTTCGATAGTTGTGAAACATTTCTAGTTTTTTAAAAAATAACAATGGTAGAAGGAGAAAACTATTTATTCTTTCGAACGGAACTGCTTGTCTTTTAGGCAAGTTGCCATTCGTGTGTACAATCCAATCATTTTAGATATTACAATGTGATAATAAAGTTATTTCTTTTGGTATTTATGTTGCGATATTTTTATTTTTAAACAAAATGGATAATTATTTAAAACAATTATAATACGTAATTATACTGTAATTTCTATATGATATTATTTGTTTACTTATAACAGAAAAATTACTTTAAATTATTAATTATCCCGCGAACGCTCGCGTTGTTAGAAAAATGTAACATTTGTCTATATCTTATAGTAACTCGTTAATATATTGCAATGCATTCTACAACTTCTGTGGTTTATTATTTGTGCAACTCCACTGTAACATAAACTCACGCACGTATAAGCTGTTGTATTATCTCAAAGATATGCAGCGTGTTAGGTGTAATCTAACACGGGAGTGATGGTGTAATACAATTACAGTCAATACAGCATAGACTACAGTAATAGTTCATGTAAGTTCATGAAATATTACTGTGAAGTTGACATTTTATTGATGTCGAAGTCATGACTTTTTCATCCTGTGTATGAAAGGCAAGTTTACGCTAAAGCTGTTGAATAATATTATTTTGATTCTCTAAATCTTTTTCACTTTCAAATAATATAATGTTATACTATTTTATTATACTATAATAAGAAGATTAACAATATTAAAATAATAACATAATAATAATATTAAGTAATAATAATAATAATAATAATAATAATAATAATAATAATAAATTCTATTTGGAGCAGAGGGTACCATCTATCAGTTTGTTGTCGACTTCCTACAACAACAAGGAATTTAAAAGAACCACCTGATAACTATCTCAGAAACTATAATATCTGATTCTATTGAAATAATTTATCATATTTATAGGAACATGCACTGAATTTCTACTCAAGTGGCTACATAATACATAAAAAAATATTATATTGTTATTCATTGGTTCTTTTATTAACACACTTGAATGGTATGCTGTGTCTTAGGACAACTTGTGTGTACAAGCAGCTCCATTGTTCTTTTTGTAATAAATGTTTTCTTCTTCTTCTCGCCAATAACAAGAACAAAATTATAATAAAATTTTCATAATGCACTAACAAAAATTGAATGTTTACATTGCTAGAGCCATGTACAATAATCCACTTTTTTGCAAGGCCCTTTGTGATAAATATGATATTATTATTGTTATTATTATATGTTTTTGAAAATGAAAATATAACTTAATAGTATTTGATTTTACAAATATTCAAATGGTTACATAATATAATCTCATTATAAGTTTAATCCATGCGTTTGAATTGTATTTAATAGCTATAAAATAACAAAACCGCGAGTGATGGTGTGGCAGCCATACACGCGAATGGTACCGGGTGGAACTTAAACTATTTGAGTAAATAAAATTAAATAATATGTTGTTATGGATCTCTAAGTCCTCCCCTAGTAAAGTATCCAACAAAACAGAACAGAACTGCTACAATTAAGATACCGGTAAGTGAAATGTGTATTAGTTTTTTTTACACTGTACCTCCTATTTTTCGGCATACCACCATCCGCCGCGGTATCCACACTTCAGCTGAAAAGAACAAACAAACAAATGTTAGAAGAACAGGAATTAAAACTCTAATCACATTAATCTCCAAGGGTGGATGTTTAGGATCTTAAAAGCCTAGAATGTACCATAGCTATATCTTTACAAAGATCTTTCGTCCTAGTAAGAGTTCACATTTCAAATCCTGGATTGTTCATTGTACTTCACTTTTTCAATAACCAAGTTAGATACTTTACGGCACGTAAAAGAACTCCAAACCTAAATTAGAGCCTCTGGACAAAATTTCTCGGCCCTTTTTACGTCCAAGTAATACCTTAGTTTCCGGAGGGGGGTTAAGGGGCGATGGGCTTACCACCTGTCCCTCTGCCCTCTCTAGGAAAATAAGCGTAACAAAATTCACATCGGTAAACAGAAACCTCCACTTGGAGGTCCTTCGCCCCAACATGGGGGCATAGGATTTGAGAGAGAGAGAGAGAGAGAGAGAGAGAGAGAGAGAAGTTAGATACGATTTAGCTATAGTTCACTGATGGAATCTAAAAAATAAGAATCTAGAAGTCAGGCCTTCTTAATGACTTGTAGCTTATTATCCTAAAGTCGGCATCCATACGCTATATAATAAATCTAATTGTTTTGTGTTTTTCGCTAGTCTTGCTAACTTACTTCTTACTTAAAATGTTACTTAAGGGAATAATTCAACGAAGATTTTTTTTTTAATTCTATTGACTTTTTCACATCTTTGGAATGTAAATTTCCCAAAAAGGATTTAGTTCTATTAGAGTCACTCTTTTCTAAACAGTAGAAAAGTAATGTTCCTCAAAATAATGTGCCAAATGTTGTACTAAATGTGAACTAATTTTAATGAATTTTTACTCCAAATAGGCGTAGCTATGGGCTTCTGCATTAATATTGTGAAAATGTTACATAATTATTTTACAACTATTTTTAGATGGATTTTGAAGGAAATATAAATTATAAATTTAAAAATAACATCTAAAGTAAATAAATAAAATATTTCACTATAAGGAAGCATAGAACTATTTAAACATTTTAAAAAAAGTCTTGCAATAAAAGGCTGGATCGAAAAATATCGCTAAAAGTAATATGAAAACAATTGTGAAATGCTATCTAATTAAGCCTGAAACTTCAAACATTGGAAATTGTTACTCATTTACACAATAATTACTTTTCCAAAAATGTGTTTCAATAGATGCAATAGAAAAACAAATTTGACTTTTCGGGTAAAGTGTCCCCTTAAATGTTGATATCCTAGTTCACACCTATGACGACTAAAGTTATCATTCCGTTTGCTTGGAAAGGTAGAGTCAGACTGAATCATTCAATGCCAAAACCGGGAGTTCAACCAAAAATATTTTCCTCTCCGTGCAACTTCTCTGCCATTTGAGCTACTATGGCAACTTGCCGGTATATTAAATGCTCCAGCTGAGTGACATATCCCGGTATACCATCAGGCGTTCTCAATATTGAGATAACAAGCCAGTGGCGGCTTACAATACTTTTAAGTACTTTAAGACCCGGCCTTTATAGTAAACAACTATTACGTCACAGTGGAATTATAATTCTTTCACACTTGCCGTACGTAGACTTTCATATTGTACCTGCAAGTGGCCATGGCAGCTCAAATAGCAGAGCAGCGGCACGGAGAGCCGAAGATTTGTGATTCCAATCCCGGCTATGACATAGAATTTTTCAATCTGACTCTACCTGCCAGCTTAGCCTACTAAGCTACGGCAAGTGAGAAAGAATTAAAATTCCATTCCGTTTACTTGCTTTCCAGTTATTCTTAGAAATTTTGCTTAGAATACACAAAAGAAGGAAACATAGGAAAGACAAATAAGGGGCTATGTAATTACCAAAGGTTAATTATAGAGGTATGGGAAACACGCAGGTGACAAACACACGAGACAGTGTTGCGGAGATTGAACTTGTACATGTGTTAAACATGCTGGAGTTTAATCTTCACCGCGCGCCGAGTGGCCCCCGGGGTACCGAAGCAGTTCTCCGCTATTTGGCCCGCCCGCGTCCTACATTCAGGAACTCACCTTCCGCGATGACATCCCTCCAACCCATCCAGTTTCAGCATATATCGATCAACACATGTTCTTATTAGGACTCATAATGACTGGAATATTAATGAATCACGTTCTCTAAGAAGTGCCGCTATTGTGTCTCTGATATCAGTAGGTGACCCCTAAGGTTACGGAAAACCCCATTATAATAAGTAGGCTGTTCTGTGAAAAAAAGATAAGTCAAAATACACGAATTTTCAGTCCTCCCGATGTGAAATTGAGCTTTTATACTAAATGTTAACTTTATCCTCTAGAAAAGTCGCTCTAAAAACAAATTTCAAACATTCGCACGAGTCCGCCTGGACCAAACGTACTTATTCAAAATACAAGAAAAAGGGAGAATATTAAAAAAAAATTAAAAAAATACACTAAATCTATTCTTTACAATGCTAAGAATATGTTCAATTAGTTATTCCCCTTAAACACCCTCACTTCCCAATTCCCGCATTTTCGAACCTGAGCTGCCTCGCCTTCGTTAAAACATTTTCCAATCCGGTTCTCATCTTCTTTGTCTGCCACTTACTCCAGACAGGCCAGTTTGTTCCCTATTCGGCGAGGTAAAATAAATTGTTAGAGGTTTCTCCCTCCATTTAACTTACCAAAAAATCGCAGTTAGCCAGTATATAAAACCAAGATTCTTCCCCCTTACAGATGGGACTGATTCTCATCACTGATCTTAATCGTCAGCCACGCAACAAATCTTACCCAAGCTTGGTAATAAACTGCACATTCTTTTCATGTTATTTTGAATCGTAAACATTGTTTAATAGAACTTTCTCCGTGTATGTAATGTTTCATTTTACGATCCGAGTCCGTTATGGTAAAAAATTAAGATCTAGAATGTTATAGAGATTATACAGGATATCACCAGAAGTCACTGTCGTTCACTTCCCTTTCATTCAAGTTAATAATTATCAATTTCCTTCATTTTAACCACTACAAATAATATTATTCATTCTACTACTATTAATTATTTACAGTATTCAAAATAACATAAATAACTATTTCGGCAATAAAAATTTCGTCCATAACGTAGATACCGGCAGTTATGTTCTTAACAAACCACAATCGTAACACTATACTGTATAATGGTACCCGTCAAAACATACTTACGACCTACATTTCTCCCCCCATTCATTCCAAGTCTGCAATTCCATTATCAAAGCGAAGGATATTTTCAGATTAGTTCTTTATTTTCTAATTCTATAACGGTATAACTTGAAGAGAGACATTATAAATAAATTTCGATTTTCAGCAAATGTAGAAGCTGTTTTCATTTGTCTTCATATGTTATTTGTTCCAAAGAAATTGTTACCAATCAAAAGAGCCTGAATTCCGCTTTGTATGAAATTACCAAAAAGTACTTTGATTACGAAACTATCTACTGACATGGGTCTATCAAATTTATGCACACATAAATGCCATCGGCCTGGGCCGGGATCGAACCCGATGTAGAATTTGTAATGTACAAAATAGGATCAGGGCATACTTTCTCGTTTCCTTACTATGTATCGTTCTACCGTTGCGCCATTAATCACAATCATAAGGAAAGGAAACTCTATTTTAGTTTTTTTCGCTAGAGGAAAAGGAGAGTAAGAAATAGAAGTACTATTACCGTACCTGGAGGCAATGCTGTAGTCTCGGGGAAATTTTAATGGAATTCATATAGGCTATTTTAAATGGACTGCTTGGAAGCAGTTTACACGATACATAGTTGCGTACTTACTTACTCCATGGCCTAATACAATTCCTAAGCAAGCTAAAGGAGTATAATTTTTTTTATGGAGTTCATTGACGCTCTTACATGAGCCCGCCATTTAACCCTATTCTGTGCTATCTCCATCCAACCATCCCTCGCAAATCCTATTTCCTATAAATCATCCTAATATTGTCCTCCCACCTACGTCTAGGTCTTCCGAGTGGTCTCTTCCCTTTGGATCTCCAAGTCAATATTTCTGAGATATGTTTTTCTTCTCCCATGGGTGCAACACGTCCAAACCATTTCATCCTCTGTGATTTAATTAACCTTATATTCGATGAAGAGTACAGATTATGAAGCTCGTCATTATACAGTTTTCTACAGTCCCCGTTTCCATCTCTCTTAGGCCCGAATATTTTCCTATGCAACCTGTTTTCGAACATTCTCAGATTATGTCCTTCCCAAAGAATAAGGGACCATGTCTTACAACTATATAATATAACCGGCAGGAAAACTCTCTCATAAATTTTTCTTTTAGATTTCTGACAGAAGACGAGAAGATAAAAGAATTCATAACTACTTAATAACAAACTTTTCCTGATTTTAGTCGACACTTAACTTCTGCCGTAATATTGTTTGTATCTGTAAATATTGCTCCCATAATTGTGCAATGACAGTTTATATGCTTTTTCACAAAAAATCTATCTGACCTGACCTTATCAATGGCTTCTACATAGGCTTTCAGTTGAACCTCTTGTAACAATTAGGAGCACATCGTAGAGCGTGTAGATTAATTATCACTACAGCGACTTCCTTTAAGTATAGGCAGACACTTCTAACACCAGGGGCAACGGTAGCCTTTGCACTGGTCAATGAGCATTAAGGCAATTAAGAAAGTATTCCGCATCTATAGAGAACTACAGGTACTGTTACTTTTCCTACTAGACTATTCCCTGGAGGTAAATTAAACCTAAAAGAATAAAAGGTTTCGAACTGACATAAGTTAACTTAACCTCCTTTAGATTTTCGGCTGACATCTATAGAACTCTAAAGTATTTCATTAATGTTCATGGTTTATTTCTCGGGTATGAAATAAGGCTGAGTAACGGGAAACGCTATGTTTAATAAGTTAATCGTAGGTTTCGTTCCCGAGGCGCATTTATTCACGCTGAATTATGTTACCGCCAACGAAACACTGCATACCTTAGGTTAGGGCATGGTTGTGTTTAAGCATTTACAATCATTAGTATACCGTACTTGAATATGTTGCTACTCTATCATCTGTTCGATACCATTAATAAAACTCTCATGTATCTAGGCTATAGAAATACGTGATCAGTCTTGACGCTTTAATACCTGTTTATAATTTCAGTGCATTCATTAATTATTGCAAGGTTTCGGTCTGTGTTATTTGTGTGTCCATTCTACATAGAATTTCGCGACTTGAAATTATACTAGACTAATTAATTTGTTGGCCGATTAATAAGAATGAATGATCTGCATAGAAATCTTTCCAGTTCTTGGCTATTTTCTATGCTTTGATTTTCGTTTCTATCTTTCCTGTTTTCTTTAATTAATAATTCATTCATTCTCATTCCTTCTCTCATTCTTGCTTTCTTTCTTCCTTTCTTTCTTTCTTGGTATCATAAGTACTTACCTACTTCCATTTTGTTCTTTCGTTAGCCTATAGTCTATATTTCTTTATTTGTCCTTCATTTATCTTTCATGCCGTACTCTATTTTGCACTTTATACTTGCATTGTTCTTTCTTTTTTTTTTCCTTCTTTCTTTCTTTTTTCCGAGCCCTTGTTTTTGTTCCTAGCTTTTTGGTTTGTTTTCTTCTTTAATTTTTTCTTTCCTTTCATTCACCTTATTTTCCCTCCATTTTGATTGTCATAATTTAAGTTGGCCTGAATGGCGCAGTCTGTTTGGTGCTGGTTTTCTGTGCTTACGGTCGCGGGTTCGATGCCGGCCCAGGTTGATTGTATTTATATGTGCATACATGTGTCAGGTCCATATCTGTGGATTTACAGACATATAAAACAACTCTTGTGAGACAAAATTCTAGCACAACGGCGACAGTCTCAGGCTTAAGTTGCAGCGTATCTCCGTTGTTAAAAGACCACAATACCAACCAACCGCCTTTATGATTTACTGATTATGTATTCACTTCTTTTTATTTTAGGTATTATTTATTTCCTCACGTTTATACTTCACAGACCCAAAGGTTTAAAAAAAATCATTATCTTTATGTTATGATTGCTTTATTGAAAGCTAACTTGATAACACTGAAAAAATATCTGGTATTTGCTACCATTTCTCCTTTTCCGTCCAACCACATTTCCAATGTAACAGCACATATTATACCGATCTGGGAATTAAAAATGTTTGATTTTCGTAAGGGTAGTCCTAATTCTGGTATAATCCTAAAGATATAAACAATGGTAAATTATTAGTAGAGGACAGCTACGGAATTGGGAAAAATTGCAGAAGATCCATACATGAAGAACGCTTGTAATCTCACCATTTATAGTTTTAGTAAAACAAAAAGAAAATAAATAAAATAGCTCAAAATACTACACGTAGGAAAAATTATTCCTAAACTAAATTCAATAGTTTTTTATGTTTGGCGGAAGAGTTTTAGTGCAATGACGGTATATTAGGCCTGTCACATAGCGCTAAACATTTGCAGTTTTCTATTCATAAAAACCACCACTTCAGGTCCAATCAGAGCACTGTTTTTTGTAGAAAGCATAGCACGTTATAAAGAAGTAGGTCCTATAGTAAAAAAAAAGATTAAACTCCCCTAAATAGTTCTGTGTTTACTAGAATTACAGCATGAGTAAACAAATATTTGGTACATTTTAAGCGCCAAAGTAGGTTTTCACAAGTAATGGGACCTCAGCCATAAAAGTGCTGAATCATGTAGGGTAATAATGTAATACTTTTGTATAGCCTATAGTACGTTGTGTCATGCTTTCCACGAGATTACAATAATCTATATTACAAGTCGTGTTTTCGTATTTCTGAATGGTTTCAGCTTTCACTTTCAAAAGATGAAATAGTGCTGACCAGTGATATTCACAAGATGTTACTACTACCGCTGTTGCAGTAGCCTATGTATTGTTAACGATATTATTATTATTATTATTATTATTATTATTATTATCATCATTATCATCAACATCATTATCATCAACATCATTATCATCACCATTATAAAAGAGTGTTCTATTGTTAGGTTCAGAAACGTGGGCAATTAGTAGAGAATTAACAAGCAAACAAATTGCTTTAAACGGAAATGGACTCTGGAGACAATCCCTAAGAAAATCCAGACAGGTAATAGAAGAATTAAGAGTTAGATGGTACGGGCACATGAATGTAGATGTAGATGTACAGATGAATGTAGCCTATTTCTATGAAGATCATTAACTGGGAACCAAAATGTTAAAGAAGAAATGGAAGATCTAAAGGGTGTTAAATAAAAACTCTGCAATATTGAGAAGCAAAATTGGGCAAAGGAGCACCATTGTATTTTGGCATGATCCTGTTATATGATTACTACGAATGACTCCATTTTTGTAGATAATTAATTCCAGGATTTCCAGCTTCTTTTTTCTGTGTCATGTATTCCGAAGGGGGGGGGGGAGAATTTATCGAACCTACTAGAGGAACATTTTGTTATCTGATCTTGTAACCTTTTGAACAATTTGCGAATATACAAGAGTAATTAGTACTGGGACTCCCTTATTTTGTGGCAGTTTATTTTTATAATATGTGAATATTTAAAAGTTCTCGCTTCTTTTAATATGGTTTAATATATTTTTTCTTTTGTAATTCTAACATATTTGTAAATAATATTTTAAGAGTCCGTCATTTCCAGTGCCTAAGATTTGCTTTATAACAATGATTAATAAAGTAATTATTCCCTTCAACATATATTTATTTCATTTTCCTAAATATTAAAATCAGTAAAATTCACACAAACAAAATACATTTAGGAACATGTTTACAATGCATATTATAATGACAAGCAGTATTGGATATAATACAATAAATTATACTCTTCATACATTGAGTAATAAATAAAAATATATTATATTAAGACTTAAAAATCCGGCAGCAATTTATGAAGTATAATTTAAACGACCAGTATTATGTTTGATTACTGTCATGTAAAATTTGTCATTCTTGGAAAACAGCTATTATACTGAAATGTTCCACGTTCATTTTTAAACTGATGATTTTAGTTGATGGATTTTTACATTAATATATAAATTCCGCTCTGAAAGGGTCAACTTTGTGGATAAAGCAAAGCACTCAAGCTTTCTGGATGATAAAATCATTTAAGCTAGGATTTTCGTGTTTATAAATAAAAAGAAGAGTTTTTTCTTTCGACGAATATAAATAGTTTATGGAGCTATTGTAAACTTAAGTGGGCTTGTTTGGGTTGCTACATACTATACAGTTCATAGTTCATAGAGCACGAGCTAGTAATTTTATTGCTACTGAAGAATCAGGTATAGATTCCTCATTAAATTCTACCATATAATCAGCTCTTGGTCATTGTAACTTATTATAGTGTTATACGTTAACACACAATAAGCACTTTTTATAAGTGTGATGGGACACATAAAGCTTAAGCACACCTCGTAAACATATAAACCACACCCAATTCAAACTGCTCACGATTTGAACTCGAACCTTTTCGGAAGAAAGACAACCCGACCTCTCGGTTCCAGTATGTAAAGAAACAGTTTCTTCGAATCTCTTAAAGAAGTAGCTTTAATAGGCTATCTATAAATAATGTAAATGGTTAAGACATGCTGCACAAACTTTAAAATTTAAGAATATTATAGGAGAAAAATTCCTCCGGCACTGGGACTTGAATCCAGGACCTTTATCTAATCGCGCCAATGCTCTACCAACTGAACTAAACCGGAGTTCAATTCACAACGCCAGATGGAACCTCTCTCCTATGACTAATTGCCCTAATGGTCTACCTCACAGACAGACAAGTTAATGGTAGACCATTAGGGCAATTGAATAGAGGTGCCATCTGGCGTAGTGAGTTGAACTCCGGCTTAGCTCGGTTGGTAGAGCATAGGCGCGAATAGCCAAAGGTCTTGCGTTCAAGTCCCAGGGTCGGAGGAATTTTTCTCCTATAATATTCTCACGTATATCCAACAGACACAATTATCTGTGGTTCATTAATGCTTATATATCTATTTCAAAATTTAACTTACACGTGCTATAATTATTTGAACTACCGAAGTTTGTATAAGTAATGTATAAATGCATCACCACAAAAACTGCATAAAATCACAAATAAAATTAATAGAACAGTACTTTATGTCAGAATATGACGGTATTTATCAATGTGTTACAGTTGTCATTTATAGAAATCAGATATTGAATTTTATCATTGATTTCTAACTGAAAACTCACTGATGATTTTACTTGACGATTGCTTATATTAATATACAGCTTTTATTCAGCTCTGAAGGGGTAAACAGCAGATTAATAAAAAAATACTTAGGACTTTATAGAGTTGGAAATCTTAAAACTCACTATAGATTTTAATGTTAATCATCCCTAAACCATTGCGCTTATTAACTGAATAAATAATACACTGATTCTTTCAAATTTCTGAGGCCAATGAAACACAAAAGACCGTGGAAACTCAACAAAATTGAAATTAGAAACACTTTTCATTCTTCTCTTCCCTATTTACTTTCTCTCTCTCTCTCTCTCTCTCTCTCTCTATTTCTCTCTCTCGCTATCTCCTCTACTTTCTCTCTAATTCTTAGTTAAACATTAATTACGTATTGTTATACAGTGTATACATAATAAGACCGCCGGCGTGGTCTTGTGGTTAGCGTCGCTGACTACAGATCCGTCGGCTCGGGTTCTATCTCCTGTACCTCCTCGGACTTTTCTGAGGTAGGGAGGTCTGGTAGGGGTGCACTCAGCCTCGTGATTCAAATTGAGGAGTTGCTTGATAGAGACGTAGCGGCTCCGGTCATGGAAACCACCATTAACGGCCGTGGGTGTCGGCATGCTGACCACATGCCCCCCAATCCTGCCATCTGCCTATAGGTAGATGATGCAGCGGTCGGGTGGTAGGCCTTGTTCCTTCGAGGATGGCGCGCCACGGAGGAGGATGAGTATACATAATAAAATGTTTGTAAATTTTTTCGTGAAGAAAAGTATTATTAATATTTTAGTTGCAGAATCAAGTTCTACAGGATACAAGAGTAAAACAAAGTTAATAGCCAAAAATAAAAAATAAAAATAAATAAATAAAACGCACCATTTAAGATGTGTGAACAAGTGGATAGACGGAAAGACAGATATTTACTCTTACGTGTTTTTTTATCAGTGTTACCTCTATTAGATTTTTTCACTCTTGATACTATGTAACGTATAAGTGAGAAAGTAAAAAATGAGGGTTTCTAAGAGTAGGTATGTGAATGTAATATGCAAACCGTTTCGAAACAGGAACAGGTGGTATAGCAGACTGAGTAATATTAAGGTGAAACGTATTTATTTTTATTGGTTTGGTTGTAGCATTCTGTAGCCGTGAAGTGTGTTGCGTGCTTAAATTATAACTCAGATTATACGATTCGTTGAACAAATGGGGCAAACTATTAGGCACGTTTTGCTCGTGTCATTTTTTTTTTGTGGGAAATATAACCCATTGTGCGGTCGGCTATAGACACGATGGGTGCACGTCTTGCACTTCTGTAACCAATGAGAAACCTCTGCAGCATGCTTTATGCAAAACTGTTCTGCAAACTGCCTTATTATAATGACTGTAGTAACACTTATCATTCAGAAATCGATGAACCGGGTGCACATATCTTCTAAGTCGATTATGACTGAATAATACATAATAATAAGAATAATAATAAATTTATTGATATGAATTACTATATAAAATCTTTACAGGTGTGAATGCGAACACCACTCGAAGAAACAAAGTTTGTGGCCGGGGACAGTTTGATCAATACACTCAAATACGCTAAAATAGTCTTTTGAAGTAATAGAAAAAACTGATCTTAAATGTCGAACAATTATAATGCCTAAATATTTCACTTGATTTGAATTGCTTAAGGAGGGAAAAGTGCAGTTATGAATACAGCAACCTCAATAACTGTGTATTTTTAAAATTAAATTTTGTCATAAGTTTAGTTACAATGTTAATAAAGTAGAGTCAAATTGACAGTCTTGTGAGTTTAGAATGCGGTAACTTCGCTTTGTCAATATAAATATAAAATGTTAAAAATATTTCTTTTAACATTTCACATTTTATATTGAGAAGGCGGCTCCGTAGCGTAGTGGTTGAGGCGCTACGCTACAAACCGGAAGGTCGCGGGTTCGATTCCCGGTGAGGTCATTGAAATTTTTCAATTGGCCTAATCCTTCTGGTGACACTATGGCACTGGGGTCGACTCAGCCTCTAACAGAAATGAGTACCAGGAGCAATCATGGGGGTACAGGCGGCCGGTGCGTAAGGCTGACAACCTTACCACCTTCATTGGCCGAATGTCCAAAATCTGGGAGCTTCAACCTCCTGGAACCCTCTGGGCCTCCATGGCCTGTATAGGGATCACTTTACCTTTATATATAATGTGTTATATATATTATATAATGTTATATATGTGTTTATATGTAATGTGTTAAGAAGTAGGCTACAATATGAGAATTTAATATCTAATATATAAAATCGAAAGTGTGTATGTATGTATGTTTGTTCCCTATACAAATCTACATTCTTTACCAATCTACACGAAATTTTGCACACATACCCAGTTAAGCCCGGGAAGTAACGCGGTCAACATTAAAATTGAAACAAATCAGTCCTTCCCTTGAAAATTATATAATTTCTGTGAATATTATACTGAAAAAAATGAAATGCTGTTCAGTTCACATGACAACAGTGTATTGTTTACTTTGATAACATTGGGCTTTGGCGACTGGGTATAATGCTGGACTTTAACGAATTATGATTTCATCGATGTAATATATTGGCGAAAATAATTACTGAAAATGAAATCCACGAAAATAAAGCACAGTGTGATGTAGTCACATAACTTTCTCTACCCTCGACATAAGAAATATTTTCTCACTTCACATTTTGATGTAGAAGAAGAGGTCGTATTGCAGGGACAACTTAAGTGTGTGAGTATGCTATATCAGAAGTCTGTAAATAATCCTTTCCGCATATACGTTATCCATAGCTGTAGGCTTTGTATTAGTTGAGAAATAGGGATGTTTATCATAGGCCGTAAGCATGGGGTGGAACATTTTGAGTCCTATGCTCGCAGTATATTATGTCCCGGGTTTTAGGGGAGGAAAGTATGAAAGTGATACTGCATTTCTCTTTTATTTCAGCCCCGAAACGGTTGTATGGTAACATGAGAATGAGAAATAAAATTTTCCGTCAAGTCAATACAATCTTATTTAATTTATGTTTCTTCTAATTTCAACCCTTCCCAAGCATGATGTGTAGAAGCAACGGAATGCAGCATTCGACATCCTCTATGAGCCATAAAAAGCTATATCTGGCATTTTCTGATGAAATAGTTTGAGTGTGATAAATCTTTTTCTTAATTTCAAGTTCTACATACATAAAGTCCTCCATAAGTTAATTTCAAATTAAAAAATACAAAGCCCGGGCGATGCCGGGCCTTTTCAGCTAGTTATAACTAAAATTCTTCAATTCAGACAATGCAAAGTTCTGGGCACAATTAATATTTCTGGGAATTAATAGTCATTTTCTTAAATTTTTAGGCATAAGTAATCAAAGAATAATAATTATCCAAGGATAAAAAGTGTGTTAGTGTTATTCACATAGGCCTACTGCGAAAGAAAATTTCCAGCTCCAAACACCGAAGTAACATATTGTTCTATGCCGTATTAAACACGAGTCTCTTCAGTATTCGTAGAAATTTCCTACGATTTCTCAAAACTCACTGCGATGGATATAATACGCTGCAGTATTCATTAGCATATTTCTTACTATTTTCAAGACAGTCTTTCAAATATGGCATATATTTTCTACATCAAAGAGCTTTAACAACAGTTCCTGAAAAAATACTTTGTCAATAACCTTTCCAGATTATAGAAAAATACTCTGAATAGAAAGTTCATACATTTTCTTTTAAGGGGCGGTCATACACCGCTAACGTATTTAAGACAACACTTCATTAAAATAGGGATGCATTCTATGCTATGCAACATATTTACAAGAAATTTTGTACTCTAATATTGTAAATCATGCTCTTCAATGTGATGTAAAACAAATTTAAATATGTTTTGTATTAAATCCAGTAGTAAGAGAATATATTTCTTCACTTTTTGATTCAAAACCTCAGGAAACATTTGATAAAAACAATCAAGTTAGTAAGTTTAAAATTTTTCTCCAGTGTCTATGACCTTAGACAAGAAGTTAAAACTCACTACAACTTAGAAAGTGCTTCTAGATAACTTTTACAATTCACAAAGAAATTAAAAATTGCACTGCATATACAGACTAAAAATTGTTATTTCACAATGTAATCCTTTTGTTTGAGGTTTATTTTCTAAAGCGTTATAAATGAAGTAAGCCTGAAAATTTCTAAGAAAATTAGATGAAAAGTTTTACAGAAATCATGCTTAACGTTCCCAAAATACTTTTTTTTTTAAATCGAGTTAAAGATTAGAGAGTAAGTTAAAATGACCACACATCATCTAATATAAATGTTATTAAATTATCTGACATGTTAAAAAATAAATACTCTTTTCTATAAGCCAATAAAAAATAACTCGAAAAATTTACCAATAGCGGTGTATGAACCCCTTTAAAATAAGTTTTGCATAAAACGAAATACTCGTGAAACAGTGACACAGATCTAAATTAATCTGTTTTGTGAGTGTCTAAGCAGTGTAAAATAATTAATAGGTAAACAAGGTTTGCTGGATAGAACAAGAAACTCCCTCATTAACCTTACAAGGCGGTTGCATCTAGTTAGCGTGAATAATTGCGCTCTTCGCAGTCTTCTCTGAAAGAAAGCAGGCGTGATTTAGCAGGAACTGCATAATATTATTTCAGGCGTTCCCATGTTAAAGATTATAATCTAATCGCGAAGTGTTCTGTAATGATAACTCCTACGAAAAAAAATTAATGATGAGTAAAATTATTTAGGTTAGTACTGTTAGTTATGACATTGATGTAATGTGAGAAAATGTACATCACGGGAAATTATAATTTTTAAGACATGCAGCTTCCGCTTATGGTAATATGAATATTGAAAACTCGTTGAGGTGCTAGACTTCTACAAAATCTCCCTGCTTTATCACACACTTAGAGCAGATAAGGGTAGGCCTATTTATTGTTTACAGTCCTAGCATTTGTATGAGTACAATGAAGGCTATATCTTCTTTGGTTAACCTTTACAATGATGAATTTAAACAATTACATAAGCAATCATCAAGTAAAAGCAACAGTGGGATATAAGTTTGAAATGAACTTGGAAAATTATTGTAGAATAGTTGATTTATATTAATTACAACTTTAACAAAGAATAAAAACCCTCATATTTTACAAAGAGCATTATTCTATCAATCGCATATTTCAGTTTTAATTCAGTTTTGAAATGAATTCAATTTATGAATTGAATTGTTATGTCAGTAGCAGTGAAAAGGTTAATAATCTAATCCTTAAGAAATAAATTATATTCTTTAAACATTAGCATGATAGTGTTATCGAACACAACATTAATCAATAATATGAAGTTCATAAACATTAATAACTAATAGGCAAATAGCGCGTCAACCTGAACATAACTTACTTTTATAGAGTAATCCCAACTGTCATTCCTTTAACATTGAAGAGATCCTAGGAATCCCAACTCTTCCATACCCCGTTAATATTTGTTTACATAAAAAATGCTAGTTAAACTACTAGTTTTAAGTTTTTCACAAGCTTAAGAAATTCTTCAGTCCTTATTTCCCTCCTTTCAGGCATAACAGGCATCCCAACTCCTTGGCTGACTTGGTTCGAACTCCTTCGGCACTTTTGATAACACGTCATGTCATAATATGATTCATTATGTCAAAATTAAAAAAAATTACTGTATTTTCCAACTCTGTCGCACAACCATTTTATTTCTCCCACCTTTTGTGTTCTATGTTTCACGCAATGGAACTTGTTTACTATAAATGCGACTCCATGTCGAGAACTAACGTTCTTTATCGAAGATATCGGGCTGAATCGACGAAGTAAGAGCTATCATGTACACCAGAGATGCACACCCCTTCTGAAACCGTGCAATTTTTGTACAAAATCGGTTTGCTAACTGAAGTATGTGAGGTTTAACTTGGCACAAGTGTTTGGCCAGGTATTTGCGTTAGGGGAGATAGGATTTCCCTTAAAAAAAAGACTCTATAAATGACCAGCAATTTCATTTTGTTAGCTGTCATTCATTTGCCCTTAAAAGCTGATCAGCGGCGGGCTATCATTACTGCAATTGAAAGGTATTCTCGCTGAGGAATGTTAGTATCGCTACCTCATATAAGACCATTCCGTCACTGATTCTACTGACGACATGGAAGAAATTTCCCATTTGCCGTCAAGTCCCTAAACAAATGAGAAGGCGAGTGAATCTGCCCCTCTCTCTCTAAAAATCCTTGCCAAGTAAAATCTCACAGACTTTTGAAAATAAAATGTAGGCTAAATAGCACATACGGCACATAAAAAGTATAACAAACGCAACGAGTAAATAAATTCACAAATGAATTAATTAACGGGAAAATGAAGGAAGAAATAAATACAAAAATAAATAAATAATACAAGGTAGTTAAATAAACGTAAATGTCTATTCAGCAAACTGAGTTTCCTCATCATAAATGCAAATTTATAAAGAACTAACCAAAATACCCTACTTTTTCTCACTTCAGACGTATCTCTTAAATCCACCACTGGCAATGCTGAAGCACTAACCTAGACATGGGGTATTATATTGTTGAAAACTTCTCACGCTGGTCTGATGATACGCATTATCTAGCCAGCAGCAGAATAAGGTGTGGTAACGGTGAACTACACCCTTCTTATGGGCCCACTACTCGCAATCACGTCTGTCCAATAATTCCAGAGGACACTCCTGCCATTTCCAGCGCTCCAGGATTTTTGTGGCCGGCATCTCTTTTAAAGCACGTTCGTTATATTAAAAAAGAAATGTTGCGAAGTGAACCTGTTATTTTTGTCGTGTGGTCTTGAGATATGTCTTGAGAGGTCGTAAGTTACGTTTCATCATGGACCACACTACTTTCTGCTTCTGGCAACACATAACTTTGATCAAGTGCGGAATTACAGGGCTGGAGAACCTGAGTTGAATTGTGTGTTTCCTCTTTGGCAGTAGTTCTTTATGCTGAATGGCATGACATGGTTCTTGCTTTTAAACTGTCTACATCTTTAAAGAATAACAGCGAAAAGAACAGACGTTAATGCTAAAGTTATTTTATGATAAAAATTCCAACAAATAAGATCCATATCTAAATGAATTTATTTTGTTTTAATGTAACTTTTAAATCGCAGTCTGAGTTCAAAGTAGCCTATTTACTCCCTGGTTTAGTACTGTATTTACTCCACACTATGTCGAAATAAACTTGTTGATGGTCTTCAGTTCGAAGATGTAACTTTACGGCATTGGAATTATTACTTTCATGTATATTTAATTTTTCTTTTTCTTTTGTATTTCAATTCAATTGCAATTATCTATTATAATTAAGTTGTATAATTCTTGAATTTCATCCAATTTCTTCGTATTTCATTGCATTTCATGTTTTTATTTTTATACATTCCCGCCAGGTTAAATAAGTACTTTCCGGATTTCGTCTGCCGTAACAACTAAATATAAATATTATGAAGTTCGCACCTACATTCGATTGTTTGCCTCTACAACTTCTACAGCACTAATAGCCTATATTATTATTATTATTATTATTATTATTATTATTATTATCATTATTAGTACTACTACTACTACTACTACTACTACTACTACTACTACTACTACTACTACTACTACTACTCCTACTTCGAAATAAATTCTATACACTACAGTGGTACCCCCTGAAAGCATGAACGGGATAAGGATGAAAAACAATTATAATATATAATTATGTACGAGATATGATTTCGATTTCCAAAAATTTAAAAAGTAGAGGACCTATTTCTGTACAAAATATGAAGTTGTTACTCAGATTCCGTCTTCTATCATATTAAAAACTAAAAAATAGAGATTCTTACTCTACGTCAGAGAAGCCTTGGGTGTACTGGAGATCAAACCGAGTTCCTTCAGATCCGAGGTCAGTATTACTAGATTACAGTACTTGCACCATCTGTGATGATGATGATGATGAGTGTTCTGCCCGAAGGCAGGTCTAGACTCGGGACGAAGCCATGGGGTGATGACCACGACTCGCCCGAGGCGATTCAGGAAAGGATGATACCGCGGAGATTTGCCATTGCCTCTCGCGGGATGGGAATGAAAGGACACAACACAACACCCAGTCCTGAACCCAGGAAGGAAATTTTCCACCACTGAAAAATCCCCGAACCGGCCGGGAATCGAACCCGGGCCGCCAGGGTGAAAGGTAGTCACGCTACCAACTCACCCACGGCGGCGGACATCTGTATGAGACAATAAAATTCAAAACCAAACAGCAAAGAGCAAATTATTACACTTTTAGAAACAAATGGCACTCCAAAATTTGTACGAAATCTTTCAGAATTTCAGGAAGATTTTTTAGAACTATAGATCGTAGAATCAAATATGATGGGGGATGCTGTATTATTCTACTATTATTATAATCATAACAGGAAATTTTTTCTGGACCTGGAATACAATTCTCAAAGTGAGATATATTGTTCATATTTAAATTTTAATTTGCTATATGGCATAATATACATATTTACATCTTTTAAAATAACTTATTCTTATTGCTACTGTATTTCTTTGAACACATTGCAAACCAATAGTTCTTATATTATTCTTTTATTTTTCTTTTTACAATAAGACTTACTTTTAATAAGATATTATAATTTTATTTTCACCACATTTGCTAGAAAATCTTGCTTTCACACAAGCCTATTTACCTCATTGAATAAAATTCTTATTTTGTTGTTGTCAAGAATGGAATTATTTAAATGTCATGTTATGTTTGATTGAAATTGTCACTTTAATCTGTGTTACAGTTACGTAAATTATTTCATACTTTTTAAGTATTTTTTCAGTTAACGACACTTCTATGTACAAAATAATTGAGATGTTAATAATATTTTTTTGAATTCATGCGTTCTATCAAGATGAAAAATTTATGTTAGTTAAATGGCACGTGGCTATGATTCCATTATATTGGTAGATCGTGAGGCTATTCCATTATATAACATTTTATTTAATACTTTTGACCTATCATAATTATCATACACACTTACAATGCATTTTTTATTTATTTATAGGCTATACTCTTACCTACTTTATTCGACGTTGGGCTTCTCTGTCCCATTTATTTATTCATTTCGGCGTTGGGTTACTCTGTCCCATTTATTTATTTCGGCGTTGGGCTTCTTTGTCCCATTTATTTATTTCGGCGTAGGCCCTCTCTGTCCCTTTTATTTATTTCGGCGTAGGACCTCTCTGTCCCTTTTATTTATTTCGGCGTAGGACCTCTCTGTCCCTTTTATTTATTTCGGCGTAGGGTCTCTCTGTCCCTTTTATTTACTTCTCGTAAGTGTATTTTACTCGCTAATTATATTATTCATAGGTCCCTGTGACTCATTTTTCACAAGTTGTATTGTTATTAATGTACATAAAGAAATATGCCCCAACAAATCTTTTAATATTTAGATGCCACTCTCTTGTTAAACGCATTTATCAATTTATTATTGCTTCAAAATTCCAATAAATTTATAAATGTATTAATTTACCAATATAATCATTAATTTAATTACAAAAAAATAATAATAATTCTCTAATAAGACGAATAATACTAATAACAAAACTTTTTTTTTTTTTTAATACTTCATAATAAAATTTATGTAATTCTTTCCGTTTTATAAATATACAATAAAATCATTTCCTTTAATTGAATTTTAAAATATTCATTTTGACATACAGGTAATATTCTTAAAAGGAACTTAGCTTGGAAAAGAATGGTGTATAGATTTTTGTTTATTCAGCAAGTAAGCTATTATTACGGTGATAGCTGTTATGTGAGCATGTGTGATGAGCTAGCTTTTTAACAAATGTGTGAAGGTTACTACTATACTCGTATTTACAACAGCAGAAAAATTGATCTCAATTGCATTATACTATGTAATTCATAATTAAGTCACTACAACTTTCCTAAAATAAAGCATATTCTCAATTTTATTTGGGGGGTTTCATTTAGGTAGGCGAACTTGGCATGCTGAGGTACGTAATATGGTAACGTCCCGCGCCTCTACCATTTGTTATGGTGGATATTTTATTTAAATTATTCGTTTGTTAATGTGATACTTTTAGGGTTTCATAAAATCCGTATAAAAGATACTATCAACTTTATTAACAACATATATATTCTTATTCTGTTAGTTAGAATCATGTAAGTATTCATATTTACTCAAATAGTTTATGACTCTCTCTACACATTGATACAATACTAACATAGACAAGTTTCATACCTTTTTATCAGTTGTTCTCAGAGCTAGCAGCACACACACGGGAAGGGTTGACGGGGTGATGTTGTCGTCGGAACCTCTCCAATCTTCTCTCGGGCCCAAAGGCCCGAGTGGCGTGGCCACAGACAGGGCTGCTGCCTGACTCTCCTAGTACATATTTCGAGTCCTATTTATACGAAGATAATGCTGACATTGCACTCTGTAATTAGGCTGTTGATTCTTCATTGTGTTGCGGCAATCATATTACTTAATATCTTTGCAATCTGTAGTTGCTCCACAACAAAAAGTTATAACTGACCTTTTTAACAGAGATTAGATTACACATGAGGGCGTTTCATTTCTATTACCTCATTATATTCACCACGCTACCGAAAAATATAACATTTTATAACATCGTATAAGCCTAATGTTATGTATGCACCAGTAAATTCTTGCAAAAATGTATCTTATGCAATGTTCCATCCCTTTCCCCAAAAATTACTTAAGCATTTTGTGGGTTGTTGTTTTGTTGGGTTTAAACACAAAATAGTGAAGAAATATTATATTAGAACGTGATTACAATTTGCAGTACTCTTTGTAAACAATATTATTTTGATGTCAGATTGTGATTATCTTGAATTTTTCGATCATTGTTAAAATAATATTGTTATATTTAGAGACTATTTGGAAAAGCAGCATGCAGTTGTCCACGAGTTCATGCAGAATTTAGTGAACATTCCTTTTTCTCAACTAATACAAAGTCTACAGAGACGAATAACATAATGGTAGACAGGTTTTTTTTTTTTTACAGACTTCTGACATAGTTTCTTTGCTACCCATCATTTACACAATCTTACACCCAAACTCAGAGTTTATACATCCTGCTCTTTTATGAGGGTGAGACAACTGAATATATTCATCTCTCTGGCATCACATCCCTCAACCATTGAAATAAGTACACTTTCTTTTGTTACTTAATAACAGAATTGAAAGCAAAATATTTAATTTCCCCGGACTTAAGGAAATATTTTCGTGGAGTCCAAGACATTGCTGCTTTTTAGACATACCATTAAGTATGGTAAGCACTGTGTTACAGTCAGAGCTAAAAATTATATATGAACTGACATTGCTGCTTTTAAGAGATACCATTAAGTATGGTAAGCACTGTATTACAGTCAGAGATAAAAATTACATATGAACTGAAAATAAATTGTAGAATTTTAATAAAAACACAAAACTTGGGGGAAACATGAAACAAATCAATATTAAGCCCATACATTAAAATAAGTCCTTTTAGGTTCTATAAAAGCATCATTTTCAGGCATAGTCACCTATGAAACGCTTACAGCATGTGCAACTTTTGGGTATATCTTTTTTAAAATTGAAACAGGAGTTTACCTACAATCTCATGTTTAGAAATTACTAATACCTTAAGAGAACCTGTCGATTTATTCGTTCGATATGAATTATTTGTTAAAACGAACTAGACATTTTGAAGTTTAATTTTATAACGAGAGGGCTCTAAATAATAATATACAAAGCTTATTTCATGCGAAAATATTAGCAGTCAGGATAGGATGGTGCAATAAATAAAATTTTAACCGAGGTCCGGTTAACTAAGGTCTTTAACCTTCATAATAGAGTTCATGCCGCGAGCATTATATCAAAGTGTCACGTTATTAAATCACATTCTTTTTTATGAATCCTCCACTACAATCTCACTTGTTACCTCGCAAGGTAAGCGCCTCAGAGAAATTAAGAACACTTGAGACAAGCTTACATAATAAACTTAGTTCCGGACAATTTAAAGTATATGGCTTGCTCTTTCAAGATGCACAAAACCTAGGTTTTCCAAAGCTTTGTTACAGGTCTTCTTTAAAGGTATATGCATTATAAACTGACCTCCTTAAAAAGCATGAAAATAAGGTTATGGATGTACAATCGTGAACTTACGAAGCGAATGAAATTTACATAATAATTTACAGGTGTATCCCGAACTTCTTATTCAAAATTCTATGGGATGGTTACAAGTTCCGGGCGTTGTAGGCTCGTGATAGGGCATGAATTATTGTGGAGAGGTCAGTGGAATAAAATTTGTTCTTTTTAATACGAAGCGCAGAAACCGCCTGATGAAATTGGAATTGATTTCAGTCATAACGCAAAATGAGCGAATCTTGTACAGGTAGTATAATATGTACGGTACGGTATTAAATATATTTTTAAAAAATTCTGTGTATCTGAAATTGTATTTAGTTATTAGCACATAAAACTCAAAAATTCACTTAAACAATTTTTTACAAAAATATATTCCATAAGCTGAATTATTTAAACAGTATAGGCCTATACGACAAATTCTTTTCGAAGTGGACTACCAATTTATTTTTTTCAGATTTAGCCTTTTGGGTCGATTACCTATTGTGTAAACTCAGATCAAATCAATTAGAAATAAAATTAAAAACATTATGCCATTGTTAACGATTTCTTTTTTAACTTAAGGAAAAATCACTTGTAAGTACTTCAAAGTGTATTTATGGTAAACTTTATGGAATGACTAATTTTCATTTATTTCTATTTTCTAGGTGAGAAGTTGAGCGTACTTAGTACTATCTCTTACAAGAAAAAATCACTAAGTCGCTGATGCACTAGAAAGACGGAGTTTGGGTAAGTGTAAAAAAAAAAATGGTAATAAATACAAACCATTTAAATAAAGAATGAAGGCCTGAAGGGAAAGGTGTAATGCTGAAACCTAAGACAAAAATAACCAACGTACATGTATGTGTTTGCATGTGTTTGATGTAATTTTGAATAAAGTACTGAACCATTTGAAAAAGAGTAACATAACCACTTCTAAGAACATGTGATACCATTATTTGTTAAACATTTGTAAAGTAGATGAGTTCACATAGTTGTTAAACTTTTTTTAAGTAACTGCCGGATGAAGATTATTATAATATGTACATTATCGACGTAGAGTAAAGTCACTAGCTCCTTAAATGACCAAGGTAAGTTATGAAGCATAGACTACGTGGCATTTATTTTAGACTATTGGATAAACTGAACGAAATAATCAGCTATTAATTCCCTTATTTCGATAAGTAAAATAATTATTCAATGACTGAGTAAACGTTCTCTCTCTCTCTCTCTCTCTCTCTCTCTCTCTCTCTCTCTCTCTCTCTCTCTCTCTCTCTCTCTCTCTCCGAACTCATGTAATCATAGTCCCTTCAGTTTCGTTATTCTGCCTGAAATTACAATGAAGATTAAATGAAAGTTGCAATCTAAAAAAAAACTCAATAAATATGGGAAACAAAATTTTAACTATATCATTAACTTATTTGAGTTTTACTGTCATTTATAACTAGCGTGTCATTTAACTGAACGAACAACTAAATAAGCATTTGTCAAGAACTGTGCCTAATATTATGTGATTTTGAACAGTTCTAGAACTAGTGAAAGCCTACAGCTAAATAAAACGAACACAGTAGGTGCTGCCATTTGCACCAATTTTTAGGCAATTTATATTTTAAATGAATTTGTATAATACTGTATTTTGCATCAAGAAATTAGTGGATAGTTTAACCATGGCTTTGAAGACATTAATTCACCGTTTGGATACAAATGAAAATTATCTTTTTTTTTATGTTCATGGAAAACAAGTTCACAATGAAGTGATAAGACGATACCGTAGCGGTAAGTTGACACGAATGTTATTCATGTATGAATGGTTAATTTTGAACTCCTTCTTCAGACCTACTGTAAGGCCTTTCAGAAAATGTAGCAATCCATAAATAAGTGAAGTATTCTCTATATAGATTGTGGAAGCCCGTAAGTTTCCAGGAGGCTGAGGATCCCTGAGTTTTTTTTATATTTTTTTTTAACATTCTGCACAAGGAGGTGGTAGACTGTCAGTATTTTGCGCCAGCGATCTTTACCCACAGAATTAAGGCTACAGGTCCATAGTGCCACCAGAAGGAATAGGACTTGAGCTGAATTAACTGTGTTTTCAACTACATTAATTATTGTAAAGTCCTGTGTAAATATTAAAGTATAGTCTAGTTAGTAAAGTATTTGTAACAGTAAATATAGTTCTGTGATCAGTAAATTTTATTTTTCATGCAAGTAGCAATTTATAGACTAATTAATACATCATGCTGCTTCAATTATTTGTATTTTACTGTAAATTTTATTTTAAATTTAAACATGATGTTGTTATTTTAAGTTAGTAGTAATGTGATGTGGTTCAACATCAAAGTAGGCTACTTTGATTAGGCCTATACGGGGGAAATAAAACTAAAGTAAAGTAAAGTTAAGTAAACTAAATTAAATTGAAAAAACTGCAATGATCTCAACGGGAATCGAACTTACGGCATGCCGGATTATAGTGCAGTTCCTCAATCAACTGCACTATGCGTATGGAAGTAAGATTATTATTGTTATTATTAATATTAATATCATTGTTATTGTTATTATTATTATTATTATTATGATTATTATTATTAAAATCTCCTCAATATAACTCGACATCACTGTCCTGTTATGTGTGGTTGATTCATGCCTGACCATGACCAGTGTACGATTACAGTACTTCTTGCATAAGCTGCATATCGTGTGCTCTGGTTTGACATAATTCAGGTTTGTTTGGTAAGTAATGCTTGGTTTATCACGTGAACAAACTATAGTATATGGGAGGCTAAACACAGTGTCGTGAGCGCATCATTCAATAATCAAGAACAAAAACATGCTCCGTCTAACGTATCATTATCCTTATATCATTAGGAGTTGTTCATAGAAGCTGAAAACAATTATTTGATACGTCCTACTGAAAGTTTTACCAGTTCTCTCCTGTATCCCTAGAATTAAGTTAACCTGGCGTTTACAGTAGGCTATACTATACGTGTAACTAGTTCGAGCGCTGTTCATTAAAAGATTTTTGAAGTAAAACTTCTTTAGCCGCGGTAGAGGTGAATCAAGAGCTTGTGAAACGCTCAAAATCGTCACTAAATTAGTGTCACACTCAAAATCGTCACGGAATTAGTGAGGTGTGGCGGAACGGATTGCACAGAAAACAATCAACTCAATGATTAGGCTTATACAAAATTTAAAAAATCCAAAAATAAAAAATAAAAAATCCGAAATCCAAAATTTAAAAAATCGAACATCCAAAATAAAAAAATCCAAAACATAAAAAATTCAAAGATCCAAAATTTTAAAAATCCAAAATTAAAAACCAAATTTCCAAAATTAAAAAAAATCAAAGAACCAAAATTAAAAAGACCAAAAATCCAAAATTTAAAACATTAAAAATTTAAATATTCAAAATTTAAAAAATAAAAATTCCAAAAATTCAAAAACCAAAAATTAAAATAATTAAAATCCAAAATTAAAACATCCAAAATCCAAAATTTAAAAATAAAAAATCCAAAAATAAAAAATAAAAAAATAAAATAAAGAATTCAAAGATCTAAAATTTAAAAAATCGAAAATTAAAAACCCAAAATTTCTAAATTAAAAATTAAAAGATATAAAAAAATTCAAAAAATTCAAAACTAAAAAATTCAAAAACCTAATATTAAGAAGTCCGACAATTCAAAATTCAAAAAAATCCAATAATCCAAAATTGAAAGTTTCACTTGCGCACTTTTTTTTAAGCATTTGAAAAAGATTACAAATACTTGCGAATGCAATAATTCTGTCTTACATTGTCTCGTATATATATAAAACTGGATCTTTGTTTTCTTTCTGTGGGCTGACTTCTTTCAGATTTTTCGTTAGGAATATGAGAAAGAGCAGAATCACATTCATATTTTATTCTACTACGGGTGCTTTGCTTGATTAAGGATTTATTAAGCAAACGCATACAGAATCCGGGTTTGGGGAGGATATTTTTTCAAGACCTAGAGAGTTTATATTAGGGCTCCCCCAGGTAATGTCCTGGTGCCATCACTATTCCTGGTCTATGTAAACGACCTTCTAGCAATATTCAACTGCAGTTAATTTATTTGCTGATGATTGTATCGCATATAGGGAAATTAAAAAAAAACACGCTCTTACCGCCTTCTCCAGGAAGACCTAAATAACATAAACATATGGGCTTCAGATAACAAAATGAAAATAAATTCGTTAAGAGCAAAGGTTTCCATTTTATGGGGAAAAGAAACAAAGTAAACCCAACATACAACTTAGGGGGTTAAATCGTACCCGAGGTAAAAAATTGCAAATAATTCGGAGTCTCTTTCAGCAGCGACCTGGGTTGGGAAACATGCTACAGTAACAGTGGGAAAGGCCTGAAGAGCGTTACATTTTATGAGTGTACTAAGAAAGGAACCAATAAGTCCAAGTCTACAATTCTACTGGTCCGACCAATATTGGAGTTCGATGCCCCATGTTGGGATCAATATTGACTAGAAGGTATTAAGATATTGGATAAAATTTATAAAAAAAAAAACGGGTGAATAAATTATGTCGAATTTATAATTCATCTCATTGGGATACACTTGCGGAAAGGAGAAAACGCGCTAGACAGTTGCATTGTTCAAAATTTACAGAGATGAGCTTGCCTGGAAGGAAATAAAAGGTAAAATACAGCCACCCACATATTACTTTATCAAAAAATGATCATTCATATAAAACAAATCCAAGAAAACAGAGAACAGACTTAGGAAAATTTTCTTTTCTAAACTGGACTATCAAGGATTGGATTGATTTACCTGCAAACGTACTAGAGGCTTTGTGTTTAAAAATAGACAGAAATCTCTTCGCAATAGTATTTAAAATGATACTGAATGGAGGCAGTGATACGGAAGGGACATAAGCTTATAGTGACAGTGACAATGATAGACAGTTAGGTTGTAAAAATATTATATAAGAATTGTGTAAATATTTAGTTATAAATAATAACTTAATATTAGATTTCAGTGCTGGCAAGTAGTATTTAGTGCATAGATAACAAAATTTGGCTACCACGTGGTCGAAACTCGATTGTAGTTAATAAATAGGCTAGGCCTATTCATTCATTTTCTTTCCTGAAAAAATAATTTGAGATAATTATCAGCTATTATTTTTTCTTAGTTTCTTTATTTAATGATCTCCCAGTTTTTATTCTCTGTTAAGACAAGCTGATCCCATAGTCTTGGTTAGTTGCGAAACATTCAGTAGTATTTCCTCTTTCTTAATTTGGTCAGACGCTCGAGAGAAACTCCATAGAAGTCATAATGTTAGAAGTAGTTGGATATTAGGGCTCGGAAGTCACGCATTTGGTTAAAATCCGTTTGCATATGCAGCAATTAGCTGATAACTGTACGCGGAGTCTTGGGAACCGATTCACACGTTACTGAATGAAGTGTGTTTCACGCTTGGTTGCTCTGTTCCACGCCGCTACTGCATTCCAGTCTTACCCTAAATCATAGCAAATACCTTGAATGAATCCGTGAATGAAACAAGAGAGGACGGGAAAAGGAGGCTATAGTACCTAAAAGATCTAATTTTAAATTTAACAAACTGTAAAGGTGCAAAAGAATGACGTAATGGAATCACACGAATTTGATGGTTTAATTCTTTATTGTCATGATGAAAAACAATATGTTGCTATTGGATTGTGTCAAAATACATTATATATTAAACTACTCTAAACTCCGTGGCGCTACATCCCTGTAGGGACTTGGCCTACCACCCGACCGCTGCGTTATTAGGCCTATAATATATTAAAGCATGTTATTAATATAATGATTATATAAAACCATAGGCGTAACCAGGCCGACCATATGGGGGGGTTATAACATCCGCGGGGTATGGAATCCCCCCAGAGAGAGGGGGGTTGGGGGTCCTCCCCCGGAAAATTTTAAAATTAAGATGCAAAATAACGAGTTTTAAGCTTCCGGGGATCCTCCCCCGGAAAATTTTAGAAATTAAGACGCAAAATAACGAGTTTTAAGCTTCCCACGTTTTATACTTGTATTAAGTAATTTATGGGCAGACTTAAAAAAATTATACAATTTTCCTGTTTTTAATCAATGGGGGGGAGGGGGGTTCAAACCCCCAAACCCCCCCCCCCCTCGGTACGCCTATGTATAAAACATAAATGTTGAAAATGCATAAATACAATGCTGTGTTGAAAAAAGGAAAATAAAACGTATTTATTAATATAAGGTTTTTTCTTTCTTTTTTAAAGAAAGTTCAACAAGCATAGGCTAACATTGTTTATTAACGAATTAACGGAAAGGAAACTCACAACATTCAGTGCAGAAGGCGAAGACATTCTGTCAATGAACAAACATCACAATGGCGAATGAAACTTCGTTTGAACGTGTGAACGTTAATTTTCTAACGAACAAGAGTCGGCTCGTCCTTTTCGCAGCCGACTGAACATTTTAATAATTGCAACATTTCAATTTATTTTTACACTAAATTGTGTATATACTGAGTCCATAGGGACTAAACTGCTGGAGGCAGTTTGGAGTGATAAATAAATAATTTAGTGTCGTAACGTAACAAGTTATAAACTAGTCCGGAAATGATGATTCAGATATAGATTTCAATGTTGTGTTATAGATGCGGTTAGTAACATATCACGTATGTCATCGTTCCGTTACAGTACAAGTAACTTACAGCTCGCTCCGTACTGTACGCACTAAATGCATCATTAGTTTAATACAATGGAACGGAGATATGGAACAAGTTCTAACACACTGGTGTGTCTGCTCTAATAATCCACAATCAATACAATGCATGTTTTTCAAATAATGGCTCGGGAACTGTACAAGCAGATCAAACATCGAGCCACAATTTTGTATAGCCTATGGGTATTTTCTACTTTAAAACCTTTAATGTTCAGTTTAAATTTAGACTAAGTGTTAGGGAATAGTAAGTTTACACTACAGTCTGCTATACACTTAACCCATATTTTCCGGTGTCGCGATTTCGCAACATTTCACAAGATTTATTGTAGTGCAACAATGGGAGAACTGAATATTGTAAAAAATAGCCTACTTTGTGTATTATATACTTGTCCCGCTGTGGCGCAGGGGATGCGTTCGCTCCTCTCACGCAGCGGGCCCGGGACAAGTTACCTAGGTGGGGTTTTTCCTCACCTGTGAGACAAGGGTAACTTTAGGCCCTTGTGGTCCCCAGATATCATCTGTCATCTGTCATTCTCATCTTCATCCCGTCCTCGCCTTGTTTGGAGTGCGTGTGTGTGAATGGAGTGTCTCGTCCTATGTGTTCGTGTTGTCTCGGAGGTGGCCCCGGCATTGGGCTGATCACTCATCCGGGGAGGCCCTCCATGTCCTTGTCTGGTCAAAAAAGTATGTATGTGATCCAAAGATAATCCCTCTCCCGACAGATCGCGGTCCTGTAAGCCCGGGCGGCTTGGGTCGCTTAAATCCTAAAAAGGAAAGGTAAAACTAGGATAAATTAATATACTTTGTATATACAGTATTGATGAGTTATTTATGGTATGTGTTTATTTGCTGATTTAGGTGAATAACTGCCTCCCATCGGAGGTAGCAGCCCTTCTGGACTCTATAAACTTACATAACATTTTAACTATAAACACTATAAATAAATTTTTTTAAATATTACCTGTCAAGAAATAAAATTTAAAAAATGTAGATATTTATTTCTTTAAGTATGCCTTTAATTATAATAATAATAATTATTATTATTATTATTTTTATTATTAATAATATTATTGTTATGTCAGTTTTACAACTTTTACACCATCTTGTGATAGCCAAATGCACAGTAAACTAGGCAACAGCACATATCGACAAAACCATTATATCATAGCCTACCTATCCATTGTCTTTATCTTAAATTCACTGCCTGTCCACAACTCCATTCTTCCATGTTCCCCGGTAACTTTCCGGATTTTTCTGAGGTAGGGAGGTCTGGAACGGGGTGCACTCAGCTTCGGGATACAAACTGAGGAGCTGCTTCGGTCACGGAAACCTTCATTAACGGCCGTGAGTGTCAGCATGCTGACCACATGCCCCCAATCCTGCGTCAGCTGCCGGATGGCTCGCCTAGTCCCTCCAGGGATGTAGCGCCACGGAGCTTGGTTTTTATATTTATGTTTGGCCAAGGGTACAAGGTTGTGTTCTTTATCGAGATTTTAACATCTAATACACCCTTACCGAAAGTAAACGAGATTTATTAGAGTATTGAAGTTTAAAATAAGCGGTACAAGTCTGGTGAACCATTTTAATTTCTCTCGGGTGACTAAGAGGAGTTGTTACTTCTGGATGACTTGGGCATTGCTCTCTATATCCTTTCAGAGCTAAATTTATACGCTGTTAACTTTTTGACCGCAACTGGCATAAATTCGTCACTTTAAAAACTATATAAAAACAGAAATATAACATTTATAGAGCAAAGCTATATGTAAAATATGAGGATTTTTACCCTTGTGTTATATTTGCCATCTATAGAAACTAGCTATTCAATTGAAATTTTCTCCGTTGACTTCAAACTTAGATCCTACTGATGATCTTACTTGATAATTGCTTAAATAAAATTGTATAAATTCAGTCTTGTAAGAAGATTGATAGACTAAAATGGAATGTTTTTCCTTCAGTGTGACTAGTTTGATTTTAAATGGATGGATTTTTCATAAAATGTTGAACGCTCATTCTACATAAATGGTACATAATACATATAATGACTTTCCATTATTTTCATTTTCCAATTGAGTTCTTATAGGCTACTTGTGTGTTGTATAAATACGAGAATAAATTGTTCCACCTATGTTCAATTATAACATTTTTTTATTCTTACGTACTAAACTAAAATATGCATTGGAATGTTAATTCTTTAACAATAGCCGGGTGTAGGCTAAGCTGGAAAAGTAGAGTAAGACTAAAAATTTATTTGCCATTGCCAGGATTTGAACCACAGATCTTCGGCTCTCCGGGCCAAAGCTCTGCCAATTGAGCTACCATGGGAACGTAAATTATGCGTTGTTATAGTATCATGATAAAATATTAACTAAAATATTAAAGATTTTATTCTGGTGGGCAGATTTCTGGTTATGATATTAAATGTATATATTTTTATAAATGCATTAAACTTTATATTTTATTTTCTAAGGAGCAGTATGATTATCTTCAAATTAGAAACATAAATTTAATTAGTGATCAGTAGTAACCATCCTCTTAAAGATTTTGACACAGAACAAAGGTGAGAAATTGTAATAAAAGCTGTCAAAATAGTTCATGAAATATTTTGTTTCCCGTATTTAAAATGAAACTTTCGGATAAACACGGTCTAAAGTACTGACGTACTCTTGTACTTAGGCCTACTATTAAAACCCCTACACTATTACAAGCACTACACTATTTAAAATAATTCTCCGAAAAAACCTTGATAAATTTAAATTTTATCTTAAAGTGTAGGATAATACAGGAAAGTTTATGCTACTATTTGAAAAAATAAAATAAATATTTAAAAAAAATTGACTAGTGTAGGCATATGAAGCCCTTATATTTAAAGTTAAGCTTTATTTATTTAAGCTTCAACTACGAGGTCATACCGTGTATTGAGTATCTTTTGGGTTTACCAGTAGGCCATGAAACTATTGATGTGCTTTAGTTACTATTGTTGTTATGTCATAGCTTGCGTTAATTTTAAGTGATTATGACATTTGATGAATATCGAATAAGAATCATGATAAGTAAATATCCAATCCGGTATTTAAGTTTACGGCTGGAGAAATCATGAAAAAAAAAACAAATACGTATTATACAGTCTCGAGGTATGAACCCGGGACTTCCCTCCTGCGAGTACACAGCGTTACCGTTTCGGCCGGCTCGCTAGTTCAGGAATTTTGTTTCATGTCTAAGCATTTACTATTAGAAATAGAGAGTATAAAAATAAAAGTTGAATTAAGCGAAGATACGCCACAATGGGAGTCTAATATGAACGCTAGCAACAAGATTAAAAAAGCATGGGAAATTATCAAAGAGAATCGGGTAAACATTTTTCTTGGATCTTACCTGAGAGTGAGACAGCAGATGACTTTAGCAAAGTTTTTAGTGAAAGAGATTAAGAATTCAATACCGGATCAAAAAGTCACAGTTGAGTATTATCTAAATAAATTAGAAAGAAAACTAACAGTAGTTTTAGATAGAAACGTGTGACTCCGAGTGAAGTGTATGAACTTGGTATGAAACTTAGTAATTCCAAAAACCAAGAAATTTATGAGTTTTAAAATTATCCGATAAAATCGATTATATATTTTATTTTAGATCCTGTCGACTTTAGAATTAACCAGTGCTTGAACAAAGGATATTTTCCTGAAGATCTTAAATACTTCGAGGTAATTCCTATATTCAAAAAAGGCGAAACAAATGTAGTAACTAATTATCGACCTGTTTCCTTGGTACCTATTCTATCAAAACTCATAAAGTAAAGTAAAGTGTTCCCTATTACAGGCCATGGAGGCCCAGAGGGTTCCAGGAGGTTGAGGCTCCCAGATTTTTAGACATTCGGCACATTAAGGTGGTAAGGTTGTCAGCCTTACGCACCGGCCGCCTTTACCCCCAGGATTGCTCCTGGTACTCATTTCTGTTAGAGGCTGAGTCGACCCCAGGGCCATAGTGCCACCAGAAGGATTAGGCCAATTGAAAAACTCCAACGACCTCATCGGGAATCGAACCCGCGACCTTCCGGTGTGTAGATCAAAACTCATAGAAAGTATTATTTTGCAACAACTTGTTGCCTAATTCGAAGAAAACAAATTAATGTCTGAACAACAATTTGGGTTTAGCTCTGGTAAGCTAACTACCAATGGCAGTTGAATGTGTTAATTGGGTGTTGACCAATTTTGAACAAAAATAATTTATGTGACCTCTGTATGTCGTTTGATTGTCCTCTTCATGGTGTAATATAAAGTAAGCTTGAATTTTATGGAGTCTATGATATCGAGAAACATTTGAAAACTTTTAGTTATCATCATTAGCTAAAAGTTTTCAGACTTAAGCTCAATCGAAAAAATGAAAATTATTGAAGAATCGAGAAACATCTTTTTAAATCATATCTAATCAATAGGAAACAGGTCGTCGAGGTAGGCCTATCAGAAGAAATATGATCTGATGCAACTGTTAATTTTGGTGTTCCCAAGGATCTATTTTAGGTCCATTCCTTTTTATAATTGCGACTAATGATCTACCATCTGCTGTTAATGACAATATTATTGCCTATGCTGATGACACCACCGTATTTAAATCGCTTAATGATACTTTAACAGATAATACAATAAGTTTAAATAGTCTTATTGAATGTGTTTATGCAAATGGTTTAAGCTTGAGATTAAGTAAAACTCAGACCACGATATTCAGTTTGCAAAATATGACAATAAAATATAATCCGATAAATTTACTCGTACTGGGATTCTGGTTAGATTTTGATCTGGCAACATCCACACACAATCTTTATCCATGAAGCTGTCAAAGGCCAAATTTATTATCAAGAAGACTTAAAATGCTTATTCCATCCTGTGCTTATTCATTCATTCTTTCATTCTTATATAAATTACGGTGTTATGTTATAAGGGAAATAATGCTGGTGCAATTAACATACGCTTCATTGTATGTTCTTGCTCGTATCATGTATGTATAAGTTACGAATATGTCCATTTGAAGGTAACTGTGAACCAAGTCCATAATATTACAATACAAGAGAAATCAATCACTTGATCATCTCAAAATACAGACTGCAGAAAACTTTAGATTCTTATGTGGTATTAGGAATAAAGTTTTATAACAAACTGCCTGTACATTTTAAAGCATTGGACAGAGTAATACATTTTAAAGCCAATGTTAAAAAACTTCTCCTGAAGAACAATTTTTATACTGTTGAGGAATACTTGTCATCTGAATTTTACTGTTTAATAAATTTGTATTTTTAATATTTCTTAACTAAATCCATTGCAATTGTATTGCTAAACGGTTTTTAGTATAAACATTTAAACAGTTAAACATAAGAAAATTCGCGACTCGGATAATCGCGCAAAAAGTAAACGATTTTGGAAACAGGACTAGACTATTATTTTACAGAACGAAGATATTTCTGTACACAAAAACTTAGGTAGTCAAAATTCTGTAGGGAAATAAATAACATATTTAAGTCTTGTTTAATTTTAGTTATTTGATTTTAAATTCTTCGACTTCAATGTGTCTTCAAAACGTTGAATTTTACACATAATTTAGAAATGTATGGATTCTGACATTTTTTGCAATAACTAGAATGATAATTGAAGCTACAAAAGAAATTATTATATTTTGTTAAATATTTAGTTTATAACCAAGAAAAAACGTGTTTTTCCTTACGCAACTGTCCTATATTTCATTAATTTTTTCTAAGGATTCATATGTAATTGGAAAAGTTCAAATATTTCTAAATACTTTGTTTACAATTTAAAAAAACGTGTTTTCCTTAGGCAACTGTCCCACATTTCATTTAATTCTTGCGATCCTCACTGAAGTCTTTCGTAAAATAGGCCTACTTAGTGAGCAAAGGAATATTTTGTAAAATCTTAATGGAGGTATACAATTTTCTGGAAGGATTTTCAAGACTCTTACAGAAATAAACGTTTAATATGTTACAGATTTTTTTATTTATTTGTTTAATGTAGTCTAACTCAATTCTCAAATGTGGTCAGGTAGGGTTTGCAAAATGCCGAATCATTTCCTCGTGTGTGGTTTTCTTCTTATATTTAGTCTTCCTTTTATTCTATTTCGTAGTATTTTTCTTCTTTCCTTCCATAGTATTATTTTACTTAATCTTTTTATCATTATTTTTTCTTCAGAATCTACATGTAACTCTTCTTCTTCTTCCCCTACTTGTATTTCATTTTCTACTTTTACACCTTTTATTTCTGCGTGTTGTGTTCTATATTCCTTCGGAAAGAATTACAAGCATCAGATCGAGAACCACTTATCTCAAAGTATTTCTAATAAACAAATGTAGGTTAAGTGTTTCGTGGTTTCGCGCGCATTCTAGTGATGCGATATCAAATAGTAGTTTATTTGATACACGGAAATTCTTATGGCTATTAAGACAAATATGCGTTCCATTTAACTCTGAGACTGCGCACGGTGATTTCACGCTCGTTCAAGTATTCCGCTGTTTTGCGGATTACATTCTTACACCTCCAGCTACAACATCCTTTCCTTTATAACCCCTGCCGAATTACAATTCACGCCATTTTGACGTCATTGCATTCTTGGCGAAAATCATTCAAAACTAATTTTTATAGGAATATTGTTCAACCATAGAAATGAAAGACATTGTAGGTGATCGTTCTTTGAAATTATCTCGCTTTTTAAAGGAAGTTAGAATATTCCAATTATAATACAGTATTATTAAAATTCTTAAAAATCGCATTTGTATTTGAATTAATCCACTTAGGAATTCGTAAGTTATTGTTATTAGATTACATTTAGTACATTTAGTATGTAAATAATCTAAATATAATTTACAACTTCTAACAGCACAAGTAGGCTGTTCATATACAGAATAGTAGGCCTATGTTTCTTTATACAGGAAAGCAAATAATTCAGACCTGAATTTGTTAAGATTGTCAATTTGATTCTGTTTATTGTATGTCTCTGTTGGACATTATTATAGGAGAAAAATTCTACTGACACTGGAATCTGAACCCAGGTCCTTTGGCTATCCGTGCCACTACTCTACCAACCGAGCTAAGCCAGAGTTCACTTCACCGCTCCAGATGGAACCTTTCCCCTGTGACTGATTGCCCTTAATGGTCTACCTCACCGAAAGACAAATTAAGTCATATACAACACTGTGAGGCACACCAATTAGTGATTTTTGTGACTGGGCTTCCACTGTTATTGTACATTCAAGATGGATGTTACTGTACAATAACATCTGGCGTTGTGAAGTGATCTCTGGCTTAGCTCAGTTGGTAGAGCATTGGCATGGATAGCCAAAGGCCTGGGTTCAAATCCCATTGCCAGAGGAATTTTTCTCCTATAATGTAGTCATACAGAAATAAAGACCAATAAAAAGTAAAAACCCAAAATGATGCGTTCGCTCCTCTCCCGCAGCGGGCCCGGGTTCGATTTCTGGTCGGGACAAGTTACATAGGTGAGGTTTTTCCGGGGTTTTTCCTCACCTGTGAGACAAATGTCAGGTAACTTTAGGCCCTTGTGGTCCCCGGATATCATCTGGCCGTCATTATCATCTTCATCCCATCCGCGCCTTGTTCGGAGTGAGTGTGTGTGTGTGTGAATGGTGTGTCTCGTCCTATTGTGTTCGTGTTGTCTCGGAGGTAGCCCCGGCATTGGGCTGATCACTCAACCGGGGAGGCCCACCATGTCCTTGTCTGGTCAAAAAGTATGTCTGTGTTGTGATCCATAATTCATTCCCCTCCCTACAGGTCGGGGCCCGGTAAGGGCGCATAAAGGTCCCTATAAGGGAGAGGTAACACTACGAAAGAGAAAAAGAAAAAACAAAATAATGGTATTTTTCAGTTCTAGACTCTCTACCAGTCAAGTTATACTTTCTCATATTTCACAACAGTCCTAGTGCTTTATAATAGTTAGCCTGTAACAATATTTCCTTGAGAAGTCGTGAGCGGAAATTTGCATAGTCGACTTTAATAGAGCTGTTGTAACCCGCGGGGAAGGAAATATATGAAGTTCTTCGTTCCCAACATATCGCAGTCATTTCATTCCTTTACTCTGAGGGAGGGAGAAAGAAAGAAAAGTGAGTGACACCGATCTCCCTCTCTCCCTTGATCTTTCTTTCTTTCACAGAATCTTTCTTCTACTCTTCTACACCATTTTATCCTGAGCATATTAATTAATTTCCTGGTGAATATAATTCAGATTATAAAAGACTTGAGACTTTCCCGGCGTTGGTTATATATAATGGTCTCTCGGGCTTCCAACCGGGTTAAAATATGGTTTGCTTCCGAGCTTTCGGCTGCTGTCAGCTCTGCAGCCATCTTCTGGGAGAGAAGTGCTTCTCTCCCAGAAGATGGCTGCAGAGCTGACAGCAGCCGAAAGCTCGGAAGCAAACCATATTTTAACCCGGTTGGAAGCCCGAGAGACCATTATATATAATTCAGATTGTTTGAGTTGAATGGATGGAATACTGGCACAATCAAAATCTTGTCTCAAACAAGAAATAAAGAGGCATTATGATACCGAAGTACAGATTGCACAGAACTCAAACTAGTCAAGTTATAATAGGATTGCTTCTGTACAATAACACACTTTAAGACCACTACTTTAGTCTTGTGTGATTTTAAAAAGAGATTTAATCATTGCATCCGTTTTACTCGCTAAAGGAGTTTCTTGACCAACAACAAAACAGCATTATGATTTGTATACTTGGTCTTTTTTTATTATTTCCATCATTATTATTATGAAGTTATTAAATTTATGTGTCATTGACAGTTGATTGCATCAACTTAAAGGCTAAATAAATATGAATATATGTATTACAAATACAGGATAATCCCGTAAAACATTATCCTTCCTGAAAATTAATTAATATTTTATAGTTCTATATAGCTAAAAAAAATATATACACTTCCTCCAAGAGTACATTTGGAACGAATGCTCTGTTTTGTTTAAAAACTTCTTTGAGTTGTTAGGAAATTCTTGAAAATCAACAACAAATGAAGCAATCTCGATTATTACGGTCTATAGATGGCCTATGAACGAAAACCTCGAGACATTTTAACCACATCCGTTTGCTTTCATTTCAATTCCAGCTTTGCATCATCCTCATTTTGCTAATCAGCTTCTGAATGAAGTTTATATTCATTCCTTCTTTTGAGTCCTGTGCTAAGTCTATTAAAATTTTTTATAAGGAATAATATAGGATTTTTAAATTTAATAAATCGTTATATTTAATACCTACTAAATGACACACGGTTTACGAAAATGTATAAAGATTATTTAATGACGAATACGTAAAATTTATATAAAGAAAACACAGACAACAAATCCTTCGCACACTTGAAAATATTATTTGTTTTAATGGCAAAATAAAACATTCCATTTTTACTTATTTTTAACGCTTTATGTTTCCATAAAACACAATGAAAAGGAAGTTAAATTAATTCTCATGCCAGAGTGACATAATGCTATCTACGGTGGGAAATTATGAGTCCATTACACTGGTATGGACTTGATGGATGTTCTGGTTCGCCTCACCAACTTGGAACTATATATTTGGCGTCAAATCTATTTTAAATCGCATTACGAAATAAATACCAAGCTATGTAAATTCTGCCTACAAAGAATGAACTTTATGAGCATGTAATAGAAACTCATGTTGTAGATAATATGACGCTACTGAGGCCAGTGTAAAATGTGGGAGAATTTACGTTTCCCTTTTATTGCATGGATCCTTTAATTCAACTTTCCCCCGGACGGAATTTTTTTTTATTTCTAAAAGTGTATTTTCCAGACGATAATCCAACTTTAAAAACGCCACAATGATCGACAACATTGCAGTTGAGGTGGCTGCTCTGATTGCCATTATGGCAGTTACGGAACTATACTTTAAGTTCGATAAAACTACATTAAAAAAAAGGACAGTAATTTTCTGGTTCTTGTAGTTCTGTCATGAAAGTTACTTTTGTGAATGTTAAATGGGTGTTATGATTTGCTTCACTTCAAGGCTTTGATTTTTCGGTATTTTTCTATATATTTCGCCAATCTAATTTTTTCCAAACATTCTTCATAAAAACTAAAACAAACTAAGCTATCATCTGATACTAAAAACGGGAGAAATTGTTAATTATTACGTCCAAAGCCAATAAAAGAGACTATAATATAATCCCATATATTTATTTGTTTAAATGTGGATTTATTTTAAACACAGAGTAAGCTGAAATCGTGAAATTATAATATTAACACCTACTGCTAGCACATCAAAGGAACTTAAGCCTTTGATGCATGCATACTTTCAAATTGTTAAGAAATTAGACGTCACGATTTGTCTGCAAACACGCTCAAATAAATTTACCTAAGTAAATTATTTTTGAATAGACAAAAAGTAATTGTATCTTGTGTAAAGCAAATAGAAAGGAGGGATTGCAGTTTGAGTGTGGGTATCATTGTATTGTCACGATGAGATGAGAGGTGGGGGGCAAGCAACTGAACAAGCTCTGTCTCTCTTTCTTCTTGTCCGTCGTTATAACAATCACGATTCTTCAGGTTTTAGTTAGGGCGTGCATCAGCTGGCCTAAACTCTTGTCACGATGTTATGTATGTAAGTTAAGTTCATCCTACATTCATCCTTGTGATGATAAAATAATTGAATTGACCGTTTACTGAAGGATTTCTTCTGCTGTTCAATCATCTCATACTTATGCCTACAATTGGATTAGGCTTGAATCATATTAGTTACCTTAGTGTAGATCTGCTAACCAAAGTACCGGAAGTTTAGAAGAGAACGCCCTCCACATAAATAACTTTTCTAATATGCAATGTGTTTTAGCTATTCCTAATAGTCTTCAAAATAGAAGAATTGCAGAATGAGAAACTTTTAAGTACTCCTACAAAGGAAATTTCACACAGACTAGCCTACGTTTTCTTCCAAATTTTCAGGAATATTTTATGTTGAGGAGAAGTGCTTTCACTATAGTTTCTGAAAATTGAAATTGTAGAGTTAGTTATTCCTCAGGTTCGCGAGCGACCCCTGGTGATTCCGTAAGGGGGTATTCACAGCGGTTGAAAAGGTTCTCAATCTCAAATTTATTTGCGTACCCAGGCGGCTTCAAAGGAATAAACCATAAAGTCGGTGTATCTTTATGTTAATTGATCTGACCAAGTCGGTCTTGGTTTCTGCTTTACAAAACAAAAGAAACGTTGCAATATTCTGTCATTGTTATCCTCAGTTATTTCCTCGCTTTAATGAATTCACACGTGTTATTGTTTACTGTAACTAGAACTTGCAACCCCACGTTTCACTCCAAGCGGAGTAAGGGAATAGCTGTCACAGTCGTCACAGGAAATTCTTAGATTTTGATTGGCTGAGGTAATTAGATGATTGGTGCTGTAAAAATAAACAACATGGGTTGAGCTGTCGGCAAACTTTTCCTCCTAACAAATGGAAGAATAACTGGACTACATAACACACACTAAGATCTCTGTAACATGATTTAAACTCTTTTCACTGAATATTTAACGTTATAGAAAGATTTATCCTTTGCAACACATAGTGGTTATAATAAATAGTGTCAAGCATTTTTCAAAACCTTTTTTCATATATAGTTTGGAGGTAAATATTATTGAATATTCTAGGATACGAGGAGTATTGTTTCAAGATCTGTCTGCGTCACCTAGACATTTTAGGAAGTAAAAAATATTATTCATTCATAAATGCATTCTG